>OX439131.1:5087105-5597105 GCA_949318235.1 Ecdyonurus torrentis | reverse complement strand
TAATTATAAAAAAAACATATGCTTTCATCATAAGAAGATGTACTCGTAATATCATAAAATTAAAAACATAAAAAATAATTTTAAAGATAACTAGGATTGACGTCAAATGCAAAATGAAATTTGAATTTTAATATTTGTAATGCGGGTTATTATACTCAAATAAAAATAAAAATGTCAACTAATACATATATTATATTACATGTTTACATGTATAATTATAAAAATATATAAAAAATAAGAAGACTTTGTATTTATAATTTTTTAACAAATCTTGTTCAAATTTGACCTTACTTTATAAAATCACTTGTTAATTTAAATGATTGGCATATTTTTAATTGTGCAATTACTTTTTATTTATTTATTGCAAGTTCTATGCGTTTAGACACAGTTTGATACGTTGAAGGACAATTAATAATAAAATAATAAAACGCTTTCTTGGGACCGCAATCGCGGATCCTGGGAAGACTTTTTGTCCATTACATTTATACGACATTTAGCGTCGTCAATGTTTATACTAAATTTTATAGTTTAAATAAAAATACTAATGGGGATCACAATTCACAAAATTATTATTATGTAGTCCATTTTATTGCATAGTGCAAATATTGCTTCATGTGATTAGGTCATTAAATTAAAATTTTATCTCCCTACTAAATCACTACTCTGATATACTATAGATTTTTTTTTTGGATCAGGGATAGAGAAAATGAGAGATAGAGAAGGAACATTTTTTAAAGGATTACTTTTATTGTGTCGTTTTCAAAACTTTCCCCCACACGGTATTGTTGAAAAGTTGCCATACTACAAATAGAAGACTTGCAAAAGGTAGTTTAGTGAGAAAATAAACAAACTCAGAGCGCAACAATACAAAAACAAAGTGCTAGCAGACGACTTTTGTGTTCCAAACTTGATTTAACATGCTTTTTTTATGGGGAAATGAAGCACCTATAAAAAACGTGAGTTAGAAAATTTTCTCAATCCTGCAAATGTTTAAAGCTTTAAAGTTTTTGCTTGCCTGGATTCCAATGCAATTCGCTTTTTTTTTTTTTTTTTTTTTTTTTTTACTTGGTTGGTTGGTTGGAATTTAGGAAAACTAAAGCTTTGAGGCTCAGTTTAGCTATAAAGTAAACCTTTAGTGTTGAGAAAATTTAAATTTCCTAATTCAAGCTGCTTCATTCCCCCATAAGAAAGCACATTAAATCTAGAAAAGAACACAAAGTCGTCTGCTTTAGTATTTGTTGGTATTTTTGGATGACTTTGAGATTGTTTAATTTCCCTAAACCCCCTTTTTGCAAGTCTTCGTGTATGGGGAATTTTCTACAACCCTTATTAACCCTTTTGAAAAAAATTGTAGTTTTTCCACCCTATATGAGTTTTTTAGATTATTTTTATGTATAAATTTATAAGCTTAGTGTTTACAAATACCCAAAGTATAAAAATATTGGCCATAAAATATAGCCAGTAAGAAATGCATTAAATAAACTTTTTTTATTGTATACTCTGAGAAGAATCACACAGAAGAATATGTATTTTTGGTCCATAATTATCTAAAAAAAATGTCGAAAACAAATATGCATGAATAATAATATGTACTGTATATTTTATTACTATCATTTATATACTGTACACAATCACAAGTTAAGTAATCGACTGTGTAATAATGCTCTTTGTGTATTCTAATTTCTAATTTTATTGTCAATAAAATGATTTAAAAAGTTATAATATTTGTGGTCTTTATTGGCAGTGCTAAAGACATTTATATTTGTAAATTTTAAATGTGTAATTTAGATTGTGATTTGTGATAGATGAAATGATTGTTATTAATAAGTGATATTAACGTACGTTATATATCGACAGGTCTTGACTGAGGTCTTTTCCTGTCACGAGTTGTGTCAATCCATTAGTCAATCTATAATATTTTTTTTTTTTTTTTTTTTTTTTTTTTTTTTTTTTTAAGAAAAATAAGTAGAAAAGTACAATATTGCGATAAAAATAATTCACTGATACTGACTGTGAGGTACACACATTATAGTAGGGTAGGATACGAGACGAGTATGTGAAAACGATCGATGCCTTTGTTTCGTCTGTGGGTGAGTCATACTGCACCACATGCTAATAAATTTTAAGCCATTACTCTATATACTCTGCAAATTATGTTTTCTATTTCTGTCCCAAGTAAATATAGTCTCATTTATTAAGATCCATGTTCGATGGAAATCATGTCCAAATATTACAGTTCTTAAAATAAATTTCAAATAGTTTGCACTATAGTCCCCACTCTCTATATCCACATTCAGAAGTGAATGAATGAATGAATGAATGAATGAATGAATGAATGAATGAATGAATGAATGAATGAATGAATGAATGAATGAATGAATGAATGAATGAATGAATGAATGAATGAATGAATGAATGAATGAATGAATGAATGAATGAATGAATGAATGAATGAATGAATGAATGAATGAATGAATGAATGAATGAATGAATGAATGAATGAATGAATGAATGAATGAATGAATGAATGAATGAATGAATGAATGAATGAATGAATGAATGAATGAATGAATGAATGAATGAATGAACGAACGAACCAACGAATTAACGGACTAACGAACGAACGAAAGAATGAATAATATGCAGATAAATAAATACAAAGAACAATAAAAACTTCAAAAAAAAATTGAAAAAATTAAAATGAATTGTGCCATCTTTTATAACTATGGGCCTATTTTAAATCCTATATACAATATTTTATGGTAAGTGGCATCAAAGAACATTTTATTAAATCGGCTAATTTTTGTTGTTGTTATTCTTTAGGTTTATAATAATAATTATTTTTATTTAGTATAACTATTCCGGATTTTGCCCAGTTTTTTTTTTTTTTTTTTTTGGTAATTCACAGTCTTAAGAAACGAGCATGAGATATATTAAAATTAACCTACTTTTCCCTTCTTTATTATTATTATTTTTTAATTTTTTATACTTTCTTTAAAATAGTACAATGTAATTAATTTACTGCAGCATTTGCTTATTAACGCATGAGATTATACATATTACACGCCTATTTAATATATTGACGCAAGCGTAAATAAAACTGTCGCAATAAAATGATCTTCAAGCTCACGACTGCAGCAATCGCCTAGCTGCTCGGTCGATGCAATTTCCTAACATATTTCTTATTGACCGAGGTTCAGTTGCAGTTGCAGTAAACTTATAAACGAGAAGAGATACTCTTGAATTATTGCATCAAGAAAAAATAGGTTTTCTCGGTCATTGGGCATCGCTCTCTTTTATTTAATCCCTTATCATATGGTTATAGAAAAATATTAGGTTTTATCTAATAAATGCTACAAAGAAAATATGTTATCATTTATATATATATATATATATATATATATATATATATATATATATATATATATATATATATATATATATATATACTGTAGACTTTTAGTTTAATTTCTGAAGATTTAAAAAAAAATGCAACAAAGAAATAAAAAATGCGTCTGATTGTAAAGGACTTGATGTACACTGTACACAGGGTTGTAATTACTATTTATATTTATTTAACCATTTAAGGGAGTAGGGAGTAGGGTACCGACGCCGGCCATTAGACTCAAACTTTTATAGTCAAAAAAATCTGAAATTTTGCACAATGATACTTCAGCTTGAGACAATTTCAAATATATAAAAATTTAGGTGGGTCACCGTGCAAATTAATTTTATATGATTTTTTTGAAATTTTAAGCCCATAAGGCCCGATGTTAATTTCAATAATTGTTTTCTTTTTTTCGGGACGGTCAAACTTCATCAAATTTGGATCACGGCTAGGTGTGACCCTTATTAGCTACACAATGACACCAAATTTAGACCCAAAACACGTTCTAGTTTTTGAGATATAAGGTTGGTACCCTACTCCTTAATTTCAGTGCAAGTTTTCTAATAAGAATAATGTTGCAAATTGACGAGCGCTAATTTTTGAACCGTATATTATCACAATCGTGTGTACGCGGGTTAATGTGTATACTGGTCAATGGTCTATGTTATGATTGAGACACACAGTGCAGTTTTAAACATTGGCTACTAAGATGTGCGTAACCAATCACAGAGACGCATAAGGGGTAAAAATAAATCAATATAAACGATTTTATGCAACTTCTCCCCTACACTTGCTACACGATGTAACTTTCCCTACCTATCGTGCGTCATCAAGCGCACGGTTATATGTCGATGGAGAACGCTCACCACTGCGCTACCCTTTACATATAACGAGGATTATATATGTGCGGTACGCGCAACCTCCGCTTGTTCATGTTAGTAATATAAAATAATGATATTTGAAATTATGCTTCATAGGAAAAAATCATGAAGAATATTATGTATGGTTTTTCATCATTGCAAAACTTAAATAATAATGTTTCCACATTCATTCAAAATAAAATAAAAAGTATGGCAATATTAATATATATTAAAAAAAAAAAAAAAAAAAAAAACACGCAAAGTAAAATACAAACAAAAAACTCAACAAAGTAAAATTATTAACCCCTAAACACGAGTTTAATTTAATACTAACCTTATATTTCTCTTGCAGTTATAATTGTGGTACTAGAGCGGGTTCACGACCCCAAGGGGTACGGTGGTGGTGTGCGAGTATACAAAGTGCGCCTTGTAGTGCGAGACATGGCGGCGTCCTCCTGTCTGCCTAGTCCCAGTGTCGCAGATCTGCAGAGAAAAAGTCGACGTCCCCGCTTTTGCTGTAATGTCGATACCTCGAGTAAAACACCCTCTCTCTCACCTTGACCTATCTCCAGTCTAGCTCGAGCACCACTCGACAGGGGGCAACATCCACCCAGGGTGCGCGCGTCACTTTTCAAAATTCAATACTGGAACATACGAAGCAAAAGGCATAGCGTATAGGCGTATAGGGTACATATATATATATATATATATAATATTACATCATTCCACCTGTCTGTCAACATATTCCCGCTAAAATGTTGTAACACGCTTATGACGAATTAATCCTCGAGTGACTGTTAATATTATATAGTAGAGCAGGCATATTATACTGCCTTTTCCTTTTGTGATATTTTTAACGTAGAGTACTGTAAATACATAACATTTTAAAATACATATCCGTTTAAAAACGCTGCCTGAAAAATCCGAAAACTCTCTAGCTCATATATATTTTCCTAAAACTATAAATTCTTATTTAAAAATAAGACATTTTTACAATTTAAAATACGTATTACTTATCACACACTAGATTTAAAAATCCCAACAGGCTCAACTGAAAATTGGGGTTTAGGGCTGTGTACAAAATATTAAAAAAAAATCAGCAATATGTTCTTCTTTTTTTTTGACCTAAAAACATATAATGCCTACACATCGTAATACTTTATGGTTTATTTATTTTTTATTATTATTATTTTTTTTATACTTAGCAGCACAATTCAGCACATAAATGTATACAACAAAATTAGATAACCATAATTTAATCAATGATAATAAAAAAAATATTATTGTTTTTTACATTAAAAATATACATACTGTATTCAATTTCTAGAGAAAACAATATTCATGATGTAACTACATTTTTTTTATCTTTATATTATTATATTATTTTATTTAGAGGAAACAAAAAGGTTGAATAAAGGATACATATCATATGTTTTTTTGTTATTTTTTTATTTTCGAATATGTAAATTCATGCATTATTAGAAATAAATCAAGTGAAAAATACTCCACTGATGTAACATTTTAACAATTCTATATAAAAAATCATGTTTAACAAATCAAGGCATTATATTTACGTTGTTTTATGATACAATTGTAATCACTGTATCAAAGAGTAACATTTTTTTTTTCGTTTCAGTGCTGGAACATTAACGTGTAAAAATTCCTGAGTCTATAGTGGAAACATTTAAATAACACTTACATTTTTTTTTAATATTATTATTTTAGTGCATTCAGTAAATATAATTAATTTTTATGTGTCTTTTATTTTTTTTAATGCAATTTTAATATGCAGTTACAAATCTCTAATTAAAATTCAATTATGTGAACTATTTAGTTTAAATCTGAATGGTCTACTTAAGAAATACTTTTATTTTGAAATTGGAAAAAATAATTTTGATTAATTTAACTTTGGACATTGTACTTTTCAAAATAATAAGATTATTTCAAGGATTGTAAATCATCATAAATTCCCGCCATTTAAAGGAAGTAAAAAGAAATTAATTTAAAAAAACAAAAAACAAACAACAACACACTTTAAAATGCATCAAATGATTGCTTTTTGTTTGTGATCATTCTTATTTGCACTAACAATCTAATTTTCACAATATTAAATTTTAACATAGTTTTTGTAAGTGGCCTAATAATTCATTTTTATTATTTTATCTTTTAACTTCATTTTAGTTCCGCACATAAGTTTTAGATTGGCATCTGCTGAGCTTAAGGAATATCTGGCATTTTATCTGTTACTTTTAAAAGCGCAATGCAGATTACATGATATAATACATAAGGTTATTATAACAATTTAAATATTATTACTGTATATTTATGTATATAATTATTCTATATAAAATAAGTTTTATTTATTTTTCAAAATATTATAGCTGGCATTAGTTTTAAAAAGATGCTACAAAGATAATTTATTTACGTACTATGGTACACTACAAAGTAAATTATTATAAACTACTTATTAAAATTTATTTTACTCTAATTCTATAGAACTGGTATGTATCTATATTTTTGGTCACTACAAAATATTATCACTATTATTTTAATAAAGCTATAAGATGAATATATTATTAATTATTCTAAAAAGAAATAAGTTTAAAAATTACATTCAATCATCATGCATCACAGAAATGGAAAAAATATATAAATATGTTGTAAACAAGACTGACATTTTAGCCCAACCAATAAAGGCAATTCATATCAATATTTTCTTTCATTTATATAAATGAGGAAAAAAAAAAAACGTTGCAATTGATGAACAATAGGGCTATGTTAAAATATGAGCAATATAACTAATAATATAAAATAGTACGGAGAAAGATTAGAGCATGCTGAATTAAAAATTAATAATACATAAAGATGCTCTAATTTATATAGTTGGTTCTTGGGATGTTCTTTGCATAGAAATGTGCTAGCAAGTAATTATTTTGTTAAGGAAAAAAAATACTTATCTATGCTAGAACATTTGATCCCAAGTCCCAATTAACTATATAAATTAGAGTATCTTCAGCATTTATTAATTTTCAATTCAACATGCTCTTAATTTTCAACATACTAACAAGTTATTATTATTAGTTTGCATTCTTTTGTTTGTTTGAACTTTGTTTCTTTCCTTTTTTTTTTTTTTTTTTTTTTTTTTTTTTTTTTTTTTTTTTTTTTTTTTTTTTGCACTCCTTAGGCAATTTTTACGAATACAATAGACTACAATACAAGTTTAAATCCGAAGAAAAAAAATGTACATAAAATAAATAGGCTAATAAAAAGACAATAAAATTGGAATAAATATAAATTTTCATAGCTACCAATCACAACTATCTTAATAACAATTGCATGTATTTTCACAGTTAACAATGTAAAAAAAATGTATAAATGAGGGGCGGGGGGTGAGAAAGAGGAAAAAAAGAAAGATAAATAATAAGTTTGGTTGAGTTAAATATTATGCACAGAACAGTAATATCTGAATATTACTTTCATGGACTCTTAACCTTAATTTTACACACGAGATAATGCACAAGATGTGAGGTTATTAGCTCTGTAAAATACAGATTTCATGATGGTGTATGTATCTTAAGCTGCTATAATAATTATCAGCCCTTCAAGTAAAAAAAAAAGAAATGATTCAGATAATACAGTTGAGTTAATAAAAGAGAAAAAAGAAGAAAATAAGTAAAACACAAAATTTATCACACAGTCACAAATAATTAATTTTCTTAACAGCCATTCTTTAACAATTACAGTAGAATTTCTAATGCAATACGGCAATACCTAATTATATTTTTGAGCTCCCTAGACAAATTCCAGTTTTATTTTAACTATAAGCACAACAAATATGTGCAATAAACTTTATCTATTTTGCAATCTATTTGTTTACCCAACTATACTATAACTATACCAACTTTCTAATCAGATTATTTGTAACCCAGAATTAGTAACTTTTATTATGTACTAGGGAAATACGCGGCTATTTCTGAGCAATAAGATATCGATGCTTACCCGTCGAAGTGAACCTACTACACTTTACAAATTTTGTGAAAAATGAACGATCTACACTTTACAAATTCCAAGTTCACCCATTTAGTTTTCATGTTAAAATGCGTAGAAGCGCCAAACGCAGATCGTTCATTTTAAGTGAAATTTGTAAAGTGTAGTGCGTTCACTTTGATGGGTAAACATCGACATGAAGATCTAAGATTTTTGTAACTATAATGTACGTAAGATTTGTTTAAAGTAAATTATTTATATTAAGAGACCGTTTAAGTATATTATTTAATACATAAGATTTATCATAACTATTTATATTGAGAGTAAATGTAACTGAATAATTGAGAGTCAAGCTTACTCCATAGCGGAGTTTCCAATACTTTTATATTAAGGAATTACTGACTGAAAAAGTATAATACTTATCAAGTTTGCATGTTAGCCTTAAGTTGATGGATATATAGAAAAACAAATGAAGAGATAAATTTTCAACCTACACCAAATTGCTCATCTAACATGTTCATTGGTTCGGAATAAACTTGACCGCTTGCGTTAAAGTTTCCCCCATATATTATATACCATTTGGAGATTAACGCTTCAGTCAGATTTATTTAGGACCAGTATACATCTTGTACAAGCATAAACATATTAATTTGGTTTAGGTTTTAGAATACTGTTTCAAAATTATTTCATCCATCTGCACTATAAGGTTCCATGATATCAAATATTTTAACTACCGTACATATTTATAATACATAATATAATACAGTGAAACAGTTTTTACTTGGTAATAAGTTGTTCATTTAAAGAGATCCTGTAATAAAGGGGAAAAAATCTCCTCATTGAAAAATCACAATATCAGACCTCATAGTTTACTTCTCACCTTTCTGTAGCCTCACAAATTAGGAAGAAAGAAGTAATCTGCTTTACAATTTTTATTGTAACCCTGGATTTTGGGACATAATGTATTCCACAAGTTGTTAACTTGACAATTTTATAACCCCAGTTTGTGAAGGTACAAAAGTGTTAAAGGACATAATAGGTGTATGATGGTCCCATCTCATGATTTATATTTTTATTTTCAGTACAGGATCCATGTAAGAATTGTCTTTGATATTTGTTTTACTATACATAAAAATTTATCATAAAAAAGTAAAAAAAAGCTGGAAAATGACATATGTGAACAAGACAATTAATAATATACTTGTATAATGTATTGGCATAAGCAGAATAAATTGTATATAAATTGATCCATAGTGCTTTAAGCATTATTATATTATTGCAAAATTTCTTGTTTTATTATTTAATCACTTTACATAAGCATGCATCTATTGATGCTAGTTGGTGCACTTGAACATTATTTATAGCAAAAGACAAATCATTGATATAATTTACTTATATGCTGTCATTTTTTTTCTTATCACAAAGATGCAGGTAAGTGCAAATTTTATCACTAAACATTAAATGTATATTTAATTATAATTAAAGCACGCTATACAAAAAAGGGGACGTTTTTGTATCTATTTAATTAAAGATTTTTGCGTAATATAGCTTTCAATATAGCGTGCTTTAATTATAATTATCTATAACTTTTCTTTGATTTGCATTTTAAATCGTAATGGTTTTTTCTTATATTATATATTAAATGTATATTTGTTTTTTATTTCATTATTTAGCAAGCAAAAGCTTGTAAGCAATTATTTCAATCTATTCATTGAAATTTATTTATTTGATTATGTACTTGAGAATTTGTTTACTCTATGAAATAAAACTATATCAACATAAAAAGTAGTTATCATTGTAAAATATTTAATGGGATATTTGAGATGCAATTTTTATTTGAAACTATCACTGGGGTGTAATAATATTGCTAACAGGGAAGAATGTTTTTGTCACACAGCATTTTGTGCTGAAATTTGTAACTTAGATATTTCAAGTCTAGTGGAAAATTACTATGAGGTATAAAATATAAGGGACCAGAATCGCCTTTAATTTTTGTAGTTACTAAACATGTGGTTTTCTTGGTGGTTCTGGTTTCAATTTGCACTTTTGCAATTTTCCTGTTGTGCAAATATTTCTCTACCCTGATTCTGAACCCCCATTGTGAGATTCATGCAGCACTCTAACCCCTGCACTCTTCCATTACTTAAATTAAAAAAAAAAAAAAAAAAAAAAAAAAAAAAGTGTATTTCTGTCATTTGACACAAATTTTGCTAAGTAGAGTAACGGTTCTTAAAAAACAAGAACCGATTCTTAAGAACTGGTTATGGTTCCTGGCATACAGTACTGGTTTACGGCCTGCCCTGCCGTGCACAAATTTTATATTGACATAGTTTTATCAATAGTGTAAACTAGCATTTTAAAGCCATGCAAGCTGTTACTTTTTAAAAATATTCCCTTGTAATATTAAGTGGAATAGTAGGCCATGTGTAACATCTTGTTAGTATTTTACAAAACTGTCTTTTACATTATTTCGTTGTAGGGTATAAACACAAATACATGTTATTAAATGTTGCAATAATTGGGTTAAAACAAAGTTATGACATGAGATGCTTGGATTTATAATTGACGAGTAAATAAAACAACTTGAAAGCTGTGGATTTTAGGTTTACTGTACTGAGCATGCATGTATAGTTTGTTATACTCAGAAGCAGTTAAAATTCACAGTTATACTTTTTTTTTTTTACTTGTCAATATACAGTATTTAATACAGTACGATCTTAATTTGAAAATGTATGCATTTCAAAACATACAGGTGGGTTTAATTTTCTCTATTTCGATTCAATTGATAAATTATATCTTCTTGTATGAATGATAATAATATTGAACATAAAATAAATCAATCAGTTCTATTATTTACGTATTTTTAGTTTTTTTTTCTGATTGAAAATGCTATTATAAAATATGAGTGAAAGGCTTACTTATTTACTACACAAATAAATGTATCTTAATTAAGAACCTGAAATCAGGTATCACATCATGTTTTACTGGTTTATTTTTAATTCTATGTAAAGCCACATTTTCAGGATACATATCTTAGAATACTTGAATTTAAAGTAATAGTAAATCATCTTGTCCCATCTTGGTTTGGATATATTATCAAAACAAAAATAAAAGGGCAACTAACAAGTAAGTGCCTTTACCATGATGAAGTCTGAAGCTAGGTGAAGGATTGTTGGCACAGTTAATACAAATTATTTAGGTTGATTCAGACATTTGCTTGGGCTTCTTACACTCACAACAACTTGGAGAGAAGGTTATCCTCAAAATGTCTTAATTGCTGGAAATATTTGTGTTAACTGTGCCATCAAGATCTTCACCTTGCTAGAAAATTCATGATGTAAGGCTTTTTTTTTTTTTCTATTCTTTCCTTCAGTAATGTATTTTAAAATATTTTGGGACATTTTTTTTTTAATATTGTTGTAATAACTTGTTTTTGTTAGTACCACCAATACTGATACTTGAGTTACCCTATTTTACTGTGTATTACACTGAAATTTAAATAAGGCAAACTAAGATTTTGCAATTTATTTTGTTTGAAATTGCATTGTAAGTAGAGAAAAAAGAAACAAATAAAAAGTATATGAGTTAGAAAATCTTAACAAAAGTTAAGATTAAAAAAAGATAAATAAAGAATAAGTAAGTATAGATCATAGTAATAATACATAGCAATATAAATAAAATATTCAAATAAAACATAAAAATCAAAATATAAAATCACACACTTGTAAATATAAATAGTTAGCTACTGTACTTCTTCTTCTTTTTATTTTACATAATCCCATTACTAGTTGCTACTAAATTCTTTCTGATGTCAAAATTTTACAGGGATGGACTGTGAAAAGTTAAAAAAAACTTACAAATCTAAGCATCCATTACTGTACATAAAACTATTGAGTGGGTAGTAATATAATTATATTAAAACCAATAATTCGCATTAAAAATTACAGATGTTGCTATTTTTGTTATTTGTAAAGAAAATAACTTCTTAGCTAATACTGTATTTAAACTTCTGCACTCCAAAACTTAGATTAAGTAATAAATCATAATGTGTCCATCCCTGAACTTTTTGTTCAAATGACATCCCAACTGACTTAAAAAAAAAATCTTGTTAGCGATTCTCATATCTTACTCTGTTTGTGCGAAGCAAGATTTAGATCTGGTGACTGTTGCCTCCCTTGTAGTAGCACTTGATTGTGACATATGGAATACCAAGCTCAAAGTCATCTTGTGGCCAATACTTGAGCACTGGAGTTTGCTCTGGACGCTCGTCTTTCACAGCAAAGAACGCAAAGAGAACGCAGGCAGTGTACGAGGCAATGAAGATGAAGATATGCCAGAAAGCATGCAGGTACGGGAAGTTGAGTGATAGTAACGTAGAGCAGAACAACTTGTCATTTACCCAACATGTCACTGCCAAGATCCAAACTGCAGCACAGCGCATTCCAAGGCGTTGAACACGTTCATCTTGGCATCTGTACATGGCAATAAGAAGTTGATTAAGCATCTTGCATAGAACATTGTACTACAAGGTATAATTTATATTTATACCCACCATCTCCACTAAATATTTTAAATGTATTATATTTTAGCAAAAGCTTACATAGTAATAATTTTATACTGTTGCAGTACTAACTTGTCTTCTGGCTTAAAATGAGGTATGTAACTGTGCACTTATCCATGGGTTAAAGGTTACATGATAGTTGATGCCAATTTCAAAAGAACAGGGCTCAAAACTAAGTGTAGATGAGTGCTACATTGCCAGCTTTGCACTTGAAACACCTGAATATATTATCACTGACTTCTTGTAACTTATTATACAGTCAACTGGGGTGAAATTGAAAGCCAATCACAGACCCGCTTTCAAAGTGCTCTGTGTCTAGTGAGATAGGGAAAAATGAAAGCTTGCACATGATTGGAGTTTCAATTTCATCCCGGTTGACTGTAATGTTATTTCTGTTAAACTGTTGACATACTTACAAATTAATGACAGTATACCCCTAGTCCTTTAATTTTACCACTGGCCAACAACTGTTTGTCTGTAAAATTGAGGTAAGGCTTTACCTTTTGCAGTGTTAAATGAGTGGGCATGTTAAATAAATATGGCTATAGTATCAACACTATAATGAATGAGAAGAAGTCAATGAAAAGGTCTGCAGATGCCCTAAATGCAAAGCTGGCAACCTAGCACTAAACTGAACTCAGTTTTGAGTCCTTGGCTTTTGAAAGCAACATCTTCTTTCATGATACACAAATAAATGTACTTCAGAAAAATAAAATGTATATAAGAAAAAAACCGTCGCGGTTGGTATTAATAAGTTTAAAAAAATAATTAGAAAATAGTTGGTAGAGATTAGAGCAAGTTGAATTGAAAATTAATAAAATGCCAAGATTCTCCAATTTATTAATTGGGACTAGGGGCTAAATATTCTAGCTTTAGCTAGTTAAAAATAGACGTTAAAGGGATGAGGGTACAAGTGTCAAAATATAAAGAAACTATATGCCCAACATCTCACGTTCTCACACTATATCAAAAACACAACATTATAAAACAGAAAAAAAAATACTACCCAGTGATAAGACAGCTTCTGATATTTAATTTGATATTAAAAATTTAAATACCAAAGTTTTTAAGTTGTAAGTCCTTACCCTGTTCACGGCGGAGCACGTCATATTACGTGCTGAACGTAATGGGATAAGCGAAAATCTCCACCGTGAACAGGTTAAAGACTGAACTTAATATGAATGATTTTGTTTTCTCTCTTATCTGATGGTCACAGAGGTTCTAAAATTATTATCATAGTTATAGTTGTCACTATATTAACTTACAGATTGCATAAGAAAGTAAGGGTCTATCTTTTTAATTTCAGTTACAAATTTCTTCCAAAGACAAGTTGTAACTGTTTCAATGTAAACAAAATATAAAATAAAAATAATATGTAATAAAAATAATAATCTGAATACAGTAAGTAAAAACATACATACCATAATGTTTCCATAATGATAATGTATGTTAATGAGGCTACGAGAAAATAATTACGTACATATGTTTTTGGCTGTTAATTTGCAAAAACTAATAACTGAGAAAATAAACAGGGGGGAGGGGGGTGAGCATAGAACCACACACATTTAAGTTTGAAATATGTAGCAAAGAAAGCAAATCAATATAAAAAGGCTACAGATGGAAAGAGCACTCACTGCATATATATCAGTGGGCACTGCATATCAAATACACATACCTCCTGAGCTCGTTGATGAGAAGCCCAAACGTTGGTACACTGATGGCCATCAGAACAAAAGCATTGACAGCAGGATAAAGACATGCCAGTCCTGTTGTCACAATTGCCACAGCAATCAGAGCCATGCTGAACAGTTTCCTGAAATATGAGTGGAATTTCAGACATACTGTATGTAACATTGAAATAAGCTATTTATTTATCAGTATTCATTCACCAATTACTGTAATAAATTATTATATCAGCTGATTCATAATATCAAGAAGAAGAAAAAAATTCTAACTATTTTTATGGCAAGCAAGATAAATATATTTATGTAGAGATAAAAAAAAGTAAAGTTTATATTTAAACATACTGATGTTGATATTGATAAAAAAAGGCGTAAACAATGCTATTATTTTAGTATTATTACTATGATAGCAATATTAAGGAAAATAAACCATCAAGGTTAGGTTGAGAAAAGAAAAGAGAAAACCAGCAAGGGCCTTACCATAGAAAAGAGTGTCCCATAGTTTGGTGAAAATCTTGCTAGCACAGAGATAAAAAAAAAAAAAAAAAAAAAAAAAAAAAAAACTAACACATATCCAATAATATGTGTTAGATTTTTTATGTTCACACAATTTTCACTAAAGTATGGGACTCATTTCACTATTGTAAGGAACTTGCTGGTTTCCTCTATCCATTTCTTTTTAAATATTATCATTACGTCACATTTTTAATGATACATGAAAGCTGTAACATGTCGAATAACAAATGATGAGGATAAAAACAAACCTTTCATGATTAAAACATTTCGGAAACAACCTTCGAGGAAAAAACATGGAGAAGGCTGCAATAAGAACCCATAATATTGCAAGTTCATCCAAGAGTTGTCCAATCAGGCTCAATGTTGCATGGAAATAAGCTGAGCTGATGCCAACTACCATCAGTAACACCCAGATTATGTGAATTGCAGGGTTGACAAAACGTCCATATTCTCTGAAGAGATGAATCAGTACGGGAGGCATCAGGAAAAACAACACATTGCTGAGCTGCAAATTATTTTAGTATTAATACTGTGAACATATAGGTAAATAAATCGATGTTGTTGCGAACAATATGTGTTTCTCATTTTTTGTCACGCTAAGCAAAATGTCTATCTTGTTTCCCAACGCTCAACTTACACATTTTGCTTCGCGTGACAAAAAACGAGATACACATATTGTTCGCAACAACATCGAAATATAGAATAGATTATCAAAAGAATACAGTAGTAAAAGCAGCAAGTGCCGATGATGCTTGGATGTCTGTAAACTGTGCCCAACAATATATTTAACTGGGCAGAGATAAAACTTTATGGGGTTATGTAACATTTTGTTTATGGATAACGTACAAGTTTTGCATAATTGGACAGGTAGAACAAAACTTGTGTTTTCAACTTCACTGATACAGTAAGTTTTATAGGTAATGGTTAATCTTCATGGCATAAAAACAAAATAAATAAAAAATACAAAAGCTTTTTCAATTTGGTGGCCTAGAGCTTGCACTTAATCCTGCACTTCTATATTTTTAAACTGTTATATAAAGAATTTCCATAATATAACTTTCCATAAAACATGCTTTAATAGCTTTCAACTATTTACGTTCCTTGATTTACTCTATACAAAGTTATATGATAATGTTACAATATGTTAACGTAGATGTGGAGAAGTGCAAAACACTTCTGGTGCTTTTTTTTTTTTTTTTTTTTTTTTAATTTGACTGTTTTGATTTTGCTGTCGAGGTCACATAACTAAACCATAACCAAGGCTAAATTATGGTTATAACATGGTTATAACAGTTATGGCTATATAGCTACAGAGCAGTATTATAAAATCTCTGCTATGAGCTACAAACATCATTGTGGTAAGTCAATGTTTTGTATTTTATAACATACCCAAATACAAATCATAATAGTTTGGAATTGCCTTTAAGGTGAAGGCAAATTGCCAGTCAAGGCAATATGCTGATCAAAAATATTCTCAACTGGTCATAATTTTTGGCACACTGGTACTGTACTCTGGTTTAGAAGGAACTCACATAATTATATATAAAAACGAGTATCACCATATATCATTTTTAATTAATGCTGTTTGTAAACCCTGTTCTCTGCACCAAAAATGACGATCACCTTTGGTTATTCAAATGGAATGCGCATTTTTTGGTGCAAGAGAACAGGGTTTACAAACAGCATTATAAAATTTAAAGATAAAAAAAAAAAAAAAAAAAAAAAAAAAAGAAGAAGAAGCCATAGTTATTGATACTAAATAAAAAGACAATTATAGTAAGAAGCATATCATTACACTGCTATAATGTGGAAAAATACACGTAGCCTTGATGTGCAGGTGTAGGCAATAATAAATAATAATAATAATAAAAAAAAAAAAAAAAAAAAAAACGTAATAATAATATTAATAATTTAAAATTGCTGTGGACAGGCACATTTCAACCCAATGTTTGGCATTTCTTTCATTTTGCTCTATTGAATATATGTATGCGCACCTACGTTTATTTTTCCTTGTCTTTTTATCTAATTTCAATGATGACCTACAATTAAATTTTAACCAGAGGTAGCTGACACAATTGACTGTAAAATGATACCAAAAATTGATGTCAATAAACAACCATACCCTGGAGATATTAAGCTTCTTCAAACTCCACCTCTTAAGTCAATCAAATACATAATATAAAATAGAGTGACTTACAGTGTTTGTAAACTCTGCAATGACGGGACTGATAAGATAATTCCCTTCGCACCAATCCACAGGTGAGCTACCAGGCTCTAAATGCTGCCACATGGTCTCGGAAAAACCTGAAAAATAATAATACATACGTGCTGTTATTGTACTATATTAAGACAATTAAAATAATTATGGTGTAGGTTTTTAAATTTCAAAATTTTGATAACAATTTTATCACTATGTAATTATAATATAAAAAAAAATTACAGTATATTTCAGCATTATAAAACTATGGCATGGAACAAAAGTTATGGACAATGGGGAAACAAAAACAAAAACATAATATGACCTTTATATTCCATGCTTATTTTAACTGCAATACAATGAGGTTTCAAATGCAACTGATGAAATATTATGGCTTCATTTAATAATTGCAAATTTAAAGGACGAGTCTCAGTATAAGTTCACCTTCATATAATAATACAATTTAAAATACAGTACTGCTGCAGTATATTGAATTATAGATTAATATGCAGATATGCAATATGATTTGCACATGAAAATCAACATTAGAAAATCAATACATACTGAAACAAACAGACTGTATATAAGTAGCTATAATCACAAATAAAACAGATACTAAAAAAAATAAATAAATAAATAAAGAAATAAATAAAGAAATAATAATAATTTCTGTATAAAATGCTGCACGTAAAAAGCACAAATTTACATTGTAATATATGTACTGTATAGTAATTTTTAAGCACAGTATTATTTTAATATAGATGTTATTATACCTTACTTTCTCTGAAAACACACTCAAGTATGTATATTGTAGATAATTATTATTATTGCGTAATTGTAAAAGTACGCGCGGTGTATACAATTTTTGTGCGTGAATTTTTATATGACTGCACACATATAACTTCAACAAACAGAGTGCATACAATAAAATGTACTTCACATACTTTAAGATCTAGCAATGCCAACTTCCTGGATGTGTAATAATCATTTGTATTATTATACTGTACTCTGTTAATAACATATATCAATTCAATGCTGCATAAAAAAAAAAAAAAAAAAAAAAATGACCTTCATAAGGCGAACGTCAATTAGTCAGAGCTCTGGAAAATTTTCTTGCAACACCGGATCACTTATTGTTTAGAAGTCGTTGACACAAGATAGAAAAAAAATAAAGCAATCATGAGGTGCATGTACATAATCATGCGGTATTTTTCTTAACATCAACATAATAATCACTGTTTCATACTTTCCAAAATCGTCATACACTTTCAAGTGTGATGATAAATACAGCGAGCGATATCGATGTTTCTGTGGTCTATCTTTATGATTAAGAAAACATGAAATAAATGTTTAGATAATAAAGAAATCAGGATAAATTATACAACAATAGGGAAGCAGAATACTATTATAGTTACTATTGTTCAAGGTAAAGCAATGATTGGCAAATGGCCATGAAAATTATATATATTTTTTGGCAAAGTGTGTGTCATCGCAAATTTACGCACCCGTGTTCGCGTTGTTGCTACGCAGTTATATATATAATTTTATAAATTTGCTGAAACTTTTAGATACGTTTATTACTTAATAAGATGAACTTTATAAATACAACACTTAAATTTACCTTTGAATAAAATCTATTTATTCAATTTATTGCTTCTAAGTCAATAAAACTACATTTAATAAGCACAAAAAAAAGTTTTGACAACTGGAGTCTCCAAAATCACCAGCTGTTTCTGTTGTTTTCTGATGCGCAGTGTTGCGACATCGGCGTTCAATCTGCACCAATCTGAACATCCATAGTTGCCTTTTTACTAAGGGGGAGGGAAGTTTTGAAATATCTTTTGAAAGTGAAATTTTCGTCTGCATATCTGGTACGCTGGTATCCAATTAAAAAATGCGTATTAGTACGTGTCCTACATTTCACTATAAACTTGACTTGTTAACCTGTTCTATAAAAAAGTTTGAACATTTACAATATTTATTGAATTATATAATATAATACAATCTTTTTTGATACAGAGTGTTCTTTAAAAATGTCTATAGCTCGCCAAGCAGGTTTTTGGCAGTGATCATTTTACTCATAATCCGATGTCATATGTGAGCAGAAAAAATATTTCAAAGCAAAAAATAATAATAAAAAAAAAATGTAATTTTTCACACAAATAAAAAATCCGACATCCGAGAAAAATAATAAAATTTATGATTTATAGAAATGAGGAAGGTGAAATTTTGAGGCGCGCTATTTTTTCTTAAAACGATTGGAGCATGGGAAGTATTTTTAATTAATTTTTTAAAATCGACCTAAAAAGCCTGTGACGTCATCAATCGGGCATTTTATTTCGGAAAGTATTGACCGTAGAAGGTTCAGTAGCCAGGGTTTTGAAATCCTGCGAGGATGAGCTGATTTCATTAAACTGGTTATACTGAACCTCGAACGATTAGTATTTGCCGAGAAAAAAGTCGACTGATGACGTACAGGCTTTTTAAGAAGATTTTCAAAAATTAATTAAAAATACTTCGCATGCTCCAATCGCCCTAAGAAAAAATACCACCTCAAAATTTTTTTAAGCTCTTTCCAAAAATATCATAAACTCCAAAAAAAAAAAAAAAAAAAAAATCAATTCACCTGCTTTCCTCATTATAGAGATTAATTTTCTCCATAAAAATTACCTGAAACGATGTTTGCCCTGTATGTATAATTATGTCAATTGTCAATGTATTTATATGCTCAAGCATGGAGCTATATAGTGCGTAATTTCATGCAAATACGTCTTAGGCAGTCCATAATATATATATATATATATATATATATATATATATATATATATATATATATATATATATATATATATATATGAATCAACGACATGTCTTATTTTACTATAACATAATTAATAAATTTTATTTAAGTTTATCCATAAGGTACTATATCACCGGGTATCACACTTAACACTCGGAAATTAAACGTTGACTCCTCTTAATGAGATGAGATTACATTATTTTGCTGCTTTGTGCGTAGCTAACTGTGCGTTAAGTGCGCAGCTACGGTATACGGCACCATATTCATATGTTACAGAGTTTCGGGGAAAGTATATAGGAAACGGGAAGTATAAAATTTGTTAAGTTGCGCATTTTTATAATAGTTGCAAAATTATTAAAATGTATCTTGTTATGACCTGATTTTTAAATTTTTTCACAGAGAGGCTAAATTTTATTTCATCGTATATAAATCGAAATATTTATGAACTAAAATTTAAACAGCGATGTAAAAATAAATTATGAAATGTTTATATTATAAATCATTTTCAGGACACGCGTAATTGAAAATTTGTGAACTTTTATCGTATTATATAATACAGGAAATTACATTACCTTAGAGAAAAGTAGCGCAAAACAGGTAATAGATTATAAGATTTGCATATGGGAACTGAAAATTTAGTATATCTGTACCAATAATTTTTTTATATTTTTAATGTATTGTATTAGAAATATCATAGGCATACTTTTTTAATATCTCATAATATTTATCATTTTATTATATTATTGTTTAAGAATAATAAAAATAAAATAAAAAAAGAAATCATAGATTATAATCAATATCCAGATTATAATGCGCAGTCTTATAATAATTTGAATCGCGTTTATTTGATATACTGTATTGTTCCCAAAATCTGACATTCATTCAGAGTTATATTTTGTTTGCGTTTTTAGTTATTTATAGTAATTGTAATTATTATTTTTAAAACAGAGTTTACAGATCTAATTTTAAAAACACATCATGTCACGCGTGTATAAAGACGACGACATAATTAACATAAAAAAATAGTAAATAATTATTTTAAAGTTAATCAATGATTAAACTATTTAATAATATCATATATGTATACTTGTATAGCCTATAATAATGTAGATTATTTTTTAACTTACCTATTTTTAAAATTTTTAAACAATGAAGCACATACAGTCACAGTATATATCACTTTTCGAGTAAAACTAAATTTCTACTACGTTCCTATATACCACCCCAAGCCGTGTCTGCGGCAGAGCTCACTTTTAAGTTGTTATCACGTAAGTTAATTTAGTGTGAAGTGTGACTAATGAATTCAAGGTAAAAAAAAAAAAGTTTTTGTTTTAAATTATTTCCCTCTTACTTTTCTTCAGCTTGATGTAACTCTGGTCTGATATTGTAGATGGCACACATTTCCACAATAAAACTTGTAACATACATTTCAAGCGGCAAAAAATACTTTTTAAAACTATGTAATGAATAATGGTTTATATACTGTTATTCTTTAATTTTAATGATTAATAGAAAATTATAAAGCACAAAAATTGTATATATCTGAAAAATACAAGTGTCACGACGTTCATGATTTTTAAAATAGTACTCTATTTTATTGTATTTGTAATCATATATATATAAACCCAAAGCAGAGTGTAAATATTATAATTAGAAAGAGAATTTGCGTATTAATTCATCGCTGAAAATAAAATGATACCATATATCATGACGGTGATTCCAAATATTTGGAATATCTGCATGAATTGATTGTTATAAATCAAAAGTAAATATAATATATCCGCTTAAGTAATTGAAAAGCTACTAAAATTGTAGTTTCTCCAACATAATAATTATTTAATGTAAGGTTTATCCTCTTAAATAAATTATAGTCCATTGTCTTTCCTCCCATGCATTTTGATCGTGCGGTTAAACCAGCAAACACAACTTTCTGATAATGTTCTTGCTTGAAACTACAACACCTATAAATATTATGTCACTCAGGGATAAGTACTTGTCCTATGCACTTGTAAGTTCTGGTTCATACACATGACGTGGTCGATCATACACTTGCCAAGGAAAAAAAAAAGAAGGAAAAAAGTGCATATTGTCATGTAATTTTTCAGCAGAAGAAAACATATTGCGCATTTCCTGCACTTAGCAAGTACTTGGACCACATAGGAATGTACAGCTCTGGCCAAAAGTTCCCGAACGACTTGCACAGGCAACTCGCAACTACACTATGTTATCTTTACGAGAAAACGCAGCGGCCGCCGCTGCCCCGTTCGGGAACTTTTGGCCAGAGCTGTACGTGATAATAATTGAGTATGATACAGAGTGAAACAATAGCCTTTGGGTCATGCAAAATTGAGAAAATGCACTGCGGGCATTTACTGTACGTAATGTACAGCATGACAAGTTAATAACAATTTTGCTACACAAGCATTTTTTTTTTTTTTTTTTTTTGCAACACATGGAAAAGAATTTTCAAATGTGATGGAAATTTATTAACATATATATCTATCTTGTGGAAAAGGTGTCGTGTTTTTTTTTTTTTTTTTTTTTTTTTTTTTTTTTTTTTTTTTTAGATCCTTTAGTTTTGTGCATAATACGTTCCGCTATCGCTGCATGTAGATAGATGTATGTTGTATTTTTTAATATAAGTTATATAAGCGTTGAATGTAAAAAAAAAAAAAAAAAAAAAAAAAAATGCTTGATTAAAACGGAATTGGCATGTATATTGTAGCTGCTTCTTTGTTTTTTGTTTAATTTATTCGAGTTAATTAATCTTACACGCCGTGACATGTATGCTGTACAATACGTTCGTCACTTACTGTTCCAGGCAACGTATTATATTCTCTCTCTCTCTCTCTCATGAGATCAATGTTTTGAACTTCAGAAGAGAGGTCGTGGACAGACGGACACGAATAATTAATGAAACTCAATGAAAGAAATCATCTGATGATGCTGATGCATTAGTAATTTAGTACTATGGTAAAAAATTAATATACAATTATATGGAAATATGACCACTTCATTTAAAAAAAAAAAAAACTTGCATCAATCCTTATATTTACTTATAGATAACTTCTTCATTTTTTCAACTTTTTATTATTATTATTCTAAATGATTAGATTTTAGTAATTTGACATAATAAAAAATAGTATGAAGACTGAAACTTATTAAATGTTACAAATATTAGCATTCGAAGAAATATCAATAAACGAAAGTAGTATTATAGGAACGTAGTTAATGTAAACCATATTATTGTAAAACTCCAATATAAAGGACTACGCGGCATTTTGGTACTACTGCAGCTTTCGCGGGTTATTGAAACGTAACTATAGATTCTCCGCGCACCTCAATTTTGAAACCTCTCCAGCCACCGCGGTCGCACTAATACTATAATATGTGTAATTCCCGCGGATATTGAGAACGAAATAATATATATATATATATATATATATATATATATATATATATATATATATATATATATATATATAATATTATTATTATATATTCAACTTTCCCGGCGTACCAAAAGTGAAACATCTGCTATATTCGCGTGTTATATGAACAATAATGACAAAATATGTAATATAATAAAATTTCAAGACTTAATTGAATTGTTTTAGCTCTATTTTGAAAACACAAATAATATATACTAGCAAGTACATGTTTGTCTTTATTTACCTTTCCAATTAGAATTTGTTAATTTATAAATAATTTAAATAAAAGAGACATTAAAAATTTCTGATGGTTTAGATGCAAATTGTAGATATTATTTATTTAATTAATAAAATCAAGAATTATATACACATCAATATAATAATAATAATCATTACACGATTCAACTTTTCACGATAATGTAAACTGAGGTTCTCTTGCGGACAATTATAATTATATAAGATAACAAAATTGACCTCCAATCGACTTTGACCTTCTGCGGGAATAACTCACTTGTTACAGAGTTTACAAAATGTTTTTCTAATATATATAATCCAAAGTTTAACATTATATTCGTAACATCCTGTCTATTTGACAATCGCAAGCAAATCTTCAGTAGTTCGGCTAGTGGATTCAGTAGTCGTGTTTTTAAAATTTTTAAATAGAATTTTATATGATGTGATGTGATGTGACCAAAAAAGCAGACTTAGCCAGTGCAAACATATTTGTATTATATTTATACATGTACAGTACTGTATTTTAAATAAATTTAATCACATAATTTTACACAGAATACCCGAGAAATATTATTGGACAAAGGTAAGCTAATTATTATCTTATTTATAATATATACTTTTCACTTTTTTTTTTTTTTTTTTTTTTTTAGTGAATCAAAAGGTATAAATATTTCGAAATCATCACTGCATCATTTTGTTAGAGTAAAATATTTGTATTTTGTTGCTACGTACCATTATACATAATTATCTTTATGTTATGTATGTCTGGTATTTAAATTAATATATTATACTGTAGCCTTGCGAGCAATTAGAAGCTTCGTACGTTATGACGTACTGTACGATTTTAAGAAATGATTTTCCATTCCTATAATGTTATATATATATATATATATATATATATATATATATATATAAATGAACTAATGAAAAAATATTTAATAACATTTAAATAATAATTTCTAATATTGTATATTGATATAATATTATGTATATATTATCATATTTATGGTATTATGTAACCGAATTATCATAAACAGACAGCAAACGAAACGTTTCCGCAGAAGTACCAAAATTGCATTCTGCAGCTGTTTCCCTTTTAGTAAGCGAAAGTTGCATTATAATATGTTACATTCGCAATGTCTGCGGAGTAATTACACATATCAATATAGTGACCGCGGAGGCTGCAAATGTTTTAAAATTGTGGTGCATGCGGAGAAGGAGAATCCACATGCATAGTATACTAACAAAATTTACGACATATAGCATTGAAAAGTGCCAAAATATTAGTCAGTTATCTATAGAATATTGTGATTACAATAGAAAACTCATAAGCTTTTCATCAGATTTTTAAATTTTATATAAAAATGTTCATAGTAAAAAATAATTACACAGAAAATATGTGTGTATTGATCCTCGCGATTGATATTTTATTTATTTTTTGTTTAGCTGTTTATAGCTTTGTTTAGGAAATAATTAAGGTCTATTACAGGAGAATAAAATGAAATTTGAGGCTGAAAATTATTTTTTTTATTTGATTAAACGTTGTAATAAGGCATATTTTATTATATGCAGGCAAAACATGAGAACATGCAGTGATACAAGATATACGATAGAAGATTTAATTTTTTTTTATTACATTCCACGTCTTTACTTAAAGGCGTAGAACACTATGAACAAAAAACATGTCTAATATTCTAACACGCCTAAATATAAACGTGTATTTGGTCGGAGTCATTGATGTGTAATTTATTTTCCAATCACAAAGTGGTAGCTGCGAGTTTATTTATTTTGTGACGTTACAGCTCACCTGTTTCCGCGCGCGTAGACTAGTGAGCTGTGACGTCAGAAAACCGCAGCTGCTATTTTGTGAATAGAAAATAAATTAGAAATCAATGACTCCGGCCAAATCAACGTTGTTTTTCAGGTTTGTTAGGATATTACACAACTTTTTTGTTCAAGGTTTTCTACGATGTATAAGGAAAAGAAAACTCTAAATACAAAACAATTTTTGGGGGATCACCAATAAAGAAAATTTTAAACTACACATTTTTGAAGCACATAATATATTCCCATGATAATTTAAATAATTTTTCTTACCTGATAATCACAAGTATTTTTTAACTTTTTTTTTTTTTTTTTTTTTTTTTTTAACTAAAGACATATTGATTTTCAAAAGTCAATTAAAAAAACAAGAGGTCAACTTTTGGATTTCAGAGATTTAAAATCCTTCTAACTACAACCCTTGCAATCAATAATACTTGAACTTAAAAAAAAAAATCCTCACACATTATTTTAACTTGTACTTTCATTTTTTTTTCTTCTCCAAGAAAAAAAAATAGTGTGACAATTTTGGAAAATAAACAATAAATTTAATAAACATGTGAATTCCATGAAGTATTTTATAGATTTAAATAAACTATCATAATAGTTCTAGAAATTATAATAAAGTAGTGCATAAAAAAAAAAAAAAAAGTAAAGAGCAATTTGCTGTTTTTCTAACATTCAAATAATAAATTTAGTTTTTGTAACTTTAATACGTACGTATAATTTAAAGTAAGAGTGCGTAGAGGTTTCAAAAAGAAAAAAAAAGTTACTCAATTACTTGCAGACAATTTCCTACTTTTAATTCAATATATAATTACTTTTCTTGCGTGGTACACTTTAATTTTTTTTTTCTAACTTGTCTTTTTTTTATACGTATATATATACATAAAATTTAGTTTTATCGTCACAAGAAAGTTCATCGTAAGTGAATGTAAGGTGAAATGTAATTTAAATTTTTTTTTGTGCTTGTCCTCTCTTTAAGTATGAGACTCTGCGGTAAACTGGTGAGTTGAAACCTCTTCTACATTGGGACTTTGTAACGCGACTCAAATAGGGAAAACTGAGAGAGAAAGAGAAAAAAAGGGTTGGATTTCGCGTTGCGGTATAGAGGTTCTCTTTCTATACTGATAGGCATTTGCATTGTGTGCGAGTTTTAGTCGCTAATGAAAAGTGATGTCCCTTACAACCTAATTAAACTCGCTTTAAAGTGACTTGGATAAAACCTAATTGATTTCAGCAGGTATACCACAATGATAGCAATTCTTTAGGGAATTTTTTTTAGCCACCCGTGCTATGCTGTTATTCTACCACGAGAGAGAGAGAGAGAGAGAGAGAGAAAGGAAAAGGAAAATTTAGAGAGGACAAATATGGAATAAAATCAACAGAATTAATTAAGATAGGGTTTTAAATTTATCTTATATATTTGATTAGCATCGATGTTCCTTTTAGTGATCAATTTATTATGTATACAAGGCTGTATGATAAAACCGTAAAACGATTTTTCTGATTGTAATTTATCCTGTCGTATACTGTTACCGAGAGAGAGAGAGAGAGAGAGAAAGAGAGAGAGAGAGAGAGAGAGAGAACAATTTTAAACTTGCAATTTAAAATACTCGTTAGTTTTATATTAAAGTTTTAAAAAAAATCAGCAATATCATTAAAGTAAAGCATACATTAAAATGAACATACATACACACTCGAAATATATAAGTGTTTAAGTTTTTACACAGATATGAAAGTTTTTGCTTTTGAGAGGTATGACGTACGTGTATAAATGTGTGTGTGTGTGGTTTGTTGCCACTTTGGCTTTATGTTTGTTTACACGACTGGACCGACGTGTGTGTCGGCTAGAAAGAGAGAGAGAGAGAGAGAGAGAGAGAGAGAGAGAGAGAGAGCAAAGAGAAGAGGAAGTCAGAAAGAGTGAACACGAGTGTTGAAAATACATATCATGAGAGAGAGAGAGAGAGAGAGAGAGAGAGAGAGAGAGAGAGAGAGAGAGAGAGAGAGAGAGAGAGAGAGAGAGAGAGAGAGAGAGAGAGAGAGAGAGAGAGAGAGAGAGAGAGAGAGAGAGAGAGAGAGAGAGAGAGAGAGAGAGAGAGAGAGAGAGAGAGAGAGAGAGAGAGAGAGAGAGAGAGAGAGAGTTCAAACTCTAGCTCTTTTATACCTTACCTTACTGTATAAGTTACCATAAAATAATATTTGTATAAGAAATGTCCGATTAGTTAAGGATCTTCTTTACTCATTTGCAATATCGTATATATGACTTTTGAAAAGGGAAGTATTATGTAAATACACATACAATATTATATATAAATATAGATTTTCAAACTTTTCATATTATTACAAGTAAACAAAAATGGCATGTTTACTTATATATATTTTAAATGAACATATTTATAAATTTGTAATAAATATAATACTTCTAAAATGTGCTTGTTTAATCTAATCAATTTATCTTAAAGCCCTTGTCAACTTACTTTTTTATCATTTATTATTTTATTTATTAAACACCATGGTGTACTTATACATATATATATTTACATTTCACTCTATAAGTCTACATTTTTTGCATATTGACTTAATGATAGGGTCCGAGATGGACACTGAAGTAATTTTTTTTTTATCATTTAGAATACTAGATTGATAATTGCCATACCTTATTATCCATGAATTAGATACCAACACGTTGATTTTGTATCTATTTTCATTTATTTTCATTTTGACTGTTATATCACGTATCTGACGTCACAATGTACAGATGGGGCCGTGATAGGGTTAAAGAACTTGAGGGAGGGGCTTAAATTTATCACGTGTCCAGAGCGGTGACTGTGATTGGCGGTGGTTCATTGTGACGTCAGATACGTCATATAACAGTCAATATGAAAATAAATGAAAATAAATTCAAAATCAACGTGTTGGTGTCTAATTCATGGATAATAAGGTATGGTAATTATTAATCTAGTATTTTAAATTATAAAAAAGTAAGTTGACAAGAGCTTTAAAAGAGACATAAAATTATTTGATTTTGAAACACAAAATAATTTCTCTAGAAATATAGTTTTTATAATAAATGTAAAATTTTCTTGAAACCATAATTTTCAACAATCATCTTCGAAATTATATTAAGTTAACACACGTCACAAGAGCTCCTTGAATATATGCAACTGGCAATGTTTATGAACTGTACAAGTTGTATATTGTGTTGGGCGGCTAAAATAATGATTAATCTCCCTTTGGATTGAATGAATACTATGGCTTTATGACTGCATCTTAAATGGAGATTACACATTTCAGTAATTTTTATGTACGTAAAATTGTGATACTATATTTTACCATTTAAAAACTCGTACTAAATTTACAATAAACAAAAAGATGAAGAAGGTGGGAAAAAAACAAACAAACAAACTATATTTAAGTGGGCAAATATTTTATCTCAATCATTTGCACTTATGTACTGAATTATGTGAGTTTTGGGAATGAAAATAAAGTAACCATTTTAATCTGAAAATGGAGTATAGAAGAATTACTATTGTAGTAGTACTATTGTGTGGGAAGTCACAATATTGTAGACTTGTATAATTCAAAATCAAGAGATATGATTATATAGGTGCATTATATTGCACGCTAGTTTATAAATATAAATATATTAACGTAAACAAATTTCATTTGTGTTTTTATTTTTAAAATTTAAATTTTATTTTCTTTTGTTTTTTACCTTTTCTTTCTTTTTAACATACAATAACCAATAGACTATGAGTAATTTAGTCTCTTTTTTACTAGCAAAAAAAAACAAAAAAAAAAACAAAAAAAATCTCCCGATACTGGTTATTATTTTCTGCTCATATATGATGACGAAGAGCAAGCTCAAATCACTGAGTGCAACTACCAAATATTGTTAAAATTTACATAATAAATTACTCGTATATTACATACAGCCTAGAGGTGATTACTTGAAATTGCGCTGACAATGCTTGAGCAGATTGATTCATTGCCCAGCCTAGCATAGGAAAAATGACGTTTTTTGTATTTTCATAATACAGATTTTGAAATATTTATATAATTATATTGTTTTTCTCGGGTATGAACAGCTCATTTTAACCCATGAAAACATAGAGTGGTGGTGCACGAGCCATATTTGTTATTTTTACATTTTGTAAAAATTACACTTTCCTATACTAGCCAATATGTTATTTACTGGCGTCGAACGCAAGCTTAAATCAGTGAGTGAAACTATGATTATATTATATTTAAAAAAAAAAAATAATCAACGGGTGAAACGACTCAATACAAACAAAGGTGCAAACATGAAATATTATATTGTTTGATTTGAAAACGTGGTTTTAGTTGTAAATTATTCGATTTTTTTTTTTTTATTTGATAGAGTATATTTTTATAATGAATATCGGAGGTACCATAGCTTTGCATTTTCTTTAAAAAAAATTTAGTTTAAAGCATACAATTAATTGTAATTTTCATAATATATATTTTAGGTACGTTATCAATGGCAATGTATTTTACAGTATATGGTTTAATTTTACAACTTGTATTCTTATTAAAAAATGATGATTTTATTATTTAATATAACGTCATATAGCTGACGTTTATCGTAAAATAATAATAATAATATAAAAAAAAGTAATAATTATGCTAGCTTCTTTTCAACAATATTAATTTGTTCATTACAATCTTATTTATGCTAAATCGCAAAATATTTATTTATGTTACATAGCATAAATATCATGTTGTATAGAATAATTATTTATTCTATATTTATGCTGTTCAAATGTAGTAAAATTTATTCTATAATGGCGCAAATGCAGGATGAATTGCGTATTTTTTTCTTTTTATGAATATAAATTTTATTAAATTTAACAACTTTTGTGTTTTTTATTAATTAAAACTTACTATAAAAATCCGGCAATTATGTGCTTAATAATACATAAAATTACATGACTACATAGCAGGTATAAAAATCAAGACCATTACATAATTACGCAACATAATTAAAATGTTGTGCAAAACATTAACACCAAACACAAACAACTATACAATGTAAGCTATTAATACCATTTTATTACAATAACCCCAAATTTGTAATAAAATTTAAATAAAAAATATAAAATACAGTAAGAAGAGAAAAAAAAAACATTTGAGAAATTCAATTAAATGTTAAAATATATTATTATAACTTTTTCCTCAGCTATATTAAAGGTTTATAATAATGTAATATTTTAATTTTAGGTTTGAATGTAAAAGTTAAATGCAATATGAGATGAAAGTAGTAAAGAAAAGGTAAATTTGAGGGGATGACGACACCCTAGGGAGTTAATTCATATAGCAAGCAAGCACACCACTATAACATAGAGAAATGTAGAATATGAAAAGTATATGGCGAGCAAAAGGCTACATAGAAGAGGCTTAAAGTCTTGGGTAAGAACTCACAGTAACGGTCTAATATAGCTACGTAAATGAGTAGAGGAGAGAGAGAGAGAGAGAGAGAGAGAGAGAGAGAGAGAGAGAGAGAGAGAGAGAGAGAGAGAGACAAGAGGGGACCAAAGCATATAGCGGAATAATAAGGTGAGAGAGATAGAAGAAAATGGTAACACAAAATGAGAGAGAGAGAGAGAGAGAGAGAGAGAAAGAGAAGAGTATTCAATTAATTCGTATATTCCATGGTAGCAAAGCAAGCACAAAAGCTTGACTAGTAGGAGTATGCAGAAATAATGGCTGACTCGCCAAGTGGCTTATGCCGAGGGGTTAATGGAGACGAGTATATAAGGTGGGTGGGTGGAGTAGGTGGTGTTGCCAGTATAAACCTTATAATATAAACATATTTATATACTTTAAAAAGCACTATATATTATATAAAATTTTATTTGTAAAATATATATATATATATGTAAGTGTAAGACATCCATGGTAAATGAAACCTTTGCTATTTTTATTATAGTATTATTATTATACACATTAATTTATTTTATATATAAATATTAATAAGAATTATGTATTATATATATGTCACTATTTTTTTGGTACGTTATTATCAACATTATAATTTTTCAATATAGATTAAGTTATTTTTAACATTATATTTTAATAGCTCTTATTATATAGTTGTTTAAAACTATTAATTTTAATGAAGTGAATAAAATTAAAACATTTGCTTTGTTTGTAATTATTTATAAAGACCTACATTTCAGATTATTATTTGTTAATTTAATAATTTACTTGTAGTGTTCTAATTTAAAGTACCTTATTAAAATGGAGAGAAATTTTAGTTTTTAACCACGTATTTATGCCATGTTTTATTTTTAGCATGATGTATATTTGTAAAACTCAAGGAGTTTCAAAAACTTTACTGTAATGCAGAGATTACGAGTACTTATTATCTATTTATATGTTATATTAAATTAAAGAAAACTATAAATTTATATACATTAAAGGCAAGGTTTCGACCTGACAACTCATGTAGCACACTCGTATATACACCTTAACTTAAATATTAAGTTGTTTACTAAATTTTTGGTCACTGTTTTTTACAATAGAGTTGCTAAACTCTCAAAATACGTCGATAAAAATCTTTCATTGTTAATAAATTTTTTTTTTAATACTGGTTTTCAAAACATAAAAATATAATAACAGAAAAATATAAGTAAAATCAAGCCAAAGTGTTGTATTCAATTTTAAACTCACCGCACCACCAAGTTTCAGTCTATATGCCTGAAACTTGTTGATGTAACCGATACGTCCAACAGCAATAGTTGTCGAGATTTAAGATAGCAAAAATCTACATTAAAGGCTTAAAAAACATGAAACAGCACGTTATTTTTAATTACTAAACACTAATTGGGATCTACAAAACTGATGATAATTTTTACCAGATTGTAAATGTTGCTCCACAAGAGAGCGTGAAAAAACTGTAAAGTGTGCAATTTGCGTGAGTATTTCTGTTTATGACGTCATAAACATGCAAACATTAGTATGAAAATGTTGTGCAGGTTGCATAAATTGAAATTTTCTGATCACTTCTACGGAGCTACAGCTCAGTAGTAACACAGTGTGACTATAATGTTAGTTATGTAAGTCCCATCAAGTGTTTTGTGATATACTGTAAATGCTAATGTTTACATGTTGTCTATTCCTTTAATGGAGAAAAGGCTAAAATTTTATTGACCTTTAAATACAGCTTACTAGGCTTTAGCTTGTTTTATTGTTGATAGATTTTTTTTACTGCAGCTTGATCGTATACCCTATTTTCGAGTGACATTCCCTATTTATAAGTCATTACAAGGCGTGAGAATTTATTTATTAGAAGTTTCTTATCAATAATTTATTTTTTGTTAGATAAGTTGACATATTACACACCAACTTTTTTGTTGTTGTATCAAATCTGAGTTTTATTGGTAAATTGCAGAAATTAGATAACAGTCAGTTTTTCATCTTATATGTTTGAAATTATAGATCAATCATCACCAAAGTGTACTGTTCTCCTTGATTTATTACTTTGCATATCAACATTATATGCAAATGAGAATCATTTTAGAGTTTAATGAAATATTATACTATTATTGATTCTACTACAGAAGTAAATCTATGCAGCAGTTCTACAATATACGGTTACTTCACTTGTAATGTAAATGGAAATGTGAGAGGAAAAATCACCTAAAACGTACATACTATTTTTGATAATAATAATAATAATTTTTATTGTGAGGCCAAAAAAAGTACGAAACCCATTATAGTTGTTCTATAATATTATTTCTTTCAAAGATTTATATTACACCATTAAAATTATAATTTTATCACTACTATTTTTAAACAGAATTTTTAAATTTCGGTATTTATCCACATTTTAAAATGAAAAGTCTGTAAGTTTTGTTTTTGTTTTGTTTTTCTTATATTTTTTTTCTAACTAAACGTCTATCTAAACACTCTACTGAATCTATTTTCTATTGGGAATTTGCCTTTGTGATTTCAGATGTGCACAAGTGATAAAGTTTTAGAAAATTTAATTTTCAACATTGGTTATTTGAGTATATTTACATCATACACGAGTTTTCAATAATGACTGTATAATATATAAAAGAAGTAACTTGTAATAATAATATTATTAGTATTATTACCTTTAATAGTTCAACAACCGAGATATGATAATATACATATCAATATTATTATATATTTTTGTAAATGATATGTGCTAATATTAACAAATATATAATGAACATATTAAACTAAATATCATTACTAATATGAAAATGATCCTCATTTCAATTATCAATAATAGTAATTATATGTATAATATTACCATATTTATATACAAATAAAATTAATTTAATATTTTACCTAAAATTATTAATCATATAAAATTCATTTTAATAATATTAAACCAGATAATATTAATAATATATTATATTAAAATATATAAAATGAAAATATATTTTATTATTATTATACCCGTTGAAAGTTTATTAAAATTGAGTTTTGGACGCAGTGCGGCTTACTAATGAACCAAGAAAATAGCGACTATATAGAGTTTATCATTATACTACAAAGAGAAGTTTGTTTCTGCTTTTACTATATTGCGAAGTATAGTAATATTTTGACTCGTTTTAAGATTGCGTGAGTCGACTAAACAACGCGATAATATTAATAAGATCTCTCTCTCTCTCTCTCTCTCTCTCTCTCTCTCTCACACACAAACACACTTTCTCTGAAAACACATACAAAAGTTGTTCACATCATCATTCATAATTCTACTCATTTTACTTTATTATATTAAATTATTAACAGAAAAAAAATATATATTTGACGTTGCATTTCATGTGCTGAGAAACTTGTTTATTTTAAAAAAGTTTTTGTTTTCTTATTACACTGCTTCTTTACAAATAATTTACACATGCTAAATCAGTTGTTTAATAATCTTTTAAAGTAATTTTTCTAGGTAATTGGGAACATTTGCGGATGAATAATTTTTTAGAACACTGTATTCAACTTCCTCAGCTTAATAGAAAAATTAATGTAATTTTTCCCCCTGTTCGTAACCAGATTTGTTAAAATCTATACCTGAATGCTCCAAAGAAAGGATTTAAAAAAATAAAAAAATGTCACAAACTTTTTTTCTTTTTTTTTTTCTTTTCAAATATTGTTATACATTTAGATAAGATTGAATTTTTAAATTTAAGCTCTGTTTTAATTCTTACCATAAGCTAAGAGTGAAAAAAATTACACACAAATTTTAATGGTCAGAAATTCAAATGATTTTGTGCTCCCTAGATAATATAAAATTTGTCAATTTTGGAGATAAAAATTAAATACAAAAAAATAAATTAATTCGTGATTAAAAATATAAATAAGCTATTTAAAATAAACAGAAATTTAAGTTTCACACATGAAAAGTGAAACTAACAACATCAGCAAATGATGAAGGTGTCAAGTTCTAGTGTCAAGCGATGATTGTTGTATGTCTAAAGTCAGTGACAAGTTGAGGGTATAGTAGGAGGGAGAGAAGGGTGCACTCCACTTCATATGTCGTAACCGCGATGATGACGAGTAGAAATTCGAAAATAATAATAATAATGAAAAAAAGAGCTTACGTAAGCTTGGACTATAGCTATAGCTAGCTAGCCACATAGGATGGATGTGGCTGCTCTTCTAGCTAATAGCCGTCATATCGCTCGTGATTTTAGCTTGCTTGTAGTGATTGATGTGCGATTTAATCACTCTCACTCACCCACAGACATTTCAATCAACGGTAAACTGAGTGACTGAGCTGAGCTATAGCTGAGTTGACGATATCTCTACATCATACAATATTTATGACAAAGTAATACTTTTATCTTTTACCAATAACATTTTATTTTTTTCTAACGTGTAAATTGAAATATACGTCAAGTTTTATTGCTATAATATTGTATTCAATACAATTTTATAGATCAGTTGAATTTTAAATTTGGGATTTATTATATAAATAATAAATTTTGAGTAAAAAGTGTCATATTTTATATTTATTTGACAACAGAAAGTAGAGGATAAGAGACGAACTATTTAAATATGCTGTACAGCAAAGTCATTGTTCACCACAAATAAAACTTTGCTTCAGGAATACTTTTTTTTACAAAGCATTATATGCTCACAAAATCTAAATGTTGTACAGCAGAATTTGTGAATTTTCTTTTTTTCATAAAGCAGAAAACCATTATTCAAGTTGCTGTTATTAAATATATACTTACATTTTTTTTTAAGTAAACAAAAAACTGACATAGTAAAAACTATGTACTGTAAAGTATACTAACAATATTTATACTGAATTGTATGACCTGAACACTCAGAGCAATAATTGCACAGAGGTCATACGAAAATTAAAAAACACTTTTTCTAAAAGAGCTCAAATTTTCAACCATTTAAGTAATGTTTCAGATTTTTTGGAACACTGCAAGATTTTTTTTTTAAAGTTACAAGGGGAATGAATAAAAAATAAATAAATGGGAATAATAATAAAAATAAAATCACGTGTAAATACTTAAAATATAGTAATTCTGAAATAAGACAAAATGATATGCAAAATATTGAAGTATTAAAAATATTGAATAAAAAATCATTTTAAAAATATGTAAAGGAAATCAATTTAATGAATGAAAACTAGTTTCTATCAGAATTTGCGATATTTGTTTTATCTCAAATAAATTTGTTTGCATGCAAATTTAATGTTTTTAAATAAAGATTGCAAAGATTGCATGTCAATAAATTTATTGCATTTTGAAAATATTGCACTATGCGGACATAAATTTAGATCAATAATAATAAAATCGTCAAAACATATCAAACTTAATTTAACTAAAATAGCATTAAAAAATGATCTTTTTTATATATTTAATTTATTTTATTACAAAATCTTATATTATTTAAAATTATTTAAATTACTAATTACTGTTAAATTAGAACAATAAAATACAAAATGCATTTGACATTGACCATTTAATATTTAAATTAACAATATTTTTATATAAAGATTTTTCCATAAATTTTCTATAATATGCATACAATTATTAATTGAATACATTTTTAACATATTCTAGTAATTGTGAAGATAATTAAAAAAACAAAGTAGGGAACATTTAATTAATTGATAAACATAATGAATGACATTGATTTATTTGTTTCAATTAAATAGTTTATTAAACTTGATTAAATACAAAAACAAAGATATCTGTAAATGATACAGTAAACAAAAAGCAAACTAAAAAAATGATCGTTATTTTAACTAATTGATGATGACAACGTCACGAGTATTAAATAAAATTATTTTTAATTTTATTCAAAAAAACAACACATTGATATTTTATATATAATTGGTGGGGTATTAAATACTTTTTATATTTATTATTATGTTACATGTGTATGATATAAAATAATTATTATATATATAACCCAGTTTAAAGCTCAATAGTTAAATATTATTTTATAATAAAATTCCACCCCACATTTTGTTGCCTTAGGCAAATATATAATATAAATTATCATTTTATAAAATTATTTGAATGATTTAAAATTTATAAATGTAATTTAAAAACAATGATTATTTATAAATATCAAAATCATGACATTTTTGTTATGGTATATTACAGCCTTATATTTCATGATAATTATTTCAGTATTATAGATTGTTTAAAGTTATCATTGCTTTTGATTTAATTTTTTTAATCGTTCTAGTTAAAAGTTTAACTTGTCTTTCATACTATTACCTTTCATAAAACCAACATAAATAATAAAATGCGATATGTCTGACTTCAAATGTGATTTTTCAAACACTTTTCAGTATCTTTCTAAATACTTGCCATTTACAGACAATTTATATATTTTTTTACTCCATCTATATAATAATCAGATTCATATTTCAGACTCATTTAACATTGTTTATCTCTGTGATATTTTCCTTCAGGCCTAATAGCATAAAGGACTTGTCTCCAGAATTGAAAATTTGATTCCCACATTTCTGGTGTCACTCAAAAGCTCGTAATATATATATATATATAAATAATTCAACATATAAATTCAACATTCGAAACATATATATATATATATATATATATATATATATATATATATATATATATATATATATATATATATATATATATATATATATATATATATATATATATATATACGCCCTCGAAAACGTTACAATTTTGTGTGAATATAACATAGCTATGTATATAGATTTTTAAAAACTGTGAATTGAGTATTTTATTAATTTATATAGTGACAAGTTTTGGTGTTGTGTGTTATTTTTATCATCAAATTAAGCAGCGAGTGAAAGCCCAGTTGTTTTACAAAAGGTAAGACAAAAATGAAATTTTTATCATCATGTCACCTCGCTCGATATTCAAATTTTCAAACATATATATATATATATATATATATATATATATATATATGAATATATATATATATATATTGCATGGTGATTCTTTAAAGGTTTTTCATATATTCAGAATTTAGAATTTACAGTATGCAACAGAAAAAAAAGAAGACTTATCTGCATAAATATTTTTAGGTTAACTAATGTAACTGATGCCAAAGAAAATTATAATAAAAATGTTAATTAAATGAGTGCACTTGAAATCAGACAAACAACTGTTATTTTTAGTATTACAGTAGTAAATTATTTAATTGACTGATGAGGAAAAGAATTGATAGAAAAAAAAACTCGTTATCATGAAATACTTGATTATAACAATCTTTCTTCTTTATCGAAATATAAGTTACTTTTCACTCTTATACAGTAGAAAACTATACTTTTTTTCTTGTTCATAGCTTTTTTTTTTACACCCTCTTTTGATTTGCTTTCATTCACATAAAAACTTTACAACCTGTCAAAACTCTACTCCGTGATGAAAAAGTAATTGGATTATTCAAAATACCAATTTCCACTTTCAATCGTAAAAAGAGAGATAGAAAAAGAGAGAAAGAAAGAGAGAAAACGCAATGATAGTTAGTAATTTATGTGTACATTTTAATTTAAAAATTAACACAGATTGAGAATGTAAAAAAAAACAAAAAAAATCTCTTTCAACATTAGACTTTTTTTCACTCTATATTTTTTAATTTTATGTTAGCATGCTAATGAACTATTTCTCTGTGCTATATATATATATAATATTATATATATATATATATATATATATATATATATATATATATATATATATATATATATATATATATATATATATATATATATATATATATATATTAATATATATATATATCATGTAGATGTTTTTTATATATTATAATTTATTCTAATTTTTTCTCGTTAAAATCTTGTTTAATTAAAGTGCAACAGACAGCTTTGAATTCAGTTAACATAAGCATTAAACTTCGCTTCAGAAGATTATATATATATATATATATATATATATATATATATATATATATATATATATATATATATATATATATATATATATATATATATATATATATATGACCCAGTGCTTCACACACAGTAGTGCAGCTGACTAGTAACTTTGCATCAATGACTAATCTACTAATGCAAATCAGTCTCTTTTTTTACAACAATAGTGAACAGATTGATTAAAATGACATGATGTGGCATGGATAATCAAATGTAAACCAAATAGAAAAAAAGGGTAATTAATTATACTGTAAAAAGTCTATTTAAATACTATTTAATTATACAAATTAATTTATTAAAGATGGAATGGAGTTCTAAACTGTGTCAATGATCTACATCTCATTTTATTATTATTATATATTTTTTACATTAATTGTTATATATTTTTGAATGTTTTTTAATTAAACATTGGTTTGTGTGTTTATTTCAATTTAATATAATTAGCTATAAGAATATGTCTGAAAGTTTATTCTTATGAGAAAATTTCCATGGCATTTGAATGGAAAAAAGAAAATGTTGGTCGAATTAAAAGCAAATTGTTAAAAAAAAAAAAAAAAAGTAATAAAATATGGTACTATTTAAGTAAATATTGTTATTTAAAATTGTGGTCAAAAAGTGATGTGCAATATCTTCCTAAATTTGAAAAATTTTACGAGACACAAGATATACAAAAATTACGCAAGTTATATAGTCACAAATATTTTTTGTTTTTGCTAGTGTAGGATATAAAAGTTGTTTATTGTAAGAATTTTACTTTAATACGTTTTTATACGTAAACTTAATTCACATTATAATAAAAACAAAGAAAATTAATTAAAAGTTCAGTTACTATATGTTTTTAAACCAGAAAAGTATAGTAATAAAAAATTTTACATGCTATTTTCTTTAATGAAATTTTCGTCTGTAGAATTTCTTTTGTATTTCTGAGGAATGTCAGCAGATCACATGAGATTGCAATTATTTTTTTGTTTCTTTATATAACATGCAATTTCTAACGTTAATTTAGTTGTGATCTAAAAAGTAAACCATGATGTCGTTGGATTCCAGGGAACAAGAGATAGAACTTTTAGTAAGATTCAGCGTAAGCACTAAATTACTATTTACTCCTCATTTTTATACAAATTATGATCTAGGACATATTTAACATACTCAATTTTATGTAAATTTAATATTTCGATGTTTTTATTATATTCAGTGTATTTGGTCTTATCAAATAAGTAAATAATTTGAAGTTTTAGAAGTCTAATTTGTCATTTTATGTTACTTATTGACGAATACAGATTTCTTAATACTTTAACATTTCACGTCTAAGCATAATCATATGTTTATATGGGTTTTTTATTTAGCTGGGAAAAATTAGGCAAGCCTGCAATGCTGGTTTGATGTGCGATATACTTTATCATACTTTTTCCTGGCACGTGGCTCTAAAAGGCTGTGATACATGCATCAGTGCTGTCAAAATCAGGATTTTTTTTAAATCCAGATAACACTTATACGTATCAAGCAATGCGGATTTCATGGACAAATATTTAGCCGGATCTAAATTATATATATTAAAAGAAATGAAAGAAAGGAGAAAAAAAAATCACATACATCAGAAAAAAAAGTCACAAAATTCCGGACTAATGTATCAATATATTTTATATAATAATCAGCTCGAATCAGAGGTCCGTATTTTTCAAATTTTTATGCAAATTCCTTTGAAGCTGTTCTTAAATAATAAAAATTACCTAGATTTTTTTGAACCGCACTACGGAAGTTAAAAAAACATAAAGAGTGAGATTTAAGATACGTAATGTTATTTCATCGACCTTTTCAAATTATTAATTTGAACCTCCCATATACCTCTTTTCATTCACATAATAACATATGAGTATTTGCAGCAACTTCTTAGTTTCACATTTTTCCCATAAGTTAACATGCAAAAAAGTTTGAGTTTTTCTTATTTTGGCCAAAAAAACATATTAAATGCCAATTAAAGTAATCGGGCAGGGTAGAGATCGGCGAGCGAGGACACATGGAAGTACAAGCACCACAGCTGCTTCTTTTATAGTTAAATTGGTAATTTCTGGAGGTTAAAAAAACATAAAAAGTGAGATTTAAGTAACTTAATGTTATTTCATCAACCTTTTCAAATTGTTAATTTGAACCTCCCATATACCTCTTTTCATTCAGATAATAACATTTGACTATTTGCAGCAACTTCTTAGTTTCACATTTTTCCCATAAGTTAACATGCAAAAAAGTTTGAGTTTTTCTTATTTTGGCCAAAATAACATATTAAATGTCAATTAAAGTTATCGGGCAGGGTAGAGATCGGCGAGCGAGGCAACTTGGAAGTACAAGCACCACAGCTGCTTCTTTTATAGTTAAATTTGTAATTTCTGGAAGTTAAAAAAACATAAAAAGTGAGCTTTAAGTTACTTAATGAATTTCATCAACCTTTTCAAATTGTTAATTTGAACCTCCCATATACCTCTTTTCATTCACATAATAACTTTTGAGTATTTGCAGCAACTTCTTAGTTTCACATTTTTCCCATAAGTTAACATGCAAAAAAGTTTGAGTTTTTCTTATTTTGGCCAAAATAACATATTAAATGCAAATTAAAGTAATCGGGCAGGGTAGAGATCGGCGAGCGAGGACACTTGGAAGTACAAGCACCACAGCTGCTTCTTTTATAGTTAAATTTGTAATTTATGGAAGTTAAAAAAATCATAAAAAGTGAAATTTAAGTTACTTAATGTTATTTCATCAACTTTTTCAAATTGTTAATTTGAACCTCCCATATACCTCTTTTCATTCACATAATAACATTTGAGTATTTGCAGCAACTTCTTAGTTTCACATTTTTCCCATAAGTTAACATGCAAAAAAGTTTGAGTTTTTCTTATTTTGGCCAAAAAAACATATTAAATGCCAATTAAAGTAATCGGGCAGGGTAGAGATCGGCGAGCGAGGACACATGGAAGTACAAGCACCACAGCTGCTTCTTTTATAGTTAAATTTGTAATTTCTGGAGGTTAAAAAAACATAAAAAGTGAGATTTAAGTAACTTAATGTTATTTCATCAACCTTTTCAAATTGTTAATTTGAACCTCCCATATACCTCTTTTCATTCAGATAATAACATTTGACTATTTGCAGCAACTTCTTAGTTTCACATTTTTCCCATAAGTTAACATGCAAAAAAGTTTGAGTTTTTCTTATTTTGGCCAAAATAACATATTAAATGTCAATTAAAGTTATCGGGCAGGGTAGAGATCGGCGAGCGAGGCAACTTGGAAGTACAAGCACCACAGCTGCTTCTTTTATAGTTAAATTTGTAATTTCTGGAAGTTAAAAAAACATAAAAAGTGAGCTTTAAGTTACTTAATGAATTTCATCAACCTTTTCAAATTGTTAATTTGAACCTCCCATATACCTCTTTTCATTCACATAATAACTTTTGAGTATTTGCAGCAACTTCTTAGTTTCACATTTTTCCCATAAGTTAACATGCAAAAAAGTTTGAGTTTTTCTTATTTTGGCCAAAATAACATATTAAATGCAAATTAAAGTAATCGGGCAGGGTAGAGATCGGCGAGCGAGGACACTTGGAAGTACAAGCACCACAGCTGCTTCTTTTATAGTTAAATTTGTAATTTATGGAAGTTAAAAAAATCATAAAAAGTGAAATTTAAGTTACTTAATGTTATTTCATCAACTTTTTCAAATTGTTAATTTGAACCTCCCATATACCTCTTTTCATTCACATAATAACATTTGAGTATTTGCAGCAACTTCTTAGTTTCACATTTTTCCCATAAGTTAACATGCAAAAAAGTTTGAGTTTTTCTTATTTTGGCCAAAATAACATATTAAATGTCAATTAAAGTAATCGGGCAGGGTAGAGATCGGCGAGCGAGGCAACTTGGAAGTACAAGCACCACAGCTGCTTCTTTTATAGTTAAATTTGTAATTTCTGGAAGTTAAAAAAACATAAAAAGTGAGCTTTAAGTTACTTAATGTAATTTCATCAACCTTTTCAAATTGTTAATTTGAACCTCCCATATACCTCTTTTCATTCACATAATAACATTTGAGTATTTGCAGCAACTTCTTAGTTTCACATTTTTCCCATAAGTTAACATGCAAAAAAGTTTGAGTTTTTCTTATTTTGGCCATAATAACATATTAAATGCCAATTAAAGTAATCGGGCAGGGTAGAGATCGGCGAGCGAGGCAACTTGGAAGTACAAGCACAACAGCTGCTTCTTTTATAGTTAAATGTGTAATTTCTGGAAGTTAAAAAAACATAAAAAGTGAGATTTAAGTTACTTAATGTTATTTCATCAACCTTTTCAAATTGTTAATTTGAACCTCCCATATACCTCTTTTCATTCACATAATAACATTTGAGTATTTGCAGCAACTTCTTAGTTTCACATTTTTCCCATAAGTTAACATGCAAAAAAGTTTGAGTTTTTCTTATTTTGGCCAAAATAACATTTTAAATGTCAAATAAAGTTATCGGGCAGGGTAGAGATCGGCGAGCGAGGCAACTTGGAAGTACAAGCACCACAGCTGCTTCTTTTATATTTAAATTTGTAATTTCTGGAAGTTAAAAAAATCATAAAAAGTGAAATTTAAGTTACTTAATGTTATTTCATCAACCTTTTCAAATTGTTAATTTGAACCTCCCATATACCTCTTTTCATTCACATAATAACATTTGAGTATTTGCAGCAACTTCTTAGTTTCACATTTTTCCCATAAGTTAACATGCAAAAAAGTTTGAGTATTTCTTATTTTGGCCAAAATAACATATTAAATGTCAATTAAAGTAATCGGGCCGGGTAGAGATCGGCGAGCGAGGCAACTTGGAAGTACAAGCACAACAGCTGCTTCTTTTATAGTTAAATTTGTAATTTCTGGAAGTTAAAAAAACATAGATAGTGAGATTTAAGTTACTTAATGTAATTTCATCAACCTTTTCAAATTGTTAATTTGAACCTCCCATATACCTCTTTTCATTCACATAATAACATTTGAGTATTTGCAGCAACTTCTTAGTTTCACATTTTTCCCATAAGTTAACATGCAAAAAAGTTTGAGTTTTTCTTATTTTGGCCAAAATAACATTTTAAATGTCAAATAAAGTTATCGGGCAGGGTAGAGATCGGCGAGCGAGGCAACTTGGAAGTACAAGCACCACAGCTGCTTCTTTTATAGTTAAATTTGTAATTTCTGGAAGTTAAAAAAACATAAAAAGTGAGATTTAAGTTACTTAATGTTATTTCATCAACCTTTTCAAATTGTTAATTTGAACCTCCCATATACCTCTTTTCATTCACATAATAACATTTGAGTATTTGCAGCAACTTCTTAGTTTCACATTTTTCCCATAAGTTAACATGCAAAAAAGTTTGAGTTTTTCTTATTTTGGCCAAAATAACATATTAAATGTCAATTAAAGTAATCGGGCAGGGTAGAGATCGGCGAGCGAGGCAACTTGGAAGTACAAGCACCACAGCTGCTTCTTTTATAGTTAAATTTGTAATTTCTGGAAGTTAAAAAAACATAAAAAGTGAGCTTTAAGTTACTTAATGTTATTTCATCAACCTTTTCAAATTGTTAATTTGAACCTTTCATATACCTCTTTTCATTCACATAATAACATTTGAGTATTTGCAGCAACTTCTTAGTTTCACATTTTTCCCATAAGTTAACATGCAAAAAAGTTTGAGTTTTTCTTATTTTGGCCATAATAACATATTAAATGCCAATTAAAGTAATCGGGCAGGGTAGAGATCGGCGAGCGAGGCAACTTGGAAGTACGAGCACCACAGCTACTTATTTTATAGGGTCTATGCATTCATGTTAAAGTCGACGCCATGTTGGATAACTCAATAACATGGGTGGCATAGGACAATAAATCATTTTGCCAGTTTAAAACCACTATGCAATATTTTTGAAAGCATTGATGTTGTAAATATGTTGAATTAGTATCTTAAGTATGTGACAAAAATAACAATAACAAAAAATGAACCAATTTCCCAAAGAAAATTGGCTTTAATGAAGTTTGTCCTATGCTGGGCAATGTTATTCACTACTCCAAGATGGCCTCCAAGCGCAATAAATATGACGTCATCCGCATACACCCTATAGTTAAATTTGTAATTTCTGGAAGTTAAAAAAACATAAAAAGTGAGATTTAAGTTACTTAATGTTATTTCATCAACCTTTTCAAATTGTTAATTTGAACCTCCCATATACCTCTTTTCATTCACATAATAACATTCGAGTATTTGCAGCAACTTCTTAGTTTCACATTTTTCCCATAAGTTAACATGCAAAAAAGTTTGAGTTTTTCTTATTTTGGCCAAAATAACATATTAAATGCCAATTAAAGTAATCGGGCAGGGTAGAGATCGGCGAGCGAGGCAACTTGGAAGTACAAGCACAACAGCTGCTTCTTTTATAGTTAAATTTGTAATTTCTGGAAGTTAAAAAAACATAAAAAGTGAGCTTTAAGTTACTTAATGTAATTTCATCAACCTTTTCAAATTGTTAATTTGAACCTCCCATATACCTCTTTTCATTCACATAATAACATTTGAGTATTTGCAGCAACTTCTTAGTTTCACATTTTTCCCATAAGTTAACATGCAAAAAAGTTTGAGTTTTTCTTATTTTGGCCAAAATAACATTTTAAATGTCAAATAAAGTTATCGGGCAGGGTAGAGATCGGCGAGCGAGGCAACTTGGAAGTACAAGCACCACAGCTGCTTCTTTTATATTTAAATTTGTAATTTCTGGAAGTTAAAAAAACATAAAAAGTGAGATTTAAGTTACTTAATGTTATTTCATCAACCTTTTCAAATTGTTAATTTGAACCTCCCATATACCTCTTTTCATTCACATAATAACATTTGAGTATTTGCAGCAACTTCTTAGTTTCACATTTTTCCCATAAGTTAACATGCAAAAAAGTTTGAGTTTTTCTTATTTTGGCCAAAATAACATATTAAATGCCAATTAAAGTAATCGGGCAGGGTAGAGATCGGCGAGCGAGGACACTTGGAAGTACAAACACCACAGCTGCTTCTTTTATAGTTAAATTTGTAATTTCTGGAAGTTAAAAAAACATAAAAAGTGAGATTTAAGTTACTTAATGTTATTTCATCAACCTTTTCAAATTGTTAATTTGAACCTCCCATATACCTCTTTTCATTCACATAATAACATTTGAGTATTTGCAACAACTTCTTAGTTTCACATTTTTCCCATAAGTTAACATGCAAAAAAGTTTGAGTTTTTCTTATTTGAGCCAAAATAACATATTAAATGCACGATGTTGGTTTATCCTTTGGGTGGTATAATATGTAACTCATTGTCATTTACAAATTTTTAGTTATTCAGAAAATTCATGAAATAAAAGGTGATTCTGCAAAGTGAAAAAGAATAATGAATTTGGGCAATGATTGGCTGTTTAGAAAAAAAAAAACACTGTAATTGGTTGATCATATTTTATTGTTCGTTTAGAATTGATAAAAATGAGAATTGCTGTTGAGGCATGCCCCCTTCCCCTCCCCCCAAATTCTGTTCATTTGTTTCAGGTCTAAAAAAAAAGAACAAACACATACATAAACATCGTAAATAGGAAGTGGCGTTATTATCAGGTGTTCCTAGCAACAAAAAAAAAACAGAAAAAAAAAAAAGATAATTTTAAATTTTAATATTTGTGTGTAGTTTACAGAACCAACTACAGTATATAACAGTTCCTAAGCATATTATACATAATAATTTCCTTTCATGGTATGTAAGCAATAACAATAATAAAAATTTCAGAAATTTTGACCTATAATATTTCGTTAAATTTCAAGCTACACCTCAGTTGTGTTGAAATATTACTCTTTCAAAAAAATTAAAGTATGAAATAAGTTATTTAAATTATATTCAAAGTGTAAACAAATTAAATTATAATAATATTCAAAGACGCACTTCTCACATTTAATAAAATTGACTTCAATTGAGAGTCAAAGTATAATTTGAAATATATGATTATACTTCTCAATTAGCATGTAATTTTAAATTTATATTTATTTAAAAATATAATCTAATAATATAAATTTACATACGACGAATAAAAACACAACAACAACAACAACGTTGTTTAAACAAAAAAATAATAATATATAAAATGTTGTAAATTACAATAAATAAAAAAATATTTTATTATTACATTTTTTTTTTAAAATATTTTTATTATTATTATTTGTATACACAAGTTATGAACAAAAAAACATTTAATTATATATACATATGAAACAAAATACATTTTGATATTATTAAATTATAATATATACACAAAATATAATTATATACGTTTTGTATGCAAAATACATAGTTAAGAATTCATTTACGTATGTATGTATACTCACTCATACTGTGTGATTATGTATTATATTATATGTATAAGCCCATGCTTTATATATTTACCCTCTCTTCTGTTGAATTGCTGTCTGTTTCCAAATAACGTTCACAGTGAATTACAATCGTAATATTCATAAATGACTCACCTTGCTTTATCACTATACTATTCATAATTTTAGTTTAGTATTATAATAAAAAAGTGAAATTAAAAATTTCAATGAGAGGCATAGAAAACATACAAAATAAATTTCCTAGCGACACTTTATATCCTAAGATAATTATACCTGAAAATCCATGTTGATTTGGCTAGACTCATTGATTTATAATTTATTTTTAATTATTTCTATTTGAACGTTATGGTCAACCTATCAGATAGCAGTCTGGCTGTGACGTCATATACAGGAGATGTCATAACTGTCAAACAGAAATAATTTAAAAATAAATTAAAACTTAACAAGTCCGGCTAAATCATGCAATTTTGATTTCAGGTATGTTAAGATATTAGCAGTAGTAATTATAGAAATTATTTTTTAAAGTTGTATATATGTAGTTATCTTTATATTTAATTTAATATTATTATCATTTTTGTTTCGTTTCGTTTGTTTTTTTTTTATTTTTTTTTTATAGATTTTCTGTTAATAAAGTTACTTGCAGTAAAAGTTGAAGTAGATTATTTTATATACACTCTAAAAATTGGTGCATTACTTTAGTTATGAATACTAATTTATTTAAGATAATCACTTTTAAGTTATTATGAGTAGCTAAAATAATGCATTTTAGCAACTTATTAAAAATAGCTAATTTAAGTTGTTTTAATTTTTTAAAGCTATTTTAAGTTAAAATAGCTATTGTTAATAATTTGCTAAAATGCATTATTTTAGCTACTCATAATAACTTAAAAGTGATTATCTTAAATAAGTTAGGATTTGCAACTAAAGTAATGCACCAATTTTTATATAGTGTATATTAAAGTGTTTTTCTAAAATTACATTTCGTTTAAGTCCAAAGAACAATAATAATAATAAATTAAAAAATTCTGAAATATTCCATTAACGCCTGTAAAATAGGAAAAGTATTTAAAATAATAAAACGTATAAAAAAAACAAAATATTTATTTTAAAGTACTTAATGCATAATATTAATCCTCTAGATATCCATTTTCGTCAAAAGTTAAGGAATTTTGCTATTAGTGTCAATAGATTTTTTTTTGTTACAAAATTGCAAGAAAATCCAAATTTTAATGCCTCTCCAGAACAGTATACTGACTTTGTGAATGAATTTATTTTATATAACCACCACTCTTTTTTTTTATATTTATAAGTATGTATTGTAAAATCCTTACTCATGATCATGAATGAAATATATCTAAAAATAGATAAAACAAATTGTAAATCGAAATAAATGAAAAGTTTTGATTGAAAGACTAATTGAATGTATCTCAAGTTATTGTGAAAAAAAAAAAAAAAAAGAAAGAAAGAAAAAGAAGAGAAAGTTAGGAAATAAAATAAAAAAATGCAAAAGAATGTTCTGTTAGTGATGGAAAAAGAATTCAATATATAATCGATGATCGAGTAAATACATTCTGTGTACTGTGGTTGAAATTCAAATTAGGTTCGGTGTCCGTGGCAGAGTAGAGTGAGGGATGCAAGCAGAGATTTCTTGCAGTGACAGCCCTCACCATGCCTTGCCCGCGGGTCTTGGTGTTCATGTCGCTAATAGAATTCCACTTCCCTCAAAACAAACTAAAACTCAACTCGTTCATCGACAATACAATTTTTTTTTATTATATTGCTTTTGCATCTCATTAATATATAAAATATTGTACAATGATGTAATATAATATTATGTAAATAATTTATATTCTTTAATATTGCTGTATAAAATATACAGTATACTATAAAATTTTGGTATAATATAATAGATAAAAATTACTTATACTTATCTTTATCAAATTTTTATTGTTATTTAGAATTGTGAAATGCATTTCTTTTTTCTTTCTCTTTTCTTTTTTTCTTTTTTTTTTTTTAAACTAGAATTTTTAAATTGAAATAATATAGCGGGAACAAATCGTAGAATAATTATGAAAATTGCTTTCCAGTGAAATGCAATTAATTTTTTAAATCGTTTTAATATCGTTTAAAAATTATTGCTTCAATTTTTTTCTTTGAATAAATATTTACATCAACAGAACTCACGATTAAAGATTTATTTTTTTATAGTTAAACTTTGATTTTGCATTATATATTTTAGTCAAATAACTTTAAATAAAGCGGTTTTGTAATATATTTTGCATTTTTTTGTAATTTTTATATGAAATGAAAACAAAAATATTATGATTTAAAATCTATATAATTTTGATATCACTCTCGTAATTTTTAATTAATTTATAATCAGTGTAGTAATAAAATTGTTAACAATTAATTATTACTTTCAAAAGTAGTTATATAATAAAGACGACTTTTTTTTTTAGCTTAAACAGCTAAAATAATATAGTAGCAGAGCAAAAAGAAGAAAGATTAAAAGGTAAAAATGATATCATTATAAAAAATTCTCATAATCAAGAGATATTTTAGCAGAAAAAAAAGTTTTTATATACCATATAGCAGCTCGTTGATTGCAAAGAATTAAAGTTGTTATATTTCTCTCCGCGTAATTAAAACAGAGCGCAGGGCTGGAGGGGTGGAGGGCGGAAAGCGCTTATGCAGTTGTTGTGTGAATTATGTTCCCACTTTTTATGTACATAAAAAAGTAAAAAGAAAGAAGGAAAAAAAAAAAAAAAAAAAAGAAAAAAAAAAAAAAAAAAAAAAAAGCTACTTTGAACACACACCTACCCACCACGATCTGTTTACATTAAAGTTGACATTTCACCACCTTTTTTTATATAACATTTTCATTTAATATTTAGACTATAAGCAAATTAAATGTGAAACTTTTTTTTTCTTCATATACTCAACACGTTATCCCATTAACCTAAAAGCAGAGATAATAAATAAGCTTTTTTTTTTTTGTTAAATTAAGTTTTCTGAAGTGTGAATTGAAAGAAATTTTCTTTACTATTTTCCGTTCTTTTTAAAACACACGATTTTTGTGATATTGACGTATTTTGAATTACCACAATCATTCATGTGACTATTTTGTAGTTTATTCTCAGCTTGAGGTATATGAGTATGACTGTATATTGTAATTGTTGTTTTCATTGTTCCAAATATATTGATTGTAAAGGGTTTTATCGTAAGAAAATATTGTAATACATTTATTAGCGACAATAGAAAATATTTGAGATGAATAAATTGTGAAATTCAACCATGTAGTTGAGTTGAAAATGAAAAAAAATGAAAATGAGTTCCGTACCACACAACAGGATTAACCTAACAACGTGGGATTTAATAGAAATGAATGAGGTGAAGTGGATTGGTGAAGCGTACCAAGATACCCTTTGACTTGGCGTGGGCTACTATATATATTACCACTGCTAGGACTGGCCGGAGACATGAAAAGACCTGGCCTAAACAGCTATCACACAGTACCGTTTTACCTGTGACACACTGGCATATTTACGGGCATCAACATGTAAAGAACACGACAGTATTCTACTGCCTCTGAAAACGCCACCTATTTACTCACAGAGAATCGAACCTTTGATTTCTCGTACGTCAAACCAGAACGCATACCACTGCGTCACATGCTCGGTCATGTATCAAGAAAAAAAATTGCTCTGCAATGAGTAAGAATAAATGAAAAGGTACATCTGACTCAATAAACAACAACTATTTACTACTCATTAGCAAACAGTGTCGCGAGAACAATAAAAAATATATATTAGCATTCAATATTATTATTACATTCCTAAGGCATTATTGTAATTAATAACGTAATTAACGAATTCAATGAATATTTTCAACTTAATTTATCACTGTGTTTAAGATATTTTTTAACAATACATCCAACCCCAAGCTAAACAAGTTTACAACAATTGCTCCATATTCATTGTTGTCTCCCATTACTCTGCCAACAACAATTAAGTTTTAAATATCTTTGCCTGTATATAAATACATGATACTATTGATTTAAAGAAACGTTATTTATTAATAATTATTTTTTTCCTGTTACTTTATTTGATATTTTGAGCAACCGCAGCAGAAATAAAAGGTTTAACTTTATTAGCAAGTTAGCAAGTATTTATTGATCGGTTTTGGAGAGGAAATCTTATTAACACTACACTGTTGGTTTGTTTCGTGGCAAGAGAAAAAAAAAGGAGAGGGGTAAAAATAAATTAATTTTCAAATATGTCATTTCAAATTATAGATCATATTTTTTAATCTTATTTTGCATGTTATGAGTTTTTTTTATATAAGGAAGAGAAATATGAGTGACGTATAAAATTATTCTGTATTCAATTTATTTTTCGTATAAACGTAAATTTTTAAACTATTGCGGACAGTAATTAAAAAATCTTACGAAAAATATCCAAATTATATTTATCATTTTCAAAAAATAATAACAATATTATCATGTATTATTATTTTATTTATTGAAGAAAAAAAACTTGCACGCATTAACTAATTACACCCACAATATAAAATATTTGATTCATTACATTAAAAACTTACTTATTAATACTTATGAACGTACACTATATTATATGGTTTAATTTTTGATTAAGTTACAAGAATCATTAAAAATGGCAATACATATTTCATTACATAATGTTGTACCTCTTATAATATTGATATATGTATATATATATATATATATATATATATTATTTAGACAATTGGAATTACCACAATTCATGATTTCACTTTTAAAATATTTTGTTATCTAATATTTTTCAATATCAAAACTTATGTTACAATTATCTTTACTAAATGGACACTATTTTATAGAATTTCAGTTTTATATGAGTGTAAAAACTTTATCCTATTCAACATTTGCGAAAAAATTAAGAAGACTTCTATGGGATGCTATGTAGTAAAATACTTTGTTTGGAAATTAAAACATTATTCATTACAACGAAACAGTAAGAGAAACACAACAAACTCTTAATAACTCCATGAAGGAATCCTGATGTTTGCTTCAAAGAAGTCCAAATTAAATAAAAGTAAATCTCATATTTTTATTTATTACTGTATTAATTTTGGTCCAGATTGTTATTGACATTTTTTTCATACGGTTTACAATTACTAAATTCTTTATCAAGGACTAGACTTGAATGAATTACTCTCACATGTTGTTAAATTTCATGCAATTGTCACATTAAAATCAGATCGTATCAAAACCATTAAATATTATAACAAACATTAAACTATTATAAATGTGTATAATATGGGCATACTAAAATACTTAAAATCGTGAAATAAAAGAATACACCACAGCTATCAAACTATTTTCTCTAGGGGTAAAATTTTGGTTTATGTTCCAAATTTTTGTTATATATTGCTTCTTAAACGTATTTAATAACATGATAGATTTTATTTTATATTTTCTTTTTATATATTTTTGGTTGAAACATTTTTAGACTTCTTATCCTTATTATTATTATATTGGCAGAAAAAAAAAGGTTTGAGGCACGTTACAAAATTACATTCCAAAAGTTTTCTAGTAGAAAACATCTTGGATCTAACTTAACCACCAAAAACTTATATTAAAACTAATAACTTGAATTTTCACTTTATATAACAAACAACTTTTTTTTTTTTTCAAATAAAACCCACCAAAATATTTGTTAATTTAATTTCTAATTTTATTATTATCATACATTTTTTACTGTTAGTTGAAATATTAAAATAGTTTTTTTTTTTTTTTTTTTTTTTTTGCTGTTATATTTTAAGACTACATGGACAATGTCATCAGAAGGAAACTCTTTATAACAACTACTAATCTATTCATTTCTTAGACTTAATATGTGCATTTTAAAGTAACATTATATTATGTTACATTACATTCGTCTCGTCTTTTTTATCATTAAATCTAAAAATTTATGCTCATTAACTATTTATATAGATCATTTTCAGTTTTCTTTTAAATCCTGATAAACTGTAATTTCCAATTAATTAATTAGTTTTAAAAATCACAGAAAAGTTATTGACCGTGACGTCATATTATGATTTTCAAAAACAAATAAAAAATAACTCAAAACTTACAAAATCATACATAAATCGATTCAGCATGATTTTCTCTTTTAAAATATTAATGCAAACAAAATTATTGGTCTTCTTCATTATGATAATAAATTTTATACAATTTTCAAATTGGTTATAACCTTCCAACATTAGAGAAAACCACATAAAAACCACGCACTTAAATTTAAGTGGTAAAAAATATTATGATAATCGTATGTGTACAGAATATTTTTTTTGAAGTTATCATACGGATCACAACAAAATCTTTATTGCATGTTTCCAAAAAGGTTGAAGATTTTAATTTTAGTTGCTGTATACATATTATTTAGTATACAAATTATTATATTCCATTACTTATACATAAATATATATATATAATAGAATTTTATAGTTACATGCATGACTCCTCCCTCGTCCCCCTTCCCGTTATTTTTCAATGAAATAACGTTATGCATGTAAACTATCATGTTTGACAGATAAAATATATGAAAATATATAAAGGAAAAAAAATGTTATATAGAGAAAAGCGATATTGATTTATAAACTTCCTACATGTTTACTTTTATTAAAAAAAATTATATATATAGTGTATGTGAAACAACATGTTAAAGCTATAATAATTGACAACATATCACATAAAATTTATACTGAATAGATGTAACATAACATATACGTAGATTACATAATATTATATTATTATACATAGCATGTGGTTTTTGTTTATATATATAAATATATTATTGTATTAAATTTCGTACATCAAAAATTTCTATGAATAAAACAAAAGAGATTTAGTCATGTATTTATAAAGAGAATTAAAAAATATTAATATTAATAATAATATTATTATTTTCAAATATATTTTAAATGAAACAAAAGAACAAAATAATTATTAACAATAATATAGTATGCATGATGAATAGTAATTGTAGATTTATTTTATAATAACAACAATAGTATACTTACTGTACATTATTATTAAATTACAATTTTTTTTTTTTTTTTTGCGAAGATAAAGTATTATTATGTTATTTTTTATTTAAATCACGTATATTATTATTTATATTACAAATTTGAGATGTTCATGCATAATATAACAGATCAAATATTAGTAAATATGGAGCTAAATATAAACAAATACAGCTCTAGATTGCCCATCAAATTGATTTATATTATGTACCTTATGGTACAGATCATAACTTTAAAAACGTAATTATTTGTTTCTTTCTTGTATATACTCGACTCAAAAAACCTGAGTTACCTGCCGTTCGACCTTTTACGGTATCGCCCAGCCGCCCCCCTTCTCCTCAAATGTGACAATAGGCGATACTTTAGGCATGCCCGATTTAAATCGACTGAGGTTTTTTGAGTCGAGTATAGAAATGTTTTGAATTGTGTTAAGACTTGCAGTAATTAAAGTCTCCGTTTAAATTTATGTTATTTCCAAAAGACACGAATAATGGGGTTGAAAAAAATTGTTACAAGGAGTACGAAAAAAATTCGTACTATTTTTTATTCTTCTAGAAAATAATTTATATTTGTTTGTTTTGCTTTTAACGTAATTTTATTTTTAAAAACTTAATAATTAAATTGCGTAAAAAGTTGTTGAAATTGAATTAAGTATTAGAAAAAAAACAAAAACAAAAACAACAACAATAAAAAAATAAATTTAAAAAACATTTGAAAATGAATGATGAATTTTATAGTACTTATTAGAGAACATTTTAGAATAAAAAAGAATTCACAGAAGCATTAATAATAATTACAATCATTACCAAAAATATTGCACAAATGAAATTCATAGTTTACTTTATTTTAACACATATGAGAGCTTTTATACATAAAAAAAAAAAATACAAATACAAATGAAGTTAAAATTGAAGTAAAACCTGAAAAATATTTTTCTTTTCATGTTTTTTTTCCATAGTAACAATTTTTTTAGTTCATTCACAATTGAATTAGAAGTTTTCTTCTTTGTGAAAATTATAAAGTCAGAAAAGCATGAAGCTAAAACGTTGGGATGTATACAATTTGTGTGTATGTGCTTTGAAAACGTAGAGTAATGACATTTAGACTTGAAAGGGCAGTCTGACCACATCTCTACTGTGTCACATATACGTATGTATGTATGTACATATCGACAGAGATACGGTATTTTGACTATATTGCGCATTTGGTCATTCTTACTAGGTGTCAATATTGCATTTGATTTGACCTTAGGCTATATTGTTTCTCCTAGTCAAAGTAAAAGTGCCTGAATTGAAAGTATTTGAAAAACTTAACTAAACTATGAATTAGTTTTAAATGATAAAATAAATTTGGTCTTTGTTGCAATGCTTCTTACCGGTGAACAATTTAAGTATACATTTTTTTATCATCTTAAATCATGTAAAAAATGTGACTTGTATTGGTAATTTAAATTTATCAGTTCTAACTGCGACAGTTTTCTAAAAAAAAAAAAAACGATTAAAAGATGGTCCTGCTAAAAGATAGGAAATTACGGATACTTGCCACTTTTTTAGAGTGCGATTAATTGGTTACACATCACCACCTGTAACATACATTCAGGTAATTTTACTTTTGCTACGAAAAGTAAAATAACGCCAGCCCTTGTTCAAATGCAATAATCACAACAACAAAATTACCAAATGCAATACGGTCAAAGTACCGGTTCATTGTCGATATATATGTATGTATGTATAATCATAGCACAATGTTATACTATAGCTATACCACGTGTGTATGTATGTACAAATGTTGGTATAGCTGCTCTCTTGCTACTTTTAGATGAGGAGGTCACCGTTACACCTCACCTCACACTCACGTTACTAACTGGAAGGTTAAAATGCTAGCTACACTTTTAATATAAATCATACATATATAACAAAAAGAAAAAAAAAGAGTTTATATGAGATAAATAGAATAAAAATAATTAATGTTTTATATTATACTATCAGTTTTTATTTTAAATTTATTACTGTTTCGTAATACTTATATCAAGTATATTATGTTAGAAGAAATAGTTAACAAATTATATACGTGCTGTTTTGTTTTTATTATAAAAGAAATTATATGGAATTAAGTTCATGTTCATACCTTTTTCTTTCTCTAACGTATAATGTATTATATAAATAAAATAAATAAATATTCATCTTTATTCAAAAATATATTAGAAAAAAAATACAATTAAAAGTACGAGGCTTAGTCCTGACAACTTACTAATGCTTGTTGTTAACCCTGTTTTCTGCTACTAAAATGACGATCAATTGTGGTTATTCAAATGTATTGCGCATATTTTGGTGCAAGAAAAGAGAGGGTTTAGGAACAAAACTACTATTACGTCTAACCTAAGCATGGTTAAATTGAAATTCATTATATGTACAAAAACTAGGACAGAGATATTATCTATAGATATATGCAATGATCTTGATGACGTAGATATTGTACATAAATAATGGTGTTACATATTATGGTTAAGATATTTCGGAAGCGACAGCCTTCTTTCTCATCAACGTGTATGAAATTTTCTTTATGGAAACAATGTAAATTCAAAAATACTGTTGAACAACGAAGTTATGTGCTTCTACAACATATTTATTTGTTGGTGGGTTTTTACAGCTTTACAATAGTAATCTTGAGGCAGAGCTTTATTTCTTCCGTGGTTAAAAGTAAATTTGCTGTATAGCATATTTAAAACAAAATAGGTATAAACAAAGATTATGTGTTTACTAACATATCCTAAGCAAACTTGAGTTTTTTTCCATGAGCAGTAAGTATATATATATATATATATATATATATATATATATATATATATATATATATATATATATATATATATATATATATATATAAACACACACACATAATAATTTACAATAAATGAAAAGAGCGAGAAATATTTTATAAATTTTTAGAGAAAAAAATATGGGGAATTATATTCAAACAATTCATATAAAAAGTTGAAAAGAACGGAAAGCTCTCCGTTTTTTATATAATTGAAGTAAATTGATAATTGTTTTATTATAATATTAAACTTTAATTAGGTGCATACAGGACCTTTCCAACATATTACATAATATGAACCTTAGCCAAAGCATTTAGCCAATAATATTGCAATAAGAAAAATTACTATAAAATATAAACCATTATTAGTACAATTTTTGATGTAGCATATTTTAAAACATCAATTAAACCTACTAAACTTAATCAAAATGACACAAATGAACCAAAAATAATAAACGGTATTACAACATTTCATACCTAATTACTACAACAATATATAACCATTTATTGAACAAATTTACAGAACAATTTTTTTTTGAATTTATTATTATAATAATTTTTTTTCGCTTTATTATAAAATTATTAACATTTAAACTACGTTTATAACGCACATGGCAAAATAATTGAGTTTTAAATGTGCATTTTAAATGAATGAATGCATTCCACCTTTATTCACATAAAAGTATAAAAACAATGCACAATTTTTTTATTCCTTGCATTAAACATAACATAAAATATTTTTTATGAGTTAAAATAATAGCATTGTTAAATTTTGTGAAAAAAAATAAAAAGGTTAAAAATTAAATGAACTTCCTCTAAATTAAATCGGAACTAGTCATATTTTGTCTGTAATTTATTAACATTGGAGATTAGCCAAATTCTTTTTATTTATATACTCTTTTTTTTTTCAAAGTTTACGGGGTAAAATTAACATAGCATAAATTATACTTTAATTATACTGGACATTAATTGATTTTTTAAATATTTTATGATTAAAAGTGTAAATAATATATATTTTTTACAATAGTTAAATTATTTAAAATTTTGATTACATTGCACACAAACAACATGAAAGTTTAGATTTTAATTTCTAGAAAATATTGGCACAACGACTTTAATCGAAACAGTTTTTTTTATTAAATCTGAGTCTAAACCTCTTTCAAATAAGTTTTAATTGCTATTAATGGAAATTTTAGTCAAATTGAACAACTCTTCATTGTGTTGATTTCAATCTGTCATCATTATTTTATTCATCATTATTCAAGTTCAAATAAACTAAATAAAAACAATTTCTTTAATGGGAGTCAATTTTACAGCAGTTTTTTAAGTATTGCTATTTTAGTCTTTTAAATTTTGGAATAGAAGACTTGCAAAAGTAGGTTTAGTGAGAAAGTAAACAAACTCACAGCCCAACAATACTAGCAAAGTGCTAGCAGACTATTTGGTGTTCCTGTCTCAATTTAACATACTTTCTTATGGTGGAATGCAGCAGCTATAACTTGAGTTAGAATTATTTTTCAGAGCTAAAATTTTTACTGTAGCTTACTGAGCCTCAAAGCTTTTGTTTTCCTGGATTTGAAGTCAATTGGTTAATTTTTTTTTTAACCAAATCACTTTAAAACCAGGAAAACATAAGATTGTAGGCTCAGTAAGCTACAGTAAAAATTTCAGCACTGAAAAATAAGTCTAACTTGAGTTATAGCTGCTTCATTGCCCCATAAGAAATCATGTTAAATGTAGACAGGAACACTAACAAGTAAGTCGTCTGCTAGTACTTTGCTAGTATTGTTGGGCTGTGAGTTTGTTTATTTTCTCACTAAACCTACTTTTGCATGTCTTCTATTGAGGACGTGTTTGAAAAGAAACTATGATGTTATTTAAATTGAATTTTTAAATTTTTATAATTATACATTATTTTATGTAAAATATGTACTGTACATATAAACTACCAAACATAAATACGTTTAGTAATTTCAATTGCTCGTTTTCATCAACTTACTTGTACGTAACATATAATTTAAGCTGTATCACTGTTTATTTATTTGTTTACTTTTTTATGTAATACCAAAGAATCATCTCTTACGCTATATGATGCAATAATAATACTGCATTATATGTGTAACTTTATTTTTAAATTAACGTACTGTTAATAAACACCATGAACTTTTTGTAATTCTTATGTACCAAGGGGTAAGATTATCTAAAGAAAATGAAAAACGTTTTAAATATTATTATTACTTTAAAATAAAAACTCCTGTGTATGGTAATATAAAATATTTGTCTAAAATCTACTTAAAGTAGCATTTTATTCAGTATTAAAAATTATTTATTTTAATTGCTTTTATTCTTTTTGATAATAACATATTTTTGTTCTCTCTGCATTATATATATTTTTTTATTATCTTATTTTTATTTAAGCGCATATAATTATATTCTTAATTATATAATAAAATCTTTTTAATTTATTATATAAAAAAAAAAAAAACAGATTAAATAAAAAATTAAATCTTTCTTAAATAAAATTTATTAAGATTAATATTATTTAAAAATATTAAAATATATAAATTAGGCTTTTATATTCTATTAACGCCTTGTAAATCTTCATAATTTGATGAATATCTATAAAAGATAATTGCTATTAAAAGCGTGTTGTGTGCGTGTTTGAAAATTAGCCATTGGTTTAAGACATGCAAACGAGAGAGAGAGAGAGAGAGAGAGAGAGAGAGAGAGAGAGAGAGAGAGAGAGAGAGAGAGAGAGAGAGAGAGAGAGAGAGGGCGGGGGGGGGGGGGGGGGGGAAGGTGTCATGACAGAAAAGCATGCTTTATATATATAGAATTACGATTATATCACCAAACAAGTAAATGTTAATAAATAAAAGAATAATATATCATTTTTACTGTGCTCAAGATACTTAAAATGCAAATTAAAAAAAAAAAAAAAGTTTATAAAAATATATTTTTAAATATTCTCTATATAAGTATAAGTAAAATTCTTAGAATGAAAGAACCAAAAAACTTTATTGATCTAGAAAATTCCTAGTTTAAGAGTAATAGAACATGTAATTCTGTATATAAAATAAAATTTATTTTCATTATGGTTAATATTTGCTTATCATAATATCGTAACCAATTTTAATAATCATTTTAATATGATATGATATTTTATATAATACAAACGTGAAAATATAATATTTAAGCATGAAATTCTTGGTAATTTCATGATGTTGAATTATTAAATTCTAAACAAGAAATTGATAGAAAACATATAAATTTGATCAGTTATATATACATATACATTAAGTCTGTAAGGATAGAATCTCTATCTTATATAGATATAACATTATAATATTATGCATCCATGGATACATGATACATCGTAAACACACGCTAGAATTCTTAAATAAAAAGACATGTGGATTACATTATTTCTTTTTTATGTTTTCTCGATTTTACACGTACTGCGCTTTCATGCATAATATACATTGCAAACTTTGATGCATATTTCTACTCTGTACTGTTTTTCACAATTATGAAGTCTTACTTGCAATTCAAAGAAGGTAAGTGTGTCAAAGTCATGATACGTTGAATTTATTCAGCTTTGGAAATATAAATAAACGGAGCATATATATCTCATGTTTTATAAAGAGGAGAGACATATTCACTTGCCTTGCATTGTAATATAGTGACAACATTATGTAATTCAACACGCTGGTGTAATATAATATGTTGTTCTACTTACCTATCATTATATATATATATATATATATATATATATATATATATATCTACGTATATTTGTAAACATATTGTATATTCAATAAAGCAATTTTCAGAAATACGAGGAGAGAGTATTAATTTCTAAAATAAAAGTAATAATAATAATGCAAACAATCAAGTATTCAAACTTAAAATATTTCACGTAGAACCAATTAAAATTGCATCATGAGTGAAGCGTGAAGATAATAATACTTTTATATTAAACTTCCTCACAATGCAGGCAAAATGTGAAATTTTTTAGAAATAACGATGAACATTTACATCCATGGATTCTAAGTATAACATTGTAAGTATGTAGTGTGTACATATGTTCAGTGTAATATATAACGAGAGTGAAAATTTCATCGAGTTCAGATTTTGTTACTGTTATTAATAAGTCTTACTATACAGGAAAATAGAATATAAAAAGCTATATAAAGTTAAAAGTTCTTCATTTGTATGAAAAGTAATATATATCTATATATATGAACTGATTTAACATCACATTTAATTTATGTATTTGCTGTTTCTCACTTCAGGTAATTTCTACTAATGATTTAAAGACGTTACGTTAGTGCTGATTGACAACTCTTCAGAGTGATTGCTTTTATATCAGAGAGTGAAAGAGAAAGGAAAATCGAGTGCTAAATAAATGAGAGACTATAACATCAACCTACTTTACTTGTTAACAAAAGCAATACTTGACTATATAAACAAAGCATTATAGAAGTGTATACATTAAAAAAAAATGATAAATTATAATAATAATTCACTTCTTTCTAAAAAATTGATTTAATTTTATACTATTATAACAGTAAATCATACAATAAAGTTTGTTTTATAACTTTTTTAGTGTATTTCAATTAATTGCACTGCAGAGATTTTAGTAGGTAATAATATTTGATAATTTTACTGTGTTTTAGTCTATATAATGACAAGATTAGAAACAGAGTGCGTGAGGAGAGAGAGAGAGAGAGAGAGAGAGAGAGAGAGAGAAGGTTGTTGCGGTTACACGAGAAGAACACAGTGTGGCTACGTTAGAATTTTACCCCCTTCAAACCCCACTTTTAACACCACGTAACCCGCACCATAGTGGTGGTGGTGAACGGGAGGAAGGAGTTGGGTGGTGAAGCGGCGCTTGCTGCAACCATTTCTTACACCCATAGATCCCATTAAAGGCGAATTAAGCGTCGCTGCGTGGTAGTGAAACAGAGAGTGAGAGAGAGAGAGAACTGCAGCAATAGACTCTATATATATATATATATATATATATATATATATATATATATATATATTATATACATACACATATAGAATAGTAGAGTTTTAACTCTTAAAAACCCTTACTTGGTTCTGCTACATAGAATTCTTGTTACAGGTTCTTCACTGACTTATATGGCACTTTATGGCGTGTTTTAATAGGCTAAAAGTGTAAGCTTTTAACTGGTGATCTAAAATAAAAGCTGATTGCAATAACAATATAATACTTTATTTTTTTTTAAACTTTAAATAGGGTAAAATTAAATATATATTCAATATAATGTGTTTGAAAATTCCTATGAGGCGTATTACTTTGCATACGATATAAAATATATAAGAGAGAGAAAAAAAAAGAAAAGAAAAAGCAATTTAAGTTCTTTAATGTTATATAAGATTCGTTGGTTCTGGTATTGTAGTCTATATAATTGAAAATGCAAAGCATACCACCCGGGTATATATATATATATATATATATATATATATATATATATATATATATATATATATATATATATATATATATATATATATATATATAATTTGAATATAGGTCGTATTATAGTTATATGTAAATTTTTGAAAATAGATTTGTTAACAAGTAAATTGTAAAATTATATTACTCCCTTGATAGAAGTTATTAATTTTAATTATATGATATTTTGCTGAGTTCATAAAATTTGTAGTCTTTTTCAGTTTTGGTAATGCAATCACGTCAATATGTAAATAGTTTGATTTTAACTGTAATTGTTGGTTAAATTTAATGAACCTTGCTACGATGTTATTTGCAAAATCACAACAAGCAATGGTGGAAAGAAAAAAAGGAATTTTGTATAATACTAGAAAATAATGACTTTGGCTAAATTGTGTGAAACAGAGAGAGAGAGGCAGAGAGAGAGAGAGAGAGAGAGAGAATGAGAGAATTCCTCCGAAACATCAGCCTATCGTCTTAGCCGTGGTTGGATGTAACTTAACACCATAAAAATATATCGTCATTACCTGAATCACACTTAATTTATAATAAATGATTTAAAATGCTTTGTTTACAGTCTAAATAGACTTAATACTTTACTTAAAGCCATAGACCACATAAAACAACTTGAGCTTTTTAATGAATTAACACGAAATGGGATCTTCAAAACTGATGACAATTTTTACCAGAATGTTAATGTAGCCCCACGAGAGAGCGTAAAAAAACTGTATAGTATGCAAATTGCGTGAAAATTCATGTTTATGGCGTCAGAAACATGCACAAATTAGTATGAAAATGTTGTGCGGGTTGCATAAATTGAATTTTCCGATCACTGTTGCGTTTTGAGACAAACTAATGTTTTTTATGTAAATCTCATCAAGTGTTTTGTGATATAAATACTTATGTTTTTCTCTGGACTATTCCTTTAATTAACTACCTTTTTTTTTAATTCCCAAATAAATTAAGTGTAATATTTTTGTATGATAATTGCAAGAGTATATTTGATTTCTTATAATAACTTTACGACATGTTGTATATTTGTGAAGGTATTTTGTATTTCAATTTAAAAAAATCATCAGAGAAATTATTAAAACTAGAAATGAAAGTGGAGATGTGTAATTATATGAATGGATTAGAATCTGATTATTACTTTTTTTATTTATTATTTCTTAAAATAAAATTAGAATAATAAAAACATCATGACATTTTATTTACGTAGCTTTTTTTATGTTTAAACGTAAATTTAAAAGAAGGGAAAGAGAGGAAGAAAAGAAAAAGCGTAAAGAGAAAAATATGTGAAGTTGAAAATACATACAATTTTTGACATCGTCTCAAAAAGGGGAGAAAAGTTTTTTTTTTTTTTTCTAAACAAACCATATCAGTTTATTTGGTGCTTACATTAAAGAAGTTTTGGGCATGCGGTCAGCCAGTCTGAAGCAGCGGAGTAAGCATGTGTGACGGTGATAAGACGAGCAGCACCCTTGGAACTCACCCCACCACACACAGGGGGGGAAAGACAGCCGGAGAACTTTTCTTTAAGAAAAGAAGGAAAAAAGTACACACGTAGAGAGAGAGAGAGAGAGAGAGAGAGAGAGAGAGAGAGAGAATAGAAAGAAGCTTCTTTGAAAAAGAATAAAGTTTAGTATATTTCTATATACAGTATAAAAAAAAGTATAAATAGAGCTTATTTATATAACTATTTGTATAATTTTCTCTTTCTCGGTTTCTCTTTGAAGAGAAGTAGAAAAGGTTTAAAGTATGTATATTATATTATGTTAATAATAAAATTTAAAAGTAAAGAAGATTCAGTTGTACTAAAAAAAATGTAAATTGTGTAAAAAAAAAAAAAAAAAAAAAAAAAAAACGAGTAATCTTTACTTTGTTGATACACTTAAATTTCATGTAAAATCTTCAATTCTATAAAACATCATTTTGTTAAATATTTGCATTTTTTGCTTATGTTATATTTTAAATCAATAATTTAAGGGAATTTTATGTATTGAAATATAATAAAATAACAACAACAATTAATATAGCTCAATAAATATCAAAATCACAATCAACCTCAGATGAAGGTTAAGTTGGAGAGTAATATCTTGTTCACAATAAGCTTTTTCTAATTGGAATTGTTAATTATTTGATCAAAATAACATGCATTCTTAATGAATTCAAAACAACAAATGGAAAACATTTTCAATATATAATAATACGTAAGAATGAAATGTTTTAAATTTGTGAAAATAACGAACGAGATTATTTGTAGTTATCCATTTGCCAAAAATGATTATCATATTTGTTTGAATCAGATCCTATGATCAAATATTTTATTGCATATTTATTCTGAAAGAGCTTATTATTATTATTAATTAAATTGAAAATAGTCAGCTTTTGAAACAAAATTTTAATATTTTATTTTTAATTTTAATTTTGTAAAGGAATATTTTTCACATTTTAATGAGATGGCAGGAGTTTTTTTTAATAATCTCTCGTTGAAACTAAAATAATAATAATAATAATAAATAAATATTTCCAATCAAATCTAAATTTATAAAAAAAAAAGCATAAAAAAAAGTGAAAAATTGGTCTCTTCCATAAATTGCAAATTTTTGTATCGTAGGAACTAGTTATATAGTTTCCAGAATGATTTTTAGTTTCGAACGAAGGAAAAGTATAGCAATGATAGAAGCTAGCGTTGTGGCAAGTGTGTATAGAAAAAAGTGACGCAATAGAGAAAGAAAAGTAGCAGACTTTTGTTATCATTGCAAGAGTGGACGTGGCGACAGTTTAATCTCCGTTCTGTTAACCTTTGACATCTGCCAAAATGATAACATGCTCTCTCTCTCTTTCAATTTGAAGTGCTAATAAAATTATTTGTAATATCCCACGAATCAAAGAAAAACAAGTTTTCTCATATTGCATTTTAAAATTGTGTATATATACTCTCAAATTTACAATGTATGTTATGAAATATTTCTTCTCGGCTCTATGTATGACAGGGGAAAATTGTAAATTTAAATTTAAAAGAAGAGCCTTTACTAATTACTTTTTTATGCAAATAAAATTCAAAAAGTCTCTTTTTTTATAATATATAGAGCAACAAAAATGAGTTTATTTTATTAAAATTTACATTAATTATGTGTGTTCAGCATTAAACCAAAAAAGAGAAAGAAAGAGAGAGAGAGAGAGAGAGAGAGAGCGGAGGGGCACTGATGAACATGCTCAGGTATACATAGGATAGTATATTAAAAACTAATTTTGGCTGAAAAAATACATTAAAACCATTTTTTAATTATTTTTTAATTGATGCTACAATACCATGTAGAAGTATAATGCAATAACATTACTATTATTATTTTATAATTTTTGTATAGCAAAAACGTTCATTTTTCTAGGTTTAAAAGGAACCATCTAAGAAAAGAATCTAAATTCATTTAAATTGTAATTTATTTATGTATTTTTATTTCTTTCTAATTATAATAATAATTTTCCTTTAAAACGTTTAGATTAGGTGTTTTTGTTTGTCAAATTATTAATATTGTTTTTACTATTTTTTAAGTGTTAATAAGCCATGGTGTTAATTAAAAAGGTATAATATAACAATTAATTTAATAATTATTATAAATGAAAAAAATTGGCGCAATATTACAATCAAATTCCCCAAGAAAACTGCAATCTAAACTTAAAACAAATGAATCATACTTAATTCGTTCGTTCCTTTTTTTTTTAAACTTCTACATTAACTTATGTATATTATAAGATAAATGGATAATATCTCATAAGATATACTTGTAATTAAAATATGTTAAAGGGTAGAAGTAAATATAGTAATAGTGTACATAAAGCAAGATCTTTGATGATGAAAATCTCAAGTAAAGTAAAGAAAAAGAGGCTAGCAGTTTGAGAGAGTGTGAGAGAGGAGGCTTCTCTTTGCATCACTCTATACCAAAAGAGAGAGAGAGAGAGAGAGAGAGAGAGAGAGAGAGAGAGAGAGAGAAGTTGCGCCTAATTTTGCCACTCATTGCCCTCTCAATGATTCAAAAGCAAATCCCACTGCTGTCTTCACCTTCTCCCTTCTCTCTCTCTCTCTCTCTCTCTCTCTCTCTCTCTCTCTCTCTCTCTCTCTCTCTCTCTCTCTCTCTCTTAAGACACGAGAGTAAGTGAGAGATAGGGACTTTTGGTCGTACTTGATCCTCTTAAGGCTTCTCTCTCTCATCTTTACTTGAAGTAACAAACTATCAAAGAAGATACTAACTTAGCATTCTACTTAATTACATCACTATATACGTATTTTAACTTATATATTTTCATACTTCATACTACAGATTAATTTCAACTTTTATATTATGATTAAAATTTTATAACATTATGCTTTTTTTTATATAAAGTATTAAAATGCACATCAAAATAGTAAATTAACGATTTAATTTAAAATGAGAAATGGTTTAAAATTAAGTTTACTGGATAAAATTATTTTTAATTATACAGTATTAATTGCATTGCAGTGGTAATTATTTAGTATGAAAATAAATTATTGTGTCAAGTTTCAAAAGTAGTTTTTACTCTTACAAGTGACTTATCATTTTTTTTTCAAATATATTTTCCATTGCTTTCTCAAAGCATGGTCTATGTTTATTGTTAATAATTTTGAAGTCATATTTAATTCTTGTGATACCTTGTGATACGCGTTGTCTGAGCCGCAGTTCCCGTGAGATCACCAATGTTCAGCAACGTCGAGCGTGGTCAGTTCTTGGATGGGTGAACGACTGTAAAAAGTCTCGTAAACATTCAAGTGCTGAAGCGTAGCTGTACTCACATGATGGCATGACCATGTGCTCCCTTAATTGGGTGCTGCCATCATGTGCGGCCGTTAAAACGGAAACATGATTTCACGTTAACGAACACTGGTCCGACCTTAAACAGATTTGGTATTTGGAGCCCAAAATAGTGTAAGTGCGGGGTCTACTTTGTGATAAAAAAAGTTGATTTATAACAGTTAATATGAAAAATTATTTAAAAATTGCATTCAATTGCAAAAAAATACAGTAATGTGTACACAAAACCCGCATGTGTGTGTGTTACAATAACAACAACATAATCTTATTTAACTTTATTTATTTATTTACTTTAAGTGGGTTTGTATCTTTTTTGTTCTCTAATAAAAACCATTTATTTATTATTATTATTAATATTATTTTTTTTTATATATGATGGATGTATTGAATGATTATTATATAAAGAGATGATTTAAAAAAAAAAAAAAAAAAAAAAGTCCATCTTCTAGTTTTCTGAGGTTTTCTAGGCATAAAATGGCAAATAGTTGAATGGCAAAACAGGGCGATTTTGTATCCTATATATTATGCTACTTTTAATGAAAGCATCATACAATCTGTTGTTAAAAAGGCATGATATAAATTTTGCACTTTCTACGTTGCTTCGATCCTTTAATATAACTGCTTACATATTTTAGGAAAGTATAAATTTTCATATATGTACTTTAGGAACGGTTTTATACATACTGTATAATATATCTTATCTATCTTTTAAAGGAAACATATTATAATTTATATGTAAATAACGTATGATATAATATGAACAATTATGTAGTACACACAAAGTTGTAAAAGTTTACTCAATTAAACTTACATGCAAGCTAACACAAAGCAAGCAAGCTAGAAAATAATGTAAAGAGGAGGGTTTTTGAAGAAGGATGGGACATACGAGTAAACATTGGCGTGTCTTTTACTTACTATATATTTATATACCTTTTTGCTGCTTCCACATGGACACGCTTTGCTTGTACGATGAGAGAGAGAAAGAGAGAGAGAGAGAGAGAGAGAGAGAGGAGTATCACATTTGCAAGGCAAACACCTCGTCTCTCTCTCTCTCTCTCTCTCGTCTCATGCGACAAAACCACACATTCTCTCTCTCTCTCTCTCTCTCTCTCTCTCTCTCTCTCTCTCTCTCTCTCTCTCTCTCTCTCTCACACACACACACACACAGCAAACATCACGGACTCTCTCTCTCTCTCTCTCTTAACACTTCCCGACTTTATCACTTTAACTCACAGTCTTCAAACAAAGTAACTTATGCTTTTTTGGTTAAGAGAAAGAAAAAAAAATTAGATTAAGAATAATTTAATGCAAATTTATCTTTGGTACGAGAGAAAAATGTATAACAAACATCGCAAATTGTTTGAATTTTTACATTTTACCAGATCATTTTACTTAAGTCAGAAATATTTTAAAATTATCAATTAAAAAATATATAAAATAAATTATTGTTCCGGTCTCTCATATTATTTGACTTTAGCTAATTTTACGTATTTTCTATGAGTTTTAAACTTAATTTAATAAAATTTACATTATTTTATTATTTGTTTCATTCATTAAATATTTTACTTAAATTTGTATTGACCATTAAACGTACACTAACAAGAAATGGATTTGTAAATGAGTTCCTTTTATTATTATTATTTACATTTTGTTGATTTGTGTTTAAAAGCCTTGAATTACAATATAGTATTTTTTTTATACCATGCACTTAAAAAAAAAAAAGGAAAATGAAAACTACTAATTCAAAATATGCAGTTTATTACAGCATTATTATTTTTTTCAAGCAACACATTCATCAAAACTTATAATTTCTACTTATTTGTACTTAGCTGCTTATGCACTGCATATCTGAGAGGTATAATATGAAGCATGGAATGTATTTAAAATTAACTTTTAAATGGCAGAAAACGACGATAAACATAGCTTGCCAATACTATGCAGTGGTCACATCATAACCTTACCACTGGTTGACTTCCAGTGTAAGCTGGTAAGTCCCTCGTTTTTCAATGTAAACTTGGTGTCTAGGCTGTGGTGTGACCACTATAGTAACATTATAGTTCTATTATGTCACTGCAATGGGAATTTTTGTGTTTTTTAAATTAATTAAAATAAAATATTAAATTGGGTTTGAAATCTAAAAGATAGTCTTTCCGTCATATCATGTGACAAAATAACCCCCCCCCCTCTCTCTCTCTCTCTCTCTCTGCAAGCATCAAGGAATCTTTTACTGCGAAAAATATTTTTAAATTTGTAGTAAAAAGACAGACAACAATATTACGTTAGCACCTAATTATATAGGATTGCTTTGTTTAAGTTTTTGTTTTATACTTTTCTGCAGTAAAAAAAGTCTTAAATTTTCAGATCGATACACTTAAAATACGATACAGGAAAATAGAGATAAAAAAAAATGTAAATGATGTCATATTTAATAAAGACTTCGAAGATCAATTTAAATTTGAAGGAAGCTTGATGCTGCTGTCAAGTGCAGCATTGCGATATAATATATTTTTTTGTCTTTTAGAAAATATATTACATCAAATCTATATAAGCAACTAAATTTTTTGCTATAAACTTTTATGCTTCCATTTTTGAATATTATAAAATAGTGTAATAGCCTGATTAAATAAGTACATGGAAATGTTTTAAATATAGAAAAAAAAAAAACTTAAATACCTAAAATTACATATTTTTTTCAATTCAAGTGATTCTGATGTCATTTTTTTTTAAAGTTTATACCTTATATTCCAGGTACATCCTATGCTATTATTTATGTTACTATACACTTTATTTAACTCTTACCATATTTAATATTAATTATTACGTGTTTGTTTTATATGAGTTATATTAATTATGCATGTATGTAAAAGTAATTTTCTGTTTTCATGCATGTTTCAGCATGGTGGCTGCACATTTTCCTTAATATAAGTTGTTATACAATAAAGATTATATTTATTTATAATCTTCATATTTTCTTGAATTCATTTCTTTGTATTTTTTATGAAGATTTATGTAAAAGTTCACAACTGGTAGTTACTTCTTATATAATTACTAGTTAAGTTTTTCTCCAAAATTTGTAACAGTTGAATATCTACACAAACAACTAAAAATGTAAATAACATCTACTAGTAATACTTCTTTTTGAATTGTATTATATTTAATCCTGGAGGTACAAAATAAATACGTAAAAATTATGCTAGCAAGATATAGGGTCTACGCAATCATGTTAAAGTCAACGCCATGTTGGATAACTCAATAACATGGGTGGCATAGGAAAACAAATCATTTTGCCAGTTTTCCACTATGCAATATTTTTGAGAGCATTGATGCTGTAAATATGTTGAATTAATAATGCTGTTCGTAAACCCTGTTCTCTGCTCCTAAAATGACGATCGCCTTTGGTTATTTAAATGGAATGCGCATTTTTTGGTGCAAGAAAACAGGGTTTACGAACAACACTAGTATCTCAAGTATGTGAAAAAAGTAACATTAACAAAAATTTAACATATTTCCCAAAGAAAATTGCCTAAAACAAAGTTTGTCCTATGCTCAGCAATGTTATTCATTACTCCAGTATGGCCTCCAAGCGCACTAAATATGACGTCATCCGCATACACCATATAAGTAACATTGGTGCATAACAACATAATTTACAATTATACTACACAATATAAAAATTATGTTGTAAATTTTTGTGAAGCATAATTAGTTACGCGACTATAAAGTAGCAACATTTATGACATAAATGAAACATAAATTACGTCATTTATTATTTCCGTACGTATTAGCTTTTTTCATATATAAATAAATACAAGAGAGCAATGATATGAATGCACAGTATTTACATTACAACTAAGGGGAAAAAAACACTTGAAAAGTGTTATGATTTACTTTAAGTCAAGTATTGAAGTATATAATATACCGTCGCCTCATTGGAAAAAAAATGTTATATATTTTTTATATTTATTATAAGAGCTTTTTTTTCCCTGGCTATTGAAGGTTTACGATGTGGAATAGCAAGTATAAAAAAGTATGGTAGTTTTTTTTCTCGTCTTTTTCTTTTGCTTGTGAACTGCTATGAGACCATATAATAAAATTTTACCGTATTTCTTCTTTATATGATCAGAAAGTGGGTATAAAAAAGACGCTCTCTCTCTCTCTCTTTCTCTCTCTCTCTCTCTCTCTCTCTCTCTTACTTTCTTTCTATAGGTTTTGCTGCTCTTTCTAAGGTGGCTACAAATTTATTTATAACAAGGTACACAAGGCCTCACATACTGGACGGATAAAGCGATGATTTTGATGCTCAAACTTTTTTTTTTTTTTTTTTTTTTTTAGTCGTCACTTAAATTGTTGAGATTGGAGCTTCAGGTAGGGGAAGAGAAAGTTATTGGTGATCGTCCATATAACTAAACGAGCTTGTAAATGTGTGTAACGTAGAAATATCACTTTTTATTATTTGTAAAATAAGATTTTATATACTTTTTTTTATCAAAGTAAAATTCATTACAATTTTAAAAATATAAAACTGTCGTACAAGATTTTGCACAATCTGCAATCCGTTTATTTTTATGTTCATATGAAACTCAAATTACATTTATTCATTTATATTTACCAAAAATTTCAATTTTAAACTCAATTGAATTTTAAATGAATATGTACAGTTTTCAAAACATATTAACCAACTTTTGCTTTCACCATTCGTTAAAGTTTCCCATAACGTTAAAATATTTTTAATTTTGCATTTATTTATCGTATTGAATTAATACTGTAGGCTCGTAGGGGATTTCAGTATATGTATAAATTGTCCCTTTTTAAACTTTGCATTGCTAATTATTTTTTGCTTTATAATGAACCTGAATTTGTTAGTACATCAATCAATATCAATATTTAGTTTAAAACACTAGTTTATTAAAATAATAAAACTAATAATCAAATTAAAATTTTACCACTTTAATAATTGGTAAATTAAGTATTTTGATTAAATATTGTATGTTTATTTTATAAATTGCTTAAGGCGCTTTTTGTTATCTTTTTAATGTTATTTAAAAACCAATTGAGTTACAATTAACAGCTTTTCTCATTAATGTAACGATCTTTAATATTGGTTTTAATTACAAAGTCTTTGATAGGTCTTAACATCCCTCCTTTTATGTCTTCGACATTTTATGAGTCTGTAAAAAGCAGAGAAAAGGTATGTGTATACATAAGGAAGTGAAGTTACAAATTACTAAAGTTTATATTAAATTTTATCTTGTTTAAAAGTTATAAAGTGGTGATGGTGATAATTGTTTCTAATACCTCTTTTAAATCATAAAAAAAGAAAAGAAAAATGAATTTAAATGCGTTTATTTAATTTTGAATTTTATATTAAAAAAAAATCCATTTGATCTAATTATTAAAAAAAACTTACTGCTAATATGCTGGACCATAGAAGTTAATTGACATCTTTAAAGTGTTGCAACAATGAAAACTATCCCATTATCACTTTTATTGCGTCAACTAAACAAATCTTTGATGATTTAAATGAAAATGTTACATAATACGATGAATATGTTTGTTTTGATATTCACTAGTCAGAGGACATTTCTATGTTAAAATATTTGAAAGGTACACACAATTTGTTTTGATGGGACACAAGGCATGACTTGGTTTTGAGAAACACGGTCTTTTACTAAAGATAACACATAAAATGTTTGCTGACATATATGTTTTATTAGATATTCAGCTGTAACTCAATGTTACCTTTACTTACAAAATATCTCGTATTAAATAATCGAGTCGGAAACATAGACGAAATGAATTATAATTCATAACAAACAAGTTTGGAAAATAATAATTTTATTTCTCGTCTATGATAACAACATACAAAACTATGCTAACTGCATGCGAGAACAAAAATAAACAATTTCACAATCTTTTCAGGAAGCATCCCTTCTTTCAGTGTTTTTTTTTTTAAAAAAAAGCTATACACTACCTTAAATTTATTATGTACTCCAGAATAGGTATAATATAAAAAGTGTATAAATAAATTTTAAATATGAATTAGTATAACAACATTCACTTTTTAATAAACAAACAGATTTACTAATTTACACCTTTTTTATCTATGTAAAAATGTGCAGAGAGCACACACAATTAGAACACACCAAAGCATGAGTTGGTATTGAAAAAAAATATATTTGACTAGTAATTATCTCTAGCTAGAGATAAGGCTTAAAATGTGTACTCTATGAGCTCTATTAGACCGTACATTCTGAAACTCACAAGTCAGTTATCTTAACTCACAAAATATATCGTAAAAAATTAGGCAAGGCAAGGTACTTCATACAAGATAAGGACACGCTCGGGCAATTTGGGCCTCCGCGAAATTCAAAATGAGCGTCTAAGCCAATCAGCGCTCGAGTTGAAGGTCACGTGATCAAAATAGACCAATTACAACCGCGCTAAAATTAACATGGAACCAGTTGGTGTCCCTATCTTGTATGTAGTATCTTAGGCAAGGCAGAAACATCGATGTGATGAATAGCTTTACATTTCTCATCTATAATAATAGCATACAAAACTCTTCTATGACAGTATGCAAGAACATTGAACAATTTTAATGTATTTTCAGTAAACATCCTTTCTAACAGTGTAAAGTAATCTCTTCTTTTCAGTTAAATAAAATTATGTTTTTTACTGCCAGTAATTTTTATGTTTAAATTGATATTGCTGAATGAATTGAATAAATGCAATTATTAATAGTTATACTATAGTGTAAATATAAATATTTTATACTTTAAAACCCCTCAAAACTTCATTAATTTATTTTTATTATTTTTTTTTTTTGCAACTGTAAGCTGATTGTTTTTTTAACGTCAGTAATGATAAAAATCACCCCTTCATAGAATATTAGACTGTAAAAAATAATGGTAATCACAAAAAATATACACTTTTATAATAAATTAGATAATACACTAAAATGAAAACAAAAAATTGTAATAAATTAAATTTAAATTACACACTTCCAGAAATTGAAATAAAAGCATTAAAATCTGAGATAAAAATCAAACTATTAAGAAAATTTTAATACCTGCCTTAAACATGTATATAAGTTTTCATACAAACAAAATACAATCGTTATCATTTTAGGTCTTGTCCCTCTACTTCAATTTGACCTTAAAAGTACTTGTGCCATTGTGATGATAAAATATAAGTGCTAGATGTAGATAAAGCGAGTAATTAAAATCTTTCGTCCTCGTGGCAAAGGGTCGCGCAACGTACGTGTTCGTACGTGAGTACGATCTATCAGAGCAAATCTCACTGTACAATACAGCATGTTAGCTAGCGACACAGGAAAGGAGACTACCAAGGTGTAGAATCACTTTTTCTTATTAAAAATCTACTTACTAAACATTCATCAAGTAAGTGGGAATATTTAAAGACAAAAATGAAGAATAACAAATATTGAATACAGAAAAAATTATTTATAGATTACTTTAGGAGAAAAATAATGTTGTGAATTCAGTACTTAAAAGCTATATATACTACTAAAGCATAAAATAATATTAATATATATATATATATATATATATATATATATATATATATATATATATACATACTGTATATAATAATACAGTACTTAGTTTAATTATTTAGATGTTAACTTATTTTCAATGCACATAAAATGATTAAATGGAGCTTTTAGAAAAAAAAATGTAAGAACGGAGCAGTTTAACTTATAAACAAATAGACAAATGTGTAATTAAAAATAGTGAAAATGTTATTTAATGGATATACACCACTTAATTTGGCGCACTAAGGGCCTTATTTGTTAAAAATATATAAAATTTAAAAAAAATGCAGTAATCACAGTGGTGTATCCTTAAATATAGGCAAATTGTTGAACATATGCAACACAATGGTTGCATAATGTATTAGGATAACATTTGCAGAAAACTTTTTATTGTAGTTCTTATTCATTTAGTCATCGTTACATTAGAATATATTCTCTATCATAAGGTACAATATTTGACTTGGTTACTGCGAGAGTGTGCAGTTAGTATGTCACACAGAATGAAGGCTCAAGGTGCGCGCGCGAGTAATAGCTCTCACTAGGAGGTCCATTCGCCACACGCCACGTCAAAAAAAAAAAATATATATATATATATATATATATATATACTACTAACACTAGAGTCAACAAACAAGCAATGTTTTTCTTTGATCTCTCTCTGTCACGTCAGCTATAATTAAATAAATGATCTATCAAAATACTTACTAATATTTTTATTACTAAATTATTTGCCATGTGTTTATTATTTTTTTGTGTCGTTAAATACTTCAGTATGAACATAAAATTGTGATATTTGAAACATCATGTTTATATTAATATTTATGAATTAGCTTTAAATTTATTTCTAAGATGTAATATATAGTGTTTCTACAGGTTTTTTTTATCAAAGAAATATTTTGTTTTGAAAAGAAACGGTAATTCTAAAAATGCATTATTCATAATATTTGATATGTTTTTATAAGTATTAAAGCAGAAATATGTTCTTTGTAATAAATTAAACGCATTTATTTCAGTGATTGAATAAATAAAGTTAAATTAATGTGATAAAACGCTTAAGTACACTATGTTAATATGATATACTAATATATATTTTTTTAATAATTGAAACTTTCGTTTTTATTTACAGTAGAGTATGCAAAAGTTTGCATTGAAATTTAACGTTTCATTTAAATTCTGTATAGGACAAACATTGTTTACAAAACTTTTTTCTTTTTTAAAAATGATAATAATAATAAGCTACATTTTATGGATATAGAAAATTAAGTTAATTTGAAATTCAAATATCATTTTATGCAGTTTTCTTGTATTTAATGCATTTTTTATTTTTATTTCTAACATTTATACCTTATTGCTTTATATTATACTGTGTGAAACTTCTAAACAGAAATGTTTATTCAGTTGCTCTATGTTGAATATACAATGAATTTATATTTATTAATGAAAGTTTCCATAGAATTAAATACTATTTACATAAAGAAATAGCATTGAGTGCATTGAGTTGTTCATGTAATGAACTGTTCAGAACATAACTTATAATTTTAAATAGTTATTGTTATCTTCGTTTTTTGTTACTTACTTTAAATGCCTGAAATATTTAATTGGTCAAGTTTGTTCTAACATTTTGTAAATTATTAATAATCAATCTTTCTGGTAAGAAACTAAAACTTTAACGAGAAGAAAACTAGATTAATAATAAATATAAAGAAGAAACATAAACTCATCCAACCCAAAGGAAATATTTTTCACGGTTTATATTTAATTTTAGTTTTTCTTTCAAGTTTTATTTTTCGTTGTATTAATAAAGATATCTGCATACTTTTTAATACTTAAGTTAAAAAAAAAATTTAAACTACCCAAAAGACAAAATAGTACACATAATTGTGGTAAAACATACACTCCCTCTTTTCCATATGTATGTGGTATTTAAAGCAACATAAATAACTTTTTTTTTGGTAGCAACTTTTTGGTTCGGCCTTTTTGATGTAAGGTTATTTTTTCTTGCATCGTTTAGGGCGCGAGTGTGCGTAGCGTGTGTCACGATGCCATGTGTAGTAATATATTTTTTTAGTCTCCTCTTTTTTTTATTTCTAACTGATGAGAGAAGAAGAGGGTATGGTAAAATGCCACTTCAAAGTGTCTATGAATGCCACAGTATTACAATTTAGCTGTACTTGTGATGAAACTCTCTCTCTCTCTCTCTCTCTCTCTCTCTCTCTCTCTCTCTCTCTCTCTCTCTCTCTCTCTCTCTCTCTCTCTCTCTCTCTCTCTCTCTCTCTCTCTCTCTCTCTCTCTCTCTCTCTCTCTCTCTCTCTACCTGCCACACAGTCCGCTGCCAGTCAAATTAAAGACTCATCCTTAACCTTAACTCTTCACGTTGTAATTTCAACTAAACTCTCCTGTTAAAAGGTCTCTTAATGATGAATATTCTCTTTCTCTCATCATCTCTTTTTATCTTTTGTACCTCTCTCTCTCTCTCTCTCTCTTTCTCTCTCTCTCTTTCTCTCTCTCTTCATTATTCTATTGCACCATATTTATATGACCATTATAAACTCATTAAAATTAATTTTTTTAACTTAAATTAAAAAAGCAAATTTAATTGAAAAATTATTTAATGTACTTTTTTCATATTTAAAATTCATTGGTTTACCTTTAAAAATATCACAATTTAATTTTTTTCTAAAGAAAAAATGAAGTTAACAAGATAAAACCCCTTGAGATATTGAAATTTAGATACTCTAAAAACTAAAGAAATAATCAAAATCGTTAAACTTTTAACTTGCAAAATTATTACCAAATAACCATATTACTTATTTAAATTCAACAAAAAGTGCAATAAAATAATATTATAATATTAATTTGTTTTCTGTATAACTGCTTTTTACGTAAAAAAAAAATATCATCAGAGCAAAATACTGAAAATTTGCATAATACTGCAGAGTTATTAGCACATAGTTCTTTTGAACGTATGTTTACTTGAGCTAGATGACAGAGATGAATATTAAAGTTGTAAAAAAAAAAAAAAAAAAAAAAAAAAAAACTGGAATGAAACTTCAAAACAGTGACAATTTTACAAATAAGATAGAATATATTAACGTTTCCTTTATACTTTATATTATTATACTTTTTAATAATTTGATCACATGTATTATGTTCATATAGAATATTAAATACATTTCATCAAAGTATTAATTAAATTTTATATTATATCTAAAGTAATGATATGATATAAAAAAAAGTCATATCAAAAATATTCTTTGTAACAAATTTTTTTAATCATTTTAAATATTAAAGATTTAAAATCAAAATAAACTTATGAAAACATAAATATTTATTAGTAGATAGTATAAACAATCAAATTTTAATAGAGTTAAAAAGTTTATAAAAAATCAAAACGTATTCCTCCCGAAAAATAAAAATAATTATTACAAAAGTCTCTGTAAAAATTGATATTATTAATTCAAATACAATGGTCATTTCATTCAATGTTTTCCTCATTTGTATTCACAACACAATAACTACAAAAAAAAAAAATTATAATTATGATGAGCAACTCTTCACATATATAAAATTTAATATTCTATTAAAATTAAATTGAATATACAACAATATTTTTATATTATGTACATAAAAAAACGTGATATATTTTTATTTTCTATTTTAGTTTCTCATCAGATGAAAAAAATAATAAAAAAATAAAATACTCTATGTTTACTTTGATGCAGGTTACATTATTATTTTTTTATTATTATTTGAAAAAGAGTGTTAAAATTGGATGTGAGAGTGAGTGTTTATTTTAACGTGAAAAATGGATCAGCTTACAAGATAAGGTATCGTCAAATTGACATGACACTTTTCATCGTGTTAAATGAAAGAGAAACACTTGACTTTTGATAGAAAAGTTAGTTTAGTTTTTGGTGAACTGTGAACTACACACTTTCTCTCTCTCTCTCTCTCTCTCTCTCTCTCTCTCTCTCTCTCTCTCTCTCTCTCTCTCTCTCTCTCTCTCTCTCTCTCTCTCTCTCTCTCTCTCTTTCTCTCTCTCTCTCTAACTACATATATCCACTTCTCTACTGTCAAAACATTTGACCTAACTCTAACGTTTGAGTATCATATGAGTGAGAGTGTGAAAATGTCCATGCATCGGTTCACACTTTCTATATTACTAAAAACACTACCTGACTCTTTGATGGTATAACATGAAATTTATTTGTTCGTAAGATATGTGGGTATTTCAATGTAAATTAATAAGGAAACATAACATGGAAACTAGATTTTTTTTTTATTTTTTTAAAATCATTAAATTAATTATCAATTTATATTTACAGGGCAACGTTATTAACTGTAGTATATTTTGAAACTGTTATTGTAACAGCCAACAGTCGAAATATCATTTTTGAAACTATTAATAATGAGTATAAATTAAAATATAATTAATACTATTAAATTTTAATACTAAATAATGCATACTTTATTAATTATGCATTATAGAATTTGCATGTAAAAAATCTTTAAGTAAAAAAAAATTGTCTATTTAAATATATCATTATAAAATTTACTCAAGCATTAATACAAAATTCTATATTACTTAATTTCACTTTTTTTTCATTCACTGAATTATTGTTAAACGAATAGGCATTTAAATTGTATAATACGAGAAATTGTATAGAAAAGTAGAGGAAAAAAAATTAAATGGTTTTTACAAATTTTGCAATAACATTCTTAAAGAGAGAGAGAAAAAAAAATACGATAAGAAGTATAAGATCACGACACAAAAAATGGTATATGGTTGAGAGAGAGAGAGAGAGAGAGAGAGAGAGAGAGAGAGAAGTACATATTGTCGTGACACTGACTGGCCTGCCTGTCTACATGTATTACTTCGACTTTCTTGTAGGAAATCACTTAGCTAGCGTGTTGGAGGAAAATTCGTTTCTTGCTCACTGAACCGCGCAACACAGCTTCTCTCTCTCTTCTCGCTGTACTTTTCTTTAATATAGCTCTCTGTTTCTCTCTCTCTCTCTCTCTCTCTCTCTCTCTCTCTCTCTCTCTCTCATCTTCTTTTTATACTTCTTATAAAACAAAAGATTCTCATCTCTTTATAAACTTGTTCTTTATTAATTATTATTTTATTATATACATTAATATCATAAAAATTAAATCTTATCATATTATGTATAAAATTTCGTTTATAAAATTAGAATTTACTTGGATCTCATTATGAAAATTTTAAAATATATTATATAAATTGAAACAGAAATCTCTTTCAAAAATAGATATTTTCAAATCTTTCCTGCAACTCAATTTTATTAATATTTCCATGTTAATAGTTTCATTATTATACCATGAAATAATATGTAAATGAAGAAGAAAATATTTTCATCGAAATATTAATAAAATTGAGTTGTTTTATAAACTTGAGATTTGTGTGAAATTTGAAAATAAATACTAAAGTAATAATGACGATATTTTAGTTTAGTTGTCTTGAGTTTAAAAATGTAATCGCCACGTAATATGTTTTTATTTTCCTGCAAAGTATGGTCTTAAATTAGTGCAATAAGAAAATATTACAAAGCAAACACTTTTGTCTAGTTATTAGTTTCTGTCTACTAAGTAAGTCTAAATTTTAGATATTAATTTGAAAACTTTTATAAACACACGAATAAGATACATATTATTGAATAAATGAAACATTATACTTATTTTTGGAGTAAAAATAAAGTTTTAAAAGAGAATGCAATTTATTTTTAACCATTAAACAAATACAGTACTGTACATTATATACAATGTACATGTACATATAATAAAATTTTATTAAAGTAAGATATAAAGTATATTATTATGTCTGTATATATTTTTCTTTCTTTCTTTTTTTTTTTTTTTTTTTTTTTAGTAGAATCTGGAACAAGAACTGCTATCAAGTCAGTTAATGGTTTATAGTAAAGCTCTCGCACTTAACGTATACGTTTTTATGATGGTGCTCATCCCTAGCTCCATCGTGTTTGTTGGTGGTCACAACTCTCTCTCTCTCTCTCTCTCTCTCTCTCTCTCTCTCTCTCTCTCTCTCTCTCTCTCTCTCTCTCTCTCTCTCTCTCTCTCTCTCTCTCTCTCTCTCCAGTGCAGATAGTTTATGTCACCTCACAATCAAACAAGCCTGTGCAGTTGTGGTGAACACCCTCTTCTCTATACTCTTCTCCACTCTATTATTCTAGAGCTGTTAAACACTCTCTCACTCTCATTCTCTCTCCCTCTCCCACACCTTTTTCATATCTTTTAACAAGATGTTTACCACTATGCGTGTGAATAAAACTCTCTTTTCATGAATTTAACACAATATAACTTAATACTTTTTGTGTTGAATGTAGTTAAAAATTATTATTATTATTATTTAGCTCAAGTTTTTAGTATAATATATATACTCTTTTATTTAATTATAGTCCATATAATATACAGTATTTAAAACTGTGGTGAAATTAAAGATATATTTTTTGTAATATTTTTTTTATTAATATTAAAATTAATTACTTATTTTCTTCATCTTCTTCTTTTTTTTTTTTTTTTTTTGTTTTTTTTTCGTTTAATGTTACAATTGATTATCAGTTTTTTTCAATATTACAGTAATTGATATTTCAAAAGAATTTAAATTTCCAATAGAAAACGAATAAACTTCAGTTATAATGTAACTCAACATTTATACTGAATTTAATTTAATTTTATCATTCATGTTGTAATTTGATGAATAGAAAAAGTTATAAGTGGAAACATGTTTTCATTTGTGGAGAGTTTTTTTTTATGTTTTTCAGCCAGAGCAGAGAGAAAGAGAGAGAGTAGTGTTTTCAGTGCTATATACATAACTACAGTATGTATATGTATGTATGTATGTATACTCAATTCTCCCTAACTGAATAATATTATGTCGGTAACTGAAGCACGTACATTTTATATACACTTTAGTAAATAAATGTTTCCTGTCTCTTTCGCTCACCTCACAAATATTTATGCATATGATATGCAAGCTTATTACAACATTTCAAAAATACTTATTCTCACACTGAAAACTTTGTATCAAAACTGTTCTCATTAAAAAATCGTAAAAAAGAAAAAAAATAAATTAAAAATAAATTAAATTTCATGAATTTAATGCTTTTTCTTTTATTATAATTAATTTTTTAAATGAAAATTGGCATTAAGAAGTACTTACTGTATTTCCAATGTTGCAATTAAGAGCTAAGCTAGCAGTCGTAATAAAAATTCTGTTCTTAGCAAACGCCTGTGATGATGTATTGTGTTATTTTCTACATTATCAGTATGACAAATAATATCACGATAGTGTTACGGCTAAACCACGCTTCTACTTTTACCGTATTTCTTTACTGTCACGCATCTACGTTTATCGTGATAGCCTTAAAAACACGTATCTACATTTATCGCGACAACTGGTAAAAACATTTCTACACCTGTTTTCCTATACAAAAATGTAGAAATGTTTTAACCTGTTGTCGCGATAAATGTAGATACGCGTTTTTAAGGCTATCACGATAAACGTAGATGCGTGAAAGTAAGGAAATACGCTAAAAGTAGAAGTGTGGTTTAGCCGCAACAGTATAGATCATCAATAACAGTCAACTTTTTGATTTTATGACACAAGAGGATTTGATTTGATTTGAAATACACTTATTTGCTAATTTTTTTGTATACTGTATACATTACTGTACCCGTGATATTTAAAATTTCTATTTTAATTTTACTTTCAAAAGTAATATAATAACGTTTGTGTGTTGCACTTTCATTATCAATAATGTCAGTTTACTTGTGAGTGATCTACTTCATCATCATCTTCTTTTTTTATATATATACAGTATGTCATATATTTTCCATTGACTTTAAAATCTTTCATGTACTGCTTAGTTTCTAAATTGCTTTCGTCATTTATGTATATTTTTGAAGACATTAGAGTAGAACATGTCAACATTACAAAAAAAAAAAAAAAAAAAAAAAAAAAAAAAAAAATACACACACAACATATAAACATAGCATTTTATGCATATTTATATATTTCTACGTATATAAATATACGTATTGGTTAGTTTAACAATTAATCAGAACAGTTTTAATTTGATTGTAATATTATACAATACTTGAAATTAGTAATATTGATAATTAAAATCAATGTGTATCATGAAAGCTTTATAGTACAATTTTAAATCATCTGAAATATATATATATATATATATATATATATATATATATATATATATATATATATATATATATATATATATATATATATATATATATATATTTGTGTGATTAAATGTGACTAAATTTTGAAATAAAAAAATTAATCGGCTTATTAAAGCACTTTATTTTGTTTAAATAAATCTAGAAGATATAAAATTTCTAAAACCCATTTTGAAAATTCTTGAGCTTTTGCTATATTATATTAAGTATATTACTCTTTTACTGGTATACAGAAAATAAATACCACAAAAACAAAAGTACGAAATGCTAATGAAAAATTATAATTCAAAGCTTGAAAGATTAAAATGTTTTTTTGAAAAAAAAAAAAAAAAAAAAAAGTATACAAAATATATTCACATAAATATTTTATAATACAGGTATACTTATTATCTGCCCCAAAAATAAAAACTACATTTACTTACTTAGATATTCATTGAAAAAAAAAAGTACACATAAATATTATAAAATTAAAGCAGATTATTATTAAGCTAAAAAGCGTTCATATAAAGTTTAAAATATAGGCATGGTATAAATATAAAGCTTCTCTCAATATAAAGCCTTGAATACAGTTTTAAAGCAGATTATCTTTGGGTGTATATGTATGTATGTATATATATGTGCTGGATGGTGGTTGGTTTTAGCAGCTATAGAGGTTAAAATGCTTGCTAGGTAGTCTTTTTTTGTATATAAGCAGTGTATATATGTTGAATTTTGCGATATAGCCCACTAGTAACATTTAGAAAAAGACGAGTGAAAATATATATGTATGCATGTATAAAACGCGACTTTTCCCAGCCTTTATGTATACATAGCTATATGGTCAGATATTTCTATGCAAACTGCGTGGAGAGAGTGAAAGAGAGAGAGAGAGAGAAGAATCGTTGCGTTCGGGGTATGTGTACCCCTAATCCCCATCTTCCTATACCGGGCAGTGTGTGTATGTATGTGTGTTTGTGTGTGTGTGTGTGTGTGAGAGAGAGAGAGAGAGGGAGAGAGAGATGGAGAGAGAGAGAGAGAGAGAGAGAGAGAGAGAGAGAGAGAGAGAGAGCTAGTAATAGCATTACCCAGCTAACACATACTACAGCTACAGAAAAGCAGTATGACCTCCCATTCTCTCTCTCTCTCTCTCTCTCTCTCTCTCTCTCTCTCTCTCTCTCTCTCTCTCTCTCTCTCTCTCTCTCTCTCACGTACTATACGTTGAACGATCCAAAAAGCTGCCACAAACCCCCGTATATATAGTTTTGGTATATAAGTGAGTGAATGTGTGTGTACCGCAAACAATAGAAAGCTGATCATTACATAGCTCACAGTCTGACCAAGATAATTAACACAAAACTTCTCGAAATGGACTCCCTAACTCTATTATTCTCTTTCATTTTATTCAAGTATACTATATATATAAATGTGTGTGAGTGATTAATTGTAATTATAAATAAAAAAAATATTGATTTAAATAATAATGCTAAAATGTTTATTATGATTATTAAAGCCATAGACCGCATAAAACAACATGTGTTTTTTAATGAATAAACACGAAATGGGATCTTCAAAACTGATGACAATTTTTACCAGAATGTTAATGTAGCCCCACGAGAGAGCGTGAAAAAACTGTAAAGTATGCAATTTGCGTGAAAATTCATGTTTATGACGTCAGAAACATGCAAAAATTAGTATGAAAATGTTATGCGGGTTGCATAAATCGAACTTTCTAATCTCTGCTAAGGGGCTACTCTTGGGTTTTGAGACAAACTAACGTTATTTTTGTAAATCCCGTCAAGTGTTTTGTGATATAAATGCTTATGTTTTTCTCCGGTCTATTCCTTTAAAGTAATACAATATATACCTACATGTTTTATTTTTTTAAACATATTGTTAATGGGTTAAAATAAATTATGAAATTAATTAAATTATATAATAATATAACATGTGATATTAAATGGTTTGAATGAGAAAAATAATATTACACGAGGGTTTTATTTAATTATCTTGCTTTCAAAGAGTCATAGTATATATTAATATTTTCATTCTTGACTTCTCGTTAACCTTTCATTATTTTATTTTTATAGTTACATTACTGTAATATATTTTTTCCATACTTCTTTGATGAAGGAATTATACTATTTAATAAATTTGTTTTATTATTATTTTTCACTAGAAATATAAAGCTAAAACTGATTTAAGCGATATAAAATTTTCATACTTAGGATTGAGTCAGTTAAAATTTTACGTTATTTAATGCAGTAAAACACTATAAATTATAAGTAAATCTAATAAACAACATCAAAAGAAAAAATTTTAATCCTATTTATGCAGAATAATGTTATATATCCTCATGCATTCGCACTGCTGTGAAAAACAATGGTAAGTTGTGTAAAATCCTTTAAAATAGAGATTTATTAATTCACTAACAGTAAGTGCAGGTGCATCGCTTCTTGTTTAAATACTTTTATTATTATTTTTGTTTTATTAATATAATTAATATAAGCTTATTCTGATTATGAAAATGCTAACAAAAGGAGAATTATTTCAATTGTTATTATTATTATTATTTTCACTAAAAACTTATTAAATAATACTTGACTTTTTATAACAATAATAATAAATGGTTTTTATTAGATGCCAAAAAAAGGTACAAACCCACTTATATGGTCCTCTGACTTTCTTAGAAAGAACTTTGCAATAGTCAGAGTATTTCTTCAATACATCTAAATATATTATACATAATTATCAAAGGAAAATTCACACAGGACAATTTTATAGCATATTTCAAAATAATATTTCGTTACCAACAATAATAGTAATATATAGCGTTTGAAAAAAAAAAAAAAAAAAAAAAAAAAGTTCTGAAACGGAATACGTTTTATTTTATTTTATAATTGCAATAAGCTTTTGTAACAGATTTGTGTTCAATTTTTATAGCCAAGGATTAAGATGCATTTCTGCTTTACCATAAATGAAGTCTCTCAATTTTGAGAGATTTTTGCAAATTTAAAGAAAATCTTGTAAAAAAACTTTTTAGTTTTTTTATATTAATATTATTAACAAGAATCTAAAACATAATATTTTCATTGAAAATATTAAACTAAATTTTAAAATTATGAATAATGAGAATGAGGTAATAAAATTAATGTTTATTATAGTACATAAACATATTAACATTCATTATAAAGTTAACTTTAATAATGCCCACGACTAGCCCCTGTAAAGTATGCAGTCCAGCTATACAGATTGGACACAACGGTTGCATACACATCAGGATAAAATGTGCAGTAGATAACTGAAAATCAAATTTAATTTTATATTCTTAATCACGTTTTTGACTTTAATATCACAGACTAGTGTAATATCATAAATTATCGACTAAAAGAAATAAAGTAGGTGACAGAAATAAGTGGTATGTAACACCTTCTAAGTGTAAAAAGCATTTAACAACAAACTATATTATATAAGAGTAAAACGTTATTAGATGAGACTAGAGAAATTTGTGTAGTACGGCCAGTGTAAGAGTTTTAATCAGGGACTTTGTGTAAGAGTCATAAGTTTGTTCCCGGCATGGTGGGTGTTACTAGAAAGTAACAAAGTCAGTACGAAGAAGAAGTAGAAGGAGAAAAGAAAGAGGTTTGTGTAGAAGGCAAGCAAGAAGGAATGAGTACTTGATGAAATTGCATTCCAGTGCAAAGGGCGTTAAGAGACATCACTTCCACCCATTGCTTGGAGAAGCAACAGCTATCGTTGCTACATACAACGCCTCTCTCTCTCTCTCTCTCTCTCTCTCTCTCTCTCTTTCTCACGAAAACTTTTGCTCCTCTCTTTACAGGAGGCGTGTCTCTCTTTCTCTTTCTCTCTCTCTTTTCTCTTTTCGCTTCGTCTGTCTTTTTTTTTTAACTGTTAAAGTGCGCCGCCTCAGTTCCTCGACACCGTGTCAGAGCAACTATACTTCTACTTTGTATAATTCTGGACATCGGTCTATGTCGGTTGTCTCCGCTTATACTCGTCAGTGGCGCGAGTGCAGCTTCACAGCTTGGAAAAACGTGGTATAAGCAAGTACAAGCACTCCACACTGCATCCCCTATTGATATCATCATACAAAAACATCGCTCTCTTTACTTTCTATCTATAAATACGTGTTAACATACTCATCTAATAATAATAGTAAGTGATAAAGTGTGTGAATATTATTAACATAAATATGAACTTCATCACGTGGAAATTTAAATATTAATAATTAATATTTAAGAAATTATATAAATAAAATATACAGGTAAGATAATTATTTATTTATGTATATAATATAATATATTAATTAAATTTTAAAATCTATTATATAGATGTTATTTATCTTATTTTATTAAAAGATTAATTTGATGTAGATATATATTTTACAGTTGAAGGGGTTATATTACAAATGAGTTTGAAAATGAAATATAATTTCTCAAACTGCAATGACATTCAGTTTGTTCTTGTAATGAGTAAAGCTCTCTTGTATATCTTACAAAACCTCCACCCTTCACCCTCTCTCTCTCTCTCTCTCTCTCTCTCTCTCTCTCTCTCTCTCTCTCTCTCTCTCTCTCTCTCTCTACTCATTTTGCTACACACTTAAAATGAACGTCTAGTACGTACGTTTACTTCATTCGTCTTTGCGGGAGTGTCTTTCATTCCTACTGCTTTAATTGCTTTCTTCGTGCATCCATTACCTCTTTCTCTCTCTCTCTCTTTCTCTCTCTCTCTTTTCATACATCAGAAGTAAATATACATACAAAAAATAAAAAGCTTTTTCCTGTAGTTTGTTTGTAAGATTTTTTTTTTTTTTTTTTTTTTAAGATTTTGCTTAATAAAATAAAAGCAAGAAATTCTTAAAAATAAAAGCTTACTTATTATACTCAAGGAAGTATAAATAAAGTATCAAAATTCATAAAATAAATAATGTATTTTAAAATATTTAATTCCATAATATTTTTCAAATTAATTTAATGATTAGAATATAAATTATTATAAAAATGAAAGTTTGAAGGAAATATACTAGGAAGTCGTGCCTAATAAAAATATATTATTTTAAAAAGAATTTTTCCATTATAGATAATTTATATTCATTTTAATAAATTTTTAAACATATATTATCATTCTTATTTTAATAAAATGATTAAAAAAAAAATTCAAGACATTTTTAAAAATAAAATTGCGATTTTTGTTGTAAGATTATGAAAATTTAACCTTTTTTTAAATAAAGATTACATTACGTACTGTACTGTAAAACAATGGGGTATCATTGAGATTTCTTGTACCTGATTTTGCCGTGAATTATTATTATAAGTAAATTAATTTTTATTTGACGGAGTAATTATTATTTTCAAGTTCTTGCGACTACTTTTAGCTCAGTATAAAAATATAAATGCTTAAATCCAAGTTTATTGAAATTGATATTAATAATAACAATAATTTATTTGAAGACATTTTAATGTAGGTTTTATATTATGTGAGTAAAAATGTTGTTTTTTTTCTTTTCAATGTTTTAAAATTTATTAAAAGTTATAACTAAAAATTAATTTCAAAGCTTATTTTTAAACTTTAATACATCTGGAAAATTTCAAAGAAAATAAAATATAAATAAATTTCTTTTTCAAACTTGGTGACTTGCAAAGCATGAAAGACTCTAGTCATTTTAGAAATTATTTTCTAAATTAAAATTTCTGAACCAAAATGTTTTTTTTTTGAAGGAAACATTTATTATTATTTTTAATTATTGATTAAATTTATATCATAAATAGTTTACAGTCAATGAAATTCTAACAGTTGAAAATATCTCTAGACGTTATACATAAATATAAAATAACTATTTGTTGATAACCTGCTATATATTGAAATACATTATCACTTAAACTGCAGTATGAGGTAAACTGGTAATAAGAAAATTGTCAATATTCTTAAAATGCAGTGAAAAGTTCAAATAAAGATAGCCTGATTTACAAAAACTCAAACATTAAAAATTTTTGTAATTAAAATATAGTTTCCTTATTTTAAAACTAAATATAATAATAAATAACAATAACAAACCAAAATTATCCCTTTATAGCACTCTTTGAAAAAAAAGGAAGGTTATAAACAAAATAATCTTCTTGATTCAATGCATAAATAAAGGAGTATAATTTAAAAGAGTGAGGTTTAGCCGTTTTATGCCTGACTACATGTCTATTCCTCTCGTAGACGTAACCCCAATAACATAAAATTGATAAAATGTATTAGAATACAGCTAATCAAGATGTAATTTTAATATGATTTAAAATAAATACATATAAATAAATATATTGAAATAAGGTGTTTTAAAAAATATATAGAAAAAAGAATATAAAATCAGAGAGAAAAAGAATATTTTATTGGTTTGTTTTGTTAATTATAAATATCAAAACATAGTTGCTGTTTATTTTTTTTATACCATTACATCACTTTTTCATTAAAATGTACACGTTTTAATATTTGTTATGTTAAAATATTTATAAACTTTTATAAATTTTAAAAAAATTATATTTTTGAAAAATAATTTTTCAATTTAAAATTTACTATTTGAAATTCTTGATCTTAACATTTATGATACACTATCAATTCACCGCTTATCAATTTGTGCCTGGCGTACTTTTTTTACGACCTCTACTTGCTTTTGTTCAGGAGAAAAATTGAGCTAGACTTAAAGAACGTGCCTTTTTTTTAAGAGAAATAAATTTAAAAGTACGTCGAATAATTCTTCATTATAACAAATCCTTAGAAGTAGATTTTTTTTTATCAATAAAAAATTTTCATGTATGGGATTTTTTTTTGTTATTAAAACAACTTTTACTTTACAATAAAAGTAGCTTTTTTTGATATCAGTGTAAATAAGTAAAAGCATTTTTTTTATATATATAAACAAAAAACAACAATTTGAATTTAACATAACTCACCACCATTTTTTTTATCTTAAATAGCAATTACAAATCATATCAAGTAAGCAAACTTAAAATTTTCAATCTGTATATATATATATATATATATATATATATATATATAATCAATCATGTAAAATAATAAACAATAAGTATAAAAATATTTTATATAAAAATATTATCTTCTATATTTTTATTCAATTAAAATTTAATTTATGATTATATACTTCACTTATATCATATAAAATATTTTTACTGCTTCTATAAAGTTTTTTTTCCACTTTATATGTTATATAAATGTAAAGACTATAAAATTTTAACATTTTGAATATATATGATAGAGATAACGATTTTTTTTTTATTAACAATATTTTTCACTGTTATAAATACTTTTTTTTTTGGTCTTGTTTTTTGGTTCATGTTTTTTTTACTCTCTCTCTCTCTCTCTCACTCTGAAAAAGGGGACAGACAAGTTATAGAAAAATTGTGATCAGTTGATATGTATATACATATATTTTTTAAGTTTGAAAACACGTTGATATTAATTAGCAGTCATGTTATTTGAAATCCACTGAGAATTGCCATTTTACTAGTTTTACCTCTCAATGTATACAGTATACTGTATAATATGTATATATGCTTTTCATATAGGTTATTATTACTTTAGAGACTTCTATATAATACCTAACATATATGTTGTATATACGATAAACTAACTGATCAATATTCCCATAAATCTTAAGCTATATCTACTATTTTTTTTTATTTTATTAAACACCATTATTTTCCCTGAAGCCCGTATTCTTTTCCCTTGGGAACCATTCTCTATTCTATAATTTCTTTTTTGTGTCCCGTTTTCACGCATGACCCCTTTCTATACACTTTCTTTCATTTTTAAGGTGACTTGTCTACTTATATTTCAATAACTTGATACTTATACTCATTCTATTGATATTTATAAATATATATTGTAAAGTGATTATAATATTTCTATTTTATTATTTTTAAACAGGCTTTTAAATAATCATTGTTATTTTTAGTTATTAAAAGTAGAGGTTTCAAAAAGCAATTACTAATGTTGTGAAAATGTAAAATGTAATGTTAAAACCATTTGTTTTGAAAATATAAATATATAATAATATGCTTTCATACATAATTGGCTTAATCATCATAACATTATTGTTCTATTATAAAGAGAAATATTGTAAAATATTATAATTTTATTTACATTACAAAATAGGATGAATACTATTTTACTCTATTATAATAATGTAATGGAAAATTTAAATATATATTTTGGATTAGAAATAAAATAACATAATTTTTTATTTTTTATTATGTGTTGTTATTATAATTAAGCAATAATAATATATATATAAGTATTATTATTTTCTATTTTAGTATAGAACTTTTATTTTTTTAAAAACAAATATTATTATAATTACTATGTTACAATAATTAACAAAAATAAAATACTAATGGTATTACGTCATTAATGCATTGTGTTTTTTTTTATGTTTAAGTGTTAACATTTAGTATTATCTCTCAATACTGATATTATACGAAAAATTATTCTTTTAATTTATTTTATTTAAGATTTTTTTTATTGTAGCATAAATTAAATCTTAAACATGAAAATTTGATTTTTTTTTTTACTGAAAATAAGATTTTTGTAATGCGAGCAATTGAAAATAAACTTAATAAAAAGTACAGAAAAACACAAACAAACAAACAGACATCGAGATATAACCTCTCTATAACGTACAGTATGATTATACATTTTTTTGACCATTGTAGGTAAATAATGTATTACCGACTTTCGGCGAACGTTTGGCGCACTATCTAGGTTTTTGATAGTATGTATCGTTATTATAAGAATCAACATTGTACGGTCATTTTACTAAAAAATGAATTTCTATTAGCATATGGGAATAACATGTATTTAGATAGAGTTTTGCGTCAACTGAAATCTCCATTTGATTGCATTGAATGGCCATAAGCCAATAGAAATTCATTTTTAAGTAAAAAATGACTAACTCACTTCCTAAAGCGGGTGCTTCATTTTTATTATTTAACTTACGTATTGCATTGTCACTTAGCATATGTTTTCACTAACAAAATGCAAATTAAAACATTAAATTGAGTTATCGAGCCTATGGTGCCAATTCAGATTTAATCATATAATAGTCTCTATTCAAAACTAAAATATGGTTTTTGAAAGGTAGATGTAAGTCTTATAATATAATATTAAATAGTTTTCTTATAACAAAAAATAAAGCTTGTATACTTAACCTAGATGCTCTCTGACTTTAAAATTTATTCACAAAGAATGTAATGTAATATGATTTATGTTGAAAATTTTATAAAATATTTTATCATTCCATTAAAACACACACACAGAAAATGGTTTCATAATATCCAGAAACTTTTTCAAATAAATTCAAATAGTTTTAAAATCTGTGGTTGGGGAAAAAAATCTTGTTACTCATTTTCATACGTAGTGGATATTTTTTTATAACATTTTATTTCAATAATGTAGGTAAATAATTCTTGTAACTTAAAAATAAAATATTGAAGTGAATTTATTATTTGTTATTATATAAAATAAATTGCAGCGTGTTTTTTAAGTAATAAAATTAATTCAAAAAATTTAAAATAAAGTATAAATAGAAAAAAATTACCACAAATTCAACCAAAATAAAAGCAATATTAGTGTAAAAATTCAGTTACAAATTTATCCATGTAAAATTGAGTTTTTTGTTTGTTGGATAGACATAAATAAATCTATTTTATTGAATAGAAAAATGTAAAGAAATCAATCTATATAACTGTTTATAGAGAAAAAGAAAATTGATGAGGAGAGAAGGGCAAGTTTGAAGTTACACTACCTCCATTTCACAAGGGAGCTACAAACTTTTCAGTCTAAAATAAAGGAGTATTATACAGTGTATAGTGTATATCATAGATACTGGTAGCAGCCTATAATAACAAGCATTAGAGTATGAGCTTATAGATATTAGATAACAAAATACGTGGCTCTATAAAGAAAATGTTTCTCCCTCTCTTTCTTAAAAAAAAAAAAAAAAAAAAATGATATTGGATAATATTTGTTCTATTTTCAATTTTATTTTAGATCCCTGCGAGGAGATAAAAAAATATTTTTTGTCTTGTTTTATAACTGACGTATATTACAAAAACATAGTTTCCTTTGTTACATGTTATCAAACACAACCTCTGATATCGATATTGAGGATTATTGTGGATTTTAAATACCTCTTGCTATAAATTTCATATTCAGTTTTTTTTTTTTTTTTTTTTTTAACATGAATTGAAAGAACTTTTTATTTTATTCTCTTTTTTTACTTATGTACGCATTTCTCTCTCTCTCTTTCTCTTTCTGTTAAATTATTTTAATTCTCTTAATACCTTTAGGCTTAGTTCGTTATTTCTTTAAGTAGTTTTTATTTCTTTTGATCACAAACAGATATTTAAAGAAAATAATTCAGACTGTATTGTTTAGTTAAAAAAATCGTAACATTAATATTAATTAACAATGAAAAGTAATTTAAAAAGCTTAGAATTGATTTTTCTTTGCAATATATTTCTATAAAGCTTTGATTTTGCTGCTATTTCAAAGAGGTGTGCTGTAAATATTGTCAGCTGGTTTACAAGCGATGCGGCAATATTCGAGCTCCAACTGTGAAGTCCTTAGTATTGCTTAACTTGCTTCATTCTAGAGCTCTCTACGTGCTGTATTTGTAGACAAAACAAGCAGTGGAAGCAGTCACTTTTGCAATATAGTATCACCGCAATAGAGGAAAAATATCATTAAATAAAAGCATTCCATGACAACGCATTCAGGAGGAACATGATAAATGTGATCGCACTGTTCAACCAGTGTAGGAATTTCCACGGTTTCTCTAGGCTATCATACTAAATGCAGGGCTGTATATTTAGCCAAAAACCAGCTCATCTGTACTATTTCATAGAACTTATTGTTGCGTCTTGAAGGAAAGCTGGTTTCATGGTTACGGTGTATTACAATAATGCACATTTAAATATATAAATTTAACGTCAAAAATATAACTTCAATAGTAATAATAAAAAGAAAAAAAACTTCAAAAAAAGTATGTGCAATATTTAACGTGAAGTTATGCAAACTGGAGAGGAGAGAGATACCAGGAATGGTGATACAGTATCATTAAAAAATAAATAGCGTACTTTGAACTCTAACAAATATAACAAAAATGCATAAAATTACGTTTAAGTTAATTTAATTTTATTGCATTCTATTATATACATAAAACTATTTATAGTTAATTAATATGATAATTGCAATTCTATTAAACTATATTATATATGTTTTCAATCAATTTACATAAAATTTTATCAAGAGTGTAATGTCAGAAAAATATGAATATAAATTAGATAGTTTATTATAGAGTGTATAATGCTGCAAGTAACAAGTGGATGAAATATTATATGTAGTCAAGAGCATCCATATCACAAATTGACGAAATCAGTGGCTGTAGTATAAGTGACGAGTGCAGGTAACAGAATAATACTCAACGTGTATATTGTAACATCACTAGGGCGTGGATCTAAAGTTATATTTTGACTATATATAAGTACATAATGTCATAATAATGTGCGAGGAAGAGATGAAACTTCAATATTATAATATAAATTTAACACAATAATATACACAATATATATATATATATATATATATATATATATATATATATATATATATATATATATATATATATATATATATATATATATATATATATATATATATATATATATATATCGACTTGTCATGCAGCTACTACTAATTATTCTACATATATACAGTATTATATACTAACATATTATAGTATTGCATAGTATACATATTATTACGCAGGTTTGTGGTTACATCTATATATTATTATACATATATATATATATATATATGATTATTACATGTCATCATGTTAATGTTTAACATATTTCATTATTACAACAAAAAAATTAATTAATATAATTTTATTATTTTAATTGAAATATTTTAATATATTAAATCGATAAAGAGTATGATATTATTATATAATATACTATATATTATGGATTATATAAAGATTATATTAGTATTAAAATTTGAAATATATTGTATTGAATATAATAATAATAATAAAATAATGTTATATCATTATAATAAACAAAAGAGAGACATAGGGAGAGAGAGAGAGAGAAAGAGAGAGAGAGTTTCCTAATCTGTAAGGGTTATAAATAATCATGTAACACATAAGTTTAATATTATATATATATATATATATATATATATATATATATATATATATATATATATATATATATAACAATAGATTGGTTGATATATCCCTTGTAATTATGGAAGACAATAAAATGTTCATGTTTATTACTAAAAAACAAAAGAGAGGTGACAATTATCTTATAAATACAAAATTTGCTATGTAATATTGTTTTAACTCTATAAATAATATGTAAGTATTGATCAGTGATAATTTGATAAGGTATATTACAATTTAAAAGAAAAAAGAGGAATAATGACGTGGAAGATAATAATAATTATATTATTATTATTATTATTATTTTACAATTTGAAACTACATAAAGACGAGAATTATCATTATTGTGCACATTTTTATAAATATTAATAATTATGTATCGTTCATAATTATTATTATTTGCTACCTGCATTGTATTAGTTCAGAAATAGGGCTTGAAATTCGACTGTACTTATTGCCTATTATAAACTATTTTATACGAAACTATATTAAGGGTTGTATATAGATGGATTGTATCTCAAAATTAAAAAAAAAAGTTGCAAACTTTATGATGCCAGTTGAAAGTTAATTGTAACAGCTACCTATGATAAAATTTTCAGAACCCTTGACCATCAGATAAGAGAGAAAATAATTATTGAAATTAATACTGGGTCTTATGTAACTAAAACTTCAAAAAATCAGAATTTAAAATCTAGCCTTTTTGAAGATATCTTATCCTAATGTATATCAATGTGCAAAATTTCAGATTTTTCTTACTTTACAATTTTTTAGTCAAATCCCGCAGTACCTGATTTCCCGCCTTAAATTAAAGTATAAAGATGTTATTTAATAATTTTTACTTATTAACATTAGGTTTAAATCATAGTAAAATAAATAAATTGATGGAACAATTGTAAGTAAAACTTTATCTAAATTTGAATTTATTTCTAAGTTTATGTATTTTAATATTTTTAGAATTAGGTTTGCCAATTACACGGGGAACAAATTACTACCAATGGCAGGTACAAAATTACTGTAAATTATAATAGGTACTTATGAACCTCAAACAGGTATAGATATACTATAACGTTACCTAATACAGGTGAGACATACATCAATTAAAGTATATTATACACTTGAATTAGGTATTTTTGTAATACCGGTGTTCCAGACTTATATTTATTTAACTTACAGGATTTATATACCTGGTATAATATATTATTAGTAGTGATTTATTAGTAGTAAGTTTTTCCTTGTAATATAACGTGTTTATTAAAGTTTCTCAATTATATTATACATTTTTTTGGTTATTGTAATATTGCATACTTATAGTAAACTGTTCAAGATTAACTATGACTGAAATAGTTATTTTTGTTTCCGAATAAACTTCTTTCCTGCGATTATTATTCTTTAAAAAAAAAAAAACGCATTCTAATACTTATGAAACTAATTAAATAAAATATAATATCTCAAAATTAAAAAAAGTATATTAATTAGGCAATACAATAAAGTTCTGTTTCATGAGACACTGGAAATAAGCATTAGCATTAATATTGTGGCAAGAAGTTTTGTTGACTTTATTAAAATAATAATAAACATATATACAATATATACAATATTATGTGATAATAATAATTTCATTGCGTGGGTTGTTTAAAATAATAATCGAATAATTTTATCTTATAATATTCGATTTTACCTTTAGCATTTTATTGCGTATTATAATTCAGAAAAAAAAATACGTTTACAATTTCGTTTTGTTATTGCAGAAAAACTGCTATTAAAAGATTATGTCAATTTTATCCTGAAATATATGCAGCTATTTGAGATTTTTTTTTTATAACTAAGATAAAAAAGTTATTAATGACTATAAGCACGTATTTTTATTTCAAAACAAATTACAAAGTTGCTACTTCGACTATTGGTCAGTGTCATAATACTTTTTTTCCTCTTTCGTTGCTATGCTTAGCAACAAAGCGTGCAAGAATTTGTAATTATTATTTTTTACTTAAATGCAAAAAAAAAAAAAAAGAGAGTAATCTGTAATAAAATATGAGGAAAAAAGCCAATCTAAAGATTTAAGTTACACAAAAAAGTAGCTTTGATTTTATGGTTGTAAAATTTAAAATATCAAAATTACATTTTTATTTTTTGTCCAAACACATTTGTCCCTTGACATTTCCCCGATCCATCATCCCAAACCTAACACGTATGTTAAGTGAAACTTTTCAGCATTTTTTTCACCACGTTCTAATTTTTTTACACTTCTTTATACCGCAGTTAAACATTTTTTTAAGGCCAGCTCAAAAATAAATATTAAAAAAAAAAAGTTACTTTAGGATATTCATTGCATGATTTCTTTATACTAATAAATAGTTGTTACGTTTAGGCGTATCTTTTATCTTTTTATTTATTTCCTTTATTGTAATTCAAAATGTAAATTTTTTACTTTTTTAATCACTTAACATTATAACGCAAATATCTTTAATATTACATTATATATTATTATATAATATATATTTTTATTATTAACTATACGCTATTTTATTTTTATACTTATAAATTATATTCTGCACTTAAAGTGATATTATCGTTTCCTGTTTTTCTGCATTATACTTTTTACTTTAATATTTAATGCAGGCATGCAATGTAAGTACGTTTATATTGATCGTATATATGTATATGTACGTATGGATGTATTATATTGTATACAAAAACATTATAAAAAAAGGTATGACGTTGTAAAAGTGTAAAGTTATTAATAGGTTTAAAGTATTATTACATTATATAATATATAATTTGTTTTCTATTAAATAAAAATACCAGAGCATATTACATCTATTGTTATATTGACAATTTTATATTTCAATCATAGAGAGAGGAAATAAAATACTTTTAAATCGACTAGAATATGTAGAAATAATGTAACAGTAATGAAATTAGATAGAAAATAATAATGAACATTTGATTTTATTGTTAAATATTACTTTAAAAAAACATCGTTTAACAATATATTGAATAATAAACAAAGTTTAAATACATATTATAAAGCTTGGATTTTTTTTTTAGTTGAAAATTACGCTTACGCCTGCAAGCTTGATAGTTAGGTTTATTGCTTCACAATCTACTGAGTGTTTATAAAAAATGATACGGCACAGCTAAAAGCTTAGAAATAATATTTTATGTAAACTCACAGTAGGTTGTGATGCAGGTAAATAACTTTGCAGGTGCAAATGCCATTTACACCCAAAAATCCAGTCTCTAAATGACTTACGAAACAACAATAATTCTAACATTAAAATAACACTAATAAGTATTTTTCGCCCTGAAATCTTTGCAGTTTCCAACTTCTTATTGAATATCGTTATACTGTCTGGTTTGTTACTTCAATTTTTTCACAAATATGTTCTAAATAATCAATAAGCATGAAATTATTAGAAATGTGATTGAAATTTGAGGTTCTAAATATTTGCATGAATAGTTTAAAGCAATATTATGTCGTGATTGCTACACCTTGCTACACATGTGGGCGTCATTAGCTCTTACTCAGAAAGTATCATATACGCTTTATAATTTGTTTTGGTTCTCTCATATTGTAGAATGTAACAAACCTCTCTCTCTCTCTCTCTCTCTCTCTCTCTCTCTCTCTCTCTCTCTCTCTCTCTCTCTTCTCTCTTTGTGTGACTTATATTAAACTTGATATTTTATTTTATATTTTTATCTAATGTACTTAAAGAACATGTACGTGACAACGTAATTAGAGAAAATTGTGTTGGAATGGATGTTTTTTTGAAGAGTCAAGAATTTTATTACGTCACACGTTACAACAATTACGTCTTACATAGAAAGGAGAGAGAGAGAGAGAGAGAGAGAGAGAGAGAAGAATTGTGACGAAAAGAACATGAAAAAGAGACAGTATACCATTTGGACTGGAACAATCACTAAGCATTTCTCCCCATTAAATTTCAGTATTATTAAACACACCGAAAGAATCCCCTCTTTCTCTTTATTAATTGTCTTTTTGTGTCAAACAAATTATATATATTTCACCAAGATGAACAAAATAATTATAATATGAAAAAAGATTGTCAACTTTTTTTCTTATGCTGTTAATTTTATTTTTAAAATTTAGTAATTTATAACATTTTTTTTATTATTATAGTTCAGGTCAGTGGACCATATTCTGTTAAAAGCCACAAAATATGCATATTGTAGTACAAAATATCTAGGACATAGCATTCTTTATTAATTTTTTTGTATCTGTGTATATTTATTACTTTTATCGATTAATTATTTCTTATACAAGCAGCACTTTGTTGTAAAATTTACATGTTAATTATATTATAGCAATATGCAATTCAAAATGAAATTCATTCAATTTGTAGATTAATGCATATTATATTGAATTACAATTTTATGCTCTATATATGATTGAGTATGTACGTACTTGCATCTAGTTAGTCCATTATGATAATTAAAGTTGTTTATTGAGTATGGGATGGTAATTTCAAATTATTTTAAAACTGAATTATGTATTACAATTTACAATAAAATAAATTCCATATTTTTAAATTATGTTTCACAAATTTTTAGAAATAAAAAAAAAATAATAATAGGTAACTTTTATCATTAATAAATATGCAATTTTTTGACTTGCTACTAAATTTAAAATAGGCATTTTAATTCTTTTCTATTATGATAAAAAGACTATGATCTATAAATTTGCAATAGGTAAAATAATATTTCCGAAAGTTGCATATTAAGAATTGTTCGTTAACTCTTCTTTTTTGTGTGCAATGGTGCAAAAAAAAAAAAAAAATAATAATAATAATTGTCGATCATCTAATGCTTTTAAAATGAGATTAGGGGAGGGGTACAAGGTGAAAAGATTTACGAAGATGTCTATTGGAGCTACATATAATTTATTTAGCGCTTACTATAAGCAATTAAATTATTTGAAATTAGAATAAATTCTTTTGTAAAATACAAAATACAAGTAATCTAAAATTACACTCAAGTTTATTACTTTATATTTAAATGTAAAATGATAACAATGAATTGTATAACTTGCTTGCTATTGTTACATTGAACTGACTGGGTCAATAAAATTTCTTATTAACATAAAGTTATATTAATTAGTAAAATTATTTCGCATTTCATGTTAAAAAAAAATAATAATAAATAAACTACTGGTTGGTTGACAAATTTTAATTTCGATATAAAAGTAATAAGGTGACAAATTGATTACATTCATGATCGAAAAAAACGTCTTGTGATCAGAACGTTTACGATTTGTGAATTGTAGTTTTTATGTTTAAAAGTTTTGTTCTCTCTGAATATCAAGTTTTACAATTTCTCCTACACATTCCTGACTAGCGGAGGTTGAGAGAGAGAGAGAGAGAGACGCACTTTATGTGTCCCATATTTTTTGTTCTCAATTTGCAAAGGAGAAAGAAAGGGGCGACAAAGTTTAAAATAAACGTTTATGTCTTGCAGAGTGATGGCTCAGCCTCACAGCGTGGAAAATTGTCTTTGAAATGAATTGCATACCTCATTTTTTACACACGTGTAAGTGATTTCAGTTTCGACAATAATTTTTGTTGTAATATTATTTTTTGTTTTACTTTGTAACGTATAGTGTATTACTTTTAGGTATTTTAAGTTGTCTTCTTATTGACACAGAAGAAAAGAATTAACATTCTTCCTCACACGAAAAAACAAACGTATAATTTTACTTATACTAAAAAAAAAAAAAAAAAAAAAAAAAAAAAAAAAAAAAAAACTACATAATATGATGAGCCGGGAGAACAGAACTGAAAAAAGAGTCGGTTCATTTCACAGTTGAATCAATTCCGAGTCGGTTCATTTCCCGGTCGGTTCATTTCCAGAGACCCGGTGAGCCATTGTATATTATACAGTATTTACTATTTCTACAGCAAAATACCTTGCTGGAATGTTGTCTTGTTTGAAAAATTATAGAACAGAGTAATTTTGCAGAAAAACTTTACTTCTTAAGTATTAAAAAATAGTTTTGCGGTACAACATAGTTGAACCAACTTAAAAGTTTCTTTTTTCCGTGCATCGTGACGAAATAAAATAATGACTGATGAATACATGCATATATTTATTTTATTATAAATCTTTATTTAAAACCTAATATAGAGTTTTTATTTTAGTTTTTATTATTTTAAACTCACACTGCATACTTTGCAAAATAGTGTACTGTACATTCTCAAACCTAACTGTCAAAATAAAAACAAAATACCTTGCAATTGTCACTCTTGCTTTTTAATAAGAATAAAATTAAAGCATACTTTTTATTCATTCGTTTATTTTACAATATTTTAGATAAAAATTGTCTAATTTATACTCAGTTAATTTCAAATTTTTGAAATAAATTTTTAGTTTTGATTTTCTATTAAAATTTTTAATTAATAAATATTTTATATACATATTATATAAAGTAGAAAACCAATATACAGAATTAATTATTAGACTGTTAGTACTGATTAAAAAGAACGTTGTAATTAAATTCGCTTCTTTGATCCTTTGTGGCTCAAAAATAACCTCTTTTTTATATATATATTACAGCATTTATATAATATATAAAATAGCATATAGAAGGGGGGAAATACACAATTAAAATGAAATTACATGAAATAAATGAGAAATATTAAACTGTCTTTTAATTTTTTAATAACGTACAACTTCAAAGTATATAATATAAAAAAAAAATCAAAAATATTTAAACGAATGATAAAAATTATATACTTTTTTAAAATTATTATTATTCACATGGTATAATAATTAATTAGCATATATATATATATATATATATATGTATATATATATATGTATATATATATATATATATATATATATATATATATATATATATATATATATATATATATATATATATAATATATATATAATATATCGAGAGAGAGAGAGAGAGAGAGAGAGTCTGTAATAAACATTACAATTTGAGAGTTACTTTACGCTTGAAAAGAGCAAAGATGCAAAATTGGTTCTTTATGTTTAAATGATGATAAATTATATACACAATAGAAAATCAGTTCAGTAAATGTTTAATTTCATAGAAATAACTTGATGATGTATGATTCATGATACAAAATGAATTGTGGGAAGTTTAGCTTTTCTATTCATATAGCTTTATATTACAAGCTATTATCATTTTTTTTTTTGAAAATATATTATAATATATAACGTATAGATATTATTGGCATCAAAATCACCGAGAATCTACTGTTATTGATTGTTGACAATTTATGTGGTCTTGTTGAAATATCACAACAATTGACGACAGAATAATGACTTTGTTTTTAGTGTTCATTGTAGGTTGCATTGTTGTGTTAAAATGGGAAATTTTTGAATATAATTATATTAAATATTTGCAAAATGCGTATTAAAAAATGTGACTTGTTAAAATATGATTTTATATGAAAAAAATAAATGGTCACTTACACCAAATATATTTTTGATGTAACATTGAACATTAAAAATGTGAAAAATTAAGTTCAGAAAGCTAACAGTTTAGAAAAAAAAAACAAGCTTTTTAAACATGTAATGTTATTAAAGTTTGTAGATTTTCTTCTTTATAGATGAGAATTTTTTATTTCTATTGAAATCTATTATGAATGAATCCGTTTTATTTACAATATGGTATTTTACTCTTCGTAGTACTAATGTTAAAACTTATAATTTAATATCTTGTATAACTTAAAAGGTTCTAAAAACTAAAACTAAAAGGTAATAATGAAGTCAGAATTGTCATTTTTTTTTTCTATAGACTTTTAAAATTCTCGAAACTAAAGATTATTTACATCATGAAAACAGAAAAAAATAATAGTAAGACTTAAATTACATAATGTATAACATAATACGTTTTACTTAGTATTTAAAAACAATGTTTCTATCGTTCTAAAAAAATAATAATAACGAAGTGACTTATATGTAGGTGAATAAGTCATTTTGTGAGAGCTCGATGTTGCGGCACTTGTCAGCAACTGTTGCTACGACAGCCGGTATTTGCACAAGTGACGGAATATTAAGAGTTATCATTCTAGTTTTAGCGTGATATTTTATCTTGAATGTTTTTAAAAGCAAAAGTTAATTCCCAATAACACTGAATCTTTTAGTTTACTATTGAATTAACAGTATAGTTTGATTTTTTTTTATACTTGAAGTATTGTCACAGTATAGTAACTGTAGGTACAATTTTGTAAACGTTTCAATATATTAAAAATATAAATCCAGCGCTAATAAAACATAGTTCATCTAAATGATAATGTTTTTGGTCCTTTAAATTATCCTGGTAGTATAATGCAAACATATTTTAAAAACTGTTAAATTTATTCGCATAAAAAAAAACTTTTTGAACAATATAGTTCATTTTTTTTATCCACTTGTTTATAAACTACTTTTAAAAATTATATTCAAATGATACAAAAAGTTTTTAAAAGTATTATAATTTACAGACTTTGTGTGGGTGTGTGTGTGTGTTGCTTTGTGATTTATTCTCAAAAGTTAAAAAAAAAAAAAAAAAAAAAAGTTAAGTAAAGAAATACACGTTGAGCAAGTTTTTCTTTTCATTGAAGTGTATTTCATTTGCATTCCTCTGTTCCAACTAATTTCATTTACATCACTTTCTACATAACTTTGAAGCACTTTAAAACTTTGGAGAATTATAAAACTATTTACACTTCATATACAATAACCCAACTTTTTTTTTGTATTTTTTTGTATGTATTATTTTTTTTTAAATGCCGAATCTCTTATTACAATAGAATAAGTTATTATAAAATTACATAGGGATATTCTTTTAACTATTTATGAAATTATCAACTGTCATGTTACAACATACTATTTTGTAAACATTTTAAATCCTAAACAAATTTATAAAAATATTTTCGTTACATTTTGCAATGCTCAACGAAGATCTAAATTGAAAACAGAGAGAGAGAGAGAGAGAGAGAGAGAGAGAGAGAGAGAGAGAGAGAGAGAGAGAGAGAGAGAGAGAGAGAGAGAGAGAGAATGGCATAGAAAAAAATGTATATAATTTAAATGTAAAGAACCATATATGTAATTGAAAACAGTCCTTTGAACCAAGAGATCTCGTTCAGTCTCTCACTCACACGTTTTTTCTTTACTTCTTTTCCTAACGAAAATTATTTACTTTTCTGTTAACTTTCAAAGCTTGTATCAATTCACCAGAAGAAAAATAAAAAAAATGTTAACTTAAAAATCAAACTTGATTTTAATCATACGACGAGAAATATTAGTTTAAAAAAAATACATCATTTCCTCATTGCAGTTATAAATTAAATTTTATTTTAACCTACTTTACGATAACTGAGGAAAAAAATGAAATTGAAGTTAATTACAGTTTATAAAAATGCCTTCCAATAAATGTGATCTTATTATTTCAGTTTTTATTTATTTTGAACTTTTTTATACCATGTCACAGCAATGTAAATTTTAAAAATTCTCTCTGACAGAAAACTCAAATCTCAATCTGTTTCTCTTGCACCAACTTTCAGGTTGGTGGAACGAGATTGAAATGAGTGGTCCAAAAATTGTAAAATAGTGTAAAAAAAAAATAATAATAATAATAAAATAAAAATGTCCTAAGTATAAAGTTACGTACTGTTCAAGTATAAAACAACGTTATTTTATTAAATTTTGTGTTTGTAACCCTGACTTTTAAAACATTTATCTTTCCTCTGCTGCTCCTAATTAATTAAAGTTGATTTCGATAAACCGGGCTAATGATAGACTAATAGACATCGTTAATTGTAAGATGCGTAATTAATATTCAAAGCATCGTAAATTTTATCATGAATGTCTCTTTTTTTTATTTATTAATAAAGTGTTCAGATCATATAAATATTTAAAAAAATAAACGTACAGAAAATCCAAGAAGAAAAGTTACGTGAAAAGCTAAATGTATCACTTTGCGTTTTGAAATAAGAAAAAAAATCTTATAGCTAAATAATATATGAGTCGGTTCTGTAAACTACACACAAATATACGAGCTTTAATATCATATCAGCTGAGATTTAACCTTTGTTAAGAACAACTGACCATGACGTCACTACCTGTTTACGATGTTTATGTTTAATTGATTATTTGTTTTTTTTTTTTTCTTCGTTTAGACCTGAAATGAATGCACAAAAGTTAGGGAAAAAAAAGTTATATGCCTTAACAGCAACTCATTTTTACCTGTTCTAAATGAATGAAAAAACAAGATAAACCAATAAAAATGTGTATTTTTTGTAGAGCAGCCAATCATTATTCAAATTTGTTTACCATAATTTGTAGAATCAACTATTGTAAACAATTATTACTGTATTCATGCAGTAGCTTACTTAGTACGAGATTGAACGTCAATATTAGGTAGACACTACTGTATAGTCCATTGCAGCGTGATTTGTAGCCTTTAGTCCATGTGATTCACGTACAGGTAAGCAAACGTGATGTAATTAGATGGTGTTAGAGTGCAAATTGCACTGATGCAATTACGCTAAGAGCAGCTTGTGATCTACATTTAATCACTCATATATAATATCATATAGGAAACTGTTACATTGTATAATAATAATAGTTTATGCATAGTATTTGCTTAAATTAAGTTAATCTTAAATTTTTATGTATATCGACGATTTATATTATAGAATTTCTGGACTTGTAGTGTTGAGCTTACTCATTATCAACGAGTAGTATTTATAGTCTCTGTAATTTTAATGTTACAGAATTTATCTGTATTAGCAATTCTGAAGTATTATATACTGTAAGAATACAAAGTAACTAAGCTATGTTATTTTAAATCTGATGAACTCACTAAACATTTCGTGCATTGTCTATAAACATTCATGCTTATCACATCAAATTTTAATGCATAGAGAGTATCTAAAATTATCAAAAATTCAATACTATAGAAATTACACATATTTAAAATGTTTACTGTCTACAAGTGAATGTTTACTTACATACTACCAGTGCATGGGTACTGTCTACTATAGTGAAATGAATAGAGAGTATACTCTAATGTTTACGTAGCAACCATGTCTATTTTAAACTAATCATACATGCACTTACAAGATTGAATATTTAGTGAAAATACACTCGTACTTTGAAGTACAAACAAAACATTTCGTAGATAATCTCTAAACTTTTCTGCGTTGAGTGTATATTGACTGTAATATATAACTAATGAATATTATGTTCATATTTTTTATGAGTTTCTATATTTATATTTTACTATTTGTTTGATGTGCTTTGAGCAAACATTTTCCCACGTAAGAGACGTGAAAAATCATGTAACAAAATCCACTTTAAGTAGGCTATTAGAAAATATTGAATTCTCTACACTCACTTTATCCAAAGGCATTGTTTAACATTGTTTAAGGATTACTAATTAACTATCAGGAGAACAATTAAAAAACGAGAATAATCCTCTCTCGCTCTTTTTTTTTTCTTTATAGATTGCTTAAGTGATTATTCTGTAATTACTCCCATCACGGTCTTCGCTCTAAAATTTTAAAGTGCAACATTTTAAGCTGGATTATGTGAACAACAATGGATAAGTTCACTCAAATTTCATTGTTACGTCACTAGTGGATTTTACTTACAATGCACTGCACGTCACGCTGTCTTCTATCAACACTAAAAGCACAACAATGCAAGCTAAGGCGCAATCTACGAGAAATATAATTCATGTATTTTTTTTTCACCACGATAATACCGTCTGAGTGCTCGCTAAGAAGCGAGGAAATTTTCTTTTTTACCTACATCATAAAATTCTCAATTTTTATATTTTATATAATAATAAAAAAAAAGGAAAAGATTGATAGGTAGAATGGAATTTTTATTTGACTTTGAGTATCCAATAATTTTTTTTATATATTAAACATTAAAACTCCATAATATACGTAAACCATAAAACTCGTAAAATAACTTCTCAATATTTGAGATACACAAAATATTAACTACAAACTTTCCTTATAAATTAATAATATAATAGTAATATAATGTTTCAATTGTAAGTTGATTTCTAAGGAACTATATGTATAACAATGAATTTTTCTTTGCTGAATTGACAATAGTAAATTTTAGCTTTCGTATTTCAAAATAGTTACTGCTTTTTTTAATTTCATTTTTTTGCAATAGCAACAAATTAATAAAAAACCAATAGGAAGACATACATTTTAGATTTAATTGAAATGAACAAGTCTATCTAGCATTTGTTATACAGTAAGTGAATCTTTATGGCCAATTTAAAAAATAAAACCCGCTACAAAAATAAAAAAACAACTTTAAAACTTGAATATATATATATATATATATATATATATATATATATATATATATATATATATATATATATATATATATATATATATATATATATATACATAAAATGTGAAGTTTCTTGTACGTGAATCTCGTTTCAGAAAATATCACCTCTATTAACAGTAAATGGACTATCTTAAATCGTAAAATGTAAATTATTTATAAACCATCTGACGTAAAAACAAAATTTAAATTAAAATCAAATTAAATTAAAATTTCTATAAATAAATCAATTAAACTAAAAGAAAGTTAATGCTAACATCAATTAAAATGCTTTTTAGAGTGTTTCATTTTTTATTATTATTTAGAAGAAGAAGAAGAACGAAATATTTTCTCTAATTATAGAAGTTTTTAGCATGTATATGTATATTTTAAAATTTTTGTTGATTTAGAGTAAATCCGCTTTTAAGATTGTTTGTAATTGTTATTTCAATATTTAACACTTTCATTTAGTCGACTTCCTTTCATTTCCTTCGTTTCTCTCTCTAACTCTCTCATTTTCTTTTTCTAGCAACATTTTGCCATCAGTGCCTCTGATGTTATGCATAATTGATATGGTATAAAAAAATAAAGCTCTCTCTCTCTCTTTCTCAACACACACACAGCAAAGCAGGCAAAACTTTAGACTTTTCTTGTTGTAGAAACAAGGTTACAATCTCTCTCTCTCTCTTACTTGAAAATTTTCTTAACAATGGAAATAATAAATTTTATTCTCTTAAGTTGATATATGCAAGGCTGACTTCAGCTCCATTAGCTCAACTTTGCCTCAGAGACGCGCAATTAGCCTTTAACTCCCACTTGTAACTTGTTTGTACTTATTTATCTTTAACATTTTCAATATTTATTTTTATACAAAATTTGTATAAAATTTACATGTTTTATTGGTTTTATTTTCTAAATATATATTTTTATATACTTTTATTCCTAAACATTTTTCACTTTAATAATTTTTACATAAATTCATAATAATAGTCGAATATTATTTTTGATTTTACTGTCTCTTCATTCTCAAGTTATCCATGTAATGATGACTTTGTATATTTGATATAAAACTTTTGATAAAGTTTCTAGCTGATAATTAAATGTTTAATTATTTTGTTTTGCTCGTTATTATTATTATCATTTCAATTTAAAATACATGTTATATGTTTTTAAATGAAAAGGGGTGTTTAAAGTTAGTAAATTATGAAGGCACAGCCAACAATGTTGCATTCTCGGAGGGAGCCTTGTTGAAATCATGATTTTTTCATTTTTCCTTTATATATATATTATGTAATATATTTTCATTTTTTAGACGTACCCATCGTTTACTCTAACAATTCACGTTATATTAAATTTTGCACTACCTTCGTTTCGATATTTTTTACGTTATATACATCTAAATACTTCTGCTTTGATGAGGTATGCAATCTAGAAATCATTTATGCATTATTTTAAGTATGTTATTTGACTATCCTTTCTCATTGTCTCAATTTTACATCTCATATTTAATTTTCAGAGAAAGAGGTGAATTAAGATATCTTGAATTGGATTTTTTAACAGACTATTAACATTGAAACCATTCACGATTTATTTTTCAAATAATAAATAATTGCCAGCACATTTTGTTTCAAAATTTTGCCATTTTGCTATTTTCACTAACATAATTGTTAACATTCTTGAATTTGAAATACTCTTTAAGATATTTCTGAACATTATGCTATTTTGTTATATCCCTTTGTCCCTTAAAATCATAGATAACAAAAGTTTTGCTGTCTGATAATATGGGCTTCTCAATATTTATTATTATTTATTTTTTTTACTTATTTTTAAAAGTGGATATTTTGGATGACCTATGAAGTATCAACACAATTAACTGTCATGATATAGGTATTGACAGGTGATTTTTTTTTGCCGCTTGTCTCGACTTTAATAATTATATTAAAAATTAATAAATTTATTTCCATTCCTTCCAAAAAAAAATCTAAAAAAGTAAAAGTAAAAAATAAAAAATAAAAAATAAAAAAAAGGAGAAAACTTTTTTAGAATATGTAAACAACATTTTTATGCTACGATATAACAGGAATTCAAATTTGTTAACTGAACTGAATAAATTAAATTTACATATAAATCAATAACATGAACAATTCTAACACAAAAGCATGTAATTCTAATTTTCACATTTTTTTAAACTTTAATCTCATTGAATTAAAAAATCATTTTAACCTTACTTAATAAAGTCAAAGTATTTTACAGTTTTTTTATATTAAAGATAAAAAAAAGGAATATAAATATATATATATATATATATATATATATATATATATATATATATATATATGTATATGTGTGTGTGTGTGTGTGTGTGTGTGTGTGTGTGTGTGTGTATTTGTTAATATTAAATGAAATTGTAATAATAACTTAGAAAAGATATTGTAAAAATGTTGTTATGTATTTTATCATATAATATAAAAAAAACTGATTTCGTTGGTATTATTTATGTATCCCTATACATACCATACCAGTGTTGCAATATATATAAAAAAATTGATTTATATTCAATCTAGTGCAAAAGTAACTTGATATAAAAAATAAACATTCGTAGAAAATTTAATTTAAACATCTTCACTTGTACGTTGGTCTGGTAAAACAGCAGAGTTTTTTTTTGTGGGAGGGATAGGGAAGGTTTTAGTTGGTTAAGGGTATGGGTGGGGAAGGGGTCTCACTTACAAACTCAGACAGATTTATTGTCCCCGTGGGTCCTTGTGTCAGGAGATAGTGGCCCTTTCTATTCTCTTCTCATGCGACCCTAACGCAAAACTATACTTACTGGTTTATTAGCTAATCGCCTTTTCTAACCAACCTGCACACAAATAAACTACAACGTATAGAATAGAAAATTTAAATTATATTTTCATGTCATGTGTATGTGTGTCGGTAATATCCATTTTATAATTTTATTTTATAATAATAATTGTATGGTTTGAAACATTCTCATAAAAGTTAAAATTATTTCAAGAATGCCATTTTTATTGATAAAAAAAGTTAAAATTAAAAACCCACAAGAAAAATAATACTTTTATGAACTTTCTCTCTCTCTCTCTCTCTCTCTCTCTCTCTCTCTCTCTCTCTCTCTCTCTCTCTCTCTCTCTCTCTCTCTCTCTCTCTCTCTCTCTCTCTCTCTTCAGATTCTCTACTTTTTTTTTTATTCTTTTCGTTCTTTCTTTAAACAAAATTTTTATACAAGAATTTTTTTTATAATTTAATATTATGTTTATACAAAGTCATTTTAGGAATTTTATTAATGAAATGAACGATAAAATTTTTATAATATAAATATAATTTTACAAGCTTTAAATTTTGTAACGAAATTTAAGTTTTGAAAAAAATAGAAGGAAAATGAAGATTTGAGTATATGAAACATAGGACCGTCTCTCTCTCTCTCTCTCTCTCTCTCTCTCTCTCTCTCTCTGACCTTGTAGTGATGGAGTTAAACTCCCAACAGTATTTATTTTAAAGTTGTCAGTCCTTCTTCCAATTTTTATGATTTACCTTTCCACTTGTTAATGCATTTACTTTCTCCATTATTAATTAAAAATATATATATTTTTAAAAAACAATCATTATAATTAAAAATGAGTTATATTTTCAAATAGTTATATATAGTTCCATCAATTGAAAATAAAATTTAATTTCCTTTAAAATATACTGAGAATTAAAATTGTCATGACAATAAAAGGAAAAAAAATTAAATAAATAATAATAATGAACAATAAAAATACTATTTTGAATATTATAGTTTTGATGAATTAAACGATTTGAGGATAAAGCAACGGGGTGGAGCTTTATCTGATTGTTTATTGCAATATTCAAATGAACGGGTTAGAGCGTGATGTCCATCTCTCTCTTTCTCTCTCACTCTGTGTATATTGTGCTTTTGTTAAATATATACACAAAGGTTTGAAGCAAATCAGAGTGCATAAAGTTTAATCGTTATAGATTGCAAACAAGGAGAGAGAGAGAGAGAGAGAGAGAGAGAGAGAGAGAGAGAGAGAGAGAGAGAGAGAGAGAGAGAGAGAATATAATGATGAAAACAATACTAAAATGATTGACAATCACAGAATGTTTATAGCTTTGTTGTATAAATCATAATTAACATCAAACATTGTACTCAAAACATATTATCAACTTTATTTTAAATCACAATAATGTACTCTATATGTATTTTTGTAATTAAATCAATTATTAATATTTTTAATAATGCTATATACGCTTTATATATAAACAAGTAAGTTACTTTTAAATTTATTGATTTAAGTTTTGGGTTTTTATTTACATATTAAGAAAATATACTTCTTTAATTTATGGAAAGTATAGAAAGAAATCGTAAAATCATATAGTATTTTACTTTCTGATAAACTAAATAAATATTGTATATATGTAAGCAATACAAATCAATAATAAAAGGATCGTTTTATTTGATTAATTTATATATAAAAGAAAAATAGTTTATTTTACAATTTTTTTTAATATCATATAATAATTTTTTTAATAATCCTCTTTTACATATAGGAAAAAAAAAAAGTTCGAGTAAAAAATTAAACCGTAAATATTAATTAATTTTATACATAAAAAGATTACTTAGATAAATTAGCGAATAAAGATTAAAGTTTTTTTATATTATTTCTACGTAAGCAAGGCAAAAAAAAAAAAAAAAAAAAAAAAAAAAAAAAAAAAAAAAAGATAAAAAAAAAGAGACTGTAATGTACGTAAAATTTAGAAAAGAACACGGATCACAGGTTAGTTTAACATTAAGGCAAATCTTCCTTTTCTTTGCGTTCTTTTTTATGTTTGTCCTTTTTTTTTTTTTTTTTTTTTTTTTTGGAAAAAAAAAGTTGAATGGAGAGCACTGATTGACTACACTTTTTCCTTTTTCTTCAGTGCTTTAGTATCACTCTTACTACTTTTCCCCCTCCGATTCCGTTTTATTCGATTACTTTTTCTGTCTCTTTACTATATACCATGGAGAAGAAAGGGAGAGTAGAGCTATACATATACTGAGAGTGACCTATAGCTACTTTTGCACGAGTAACTTTGAAAGCAATGAGAGCTAACTCTTAAATAAAATGTCACATAGTATAAAATTGATGTTTGTAGTCCGGGAAATTAGTTTTACAAAACGATGACAATGTCTTTCTGTGTGGTGTTTATGTTTACTTCCTTCTTAGTAAGCCTCACGGGTGAACATAAAAACAAACCAATGAAATACATCACACCTCTTGACTTAAAACTACAGTTTCTTTAACATACATCAAATTGAAGATTTGCGATGAAGTAATTTCAGCTTTACGTGTACCTAATCTGTTTCATTTTTATTAAACAGCAATAATAATTTTAATATTTCATGCACGAATTGATTATTTGGTAAAATACATGTATAATGTGTCATGTATATAGTCCCAATGAAATACTTTTAGTCATATTTATATTTATAGTGCTATTTTTGTTGTTGTGCTTAATTTCCGTTTTGTTTTGTTACCATTTCTTTTTTTCAATGCAAAAAATGACATACAGGTAACAAGTCATATTTTATTTTTTAGTTGTTTAGATATATTTTATAGAAAATAAATATGCTTTTTAAATGGTTGTGTAGCTTGGTTGACTTTAATGCTATAAGAACGTTAGTTTGCGTACTTTATGGAATGGAATTTTTAAGTAACTTATATTTATTTGAAATTTAACATAAAAAATTATTATAGAGAGATTATATGTGTTAAAGACGTATTTACATGCAGAAATAGTTATACTTATACGTGCAATAAAGTGCATGCAATTTTCGTTTCGTTTCGTTTTTCGTTTTTCGTTTTTCGTTTTTCGTTTTTTTTTTTTTTTTTTTTTTTTTTTTACTCCGTACATTTATGAAATACTGTTTTGAGTTAAAACGCCTTAACATATGTTTACATTTAAAGTAAATTCATGTCTTATAATTTGTGTATGAGACGTGCTATCATGTAGTCAAATACATGAAATAATACATAATATACATAATGCTATAATAATGTTATTCGATCATATTACAGGATGATAGATTTGATGTTTATAACAAATTTTCTATTTATGTTTAACTAGATAAATTATTGAAGTTTAAATTTGATTTCACGTAAAGAAAAAGATATTATTTCTAATTTATAAAATTAAAACAAACAAAAATATTTGAAGCAAAAATTAATTTTGTAATATTTGAGTTTGAGGATAATATTTGTACAGGACAGTATGTAATTTAGAAGTTTGTTGCTTTAATTTTTATAATTAATTTTTTTATATTATACAGTATAACAATGAATATGAATACTGATAAAAACACCAAACAAAATACATTTAACCAAAATGAACTTGATTTGGGATTTTTTTTTCCGCACAGTGTAAAATTTAGTGGGGAAAATAAATATTTGGATCAAATCGTAATCACTACAAAAATTACCAGATTGAATATTAATAATAATTTTATATAACATTTAGACCAATTTCTAATAATTCCAGTAAGATTGTGGAAGAATTGTTAATTAAAAACTTGTTAAAAAGGTGGAAAATTATTTGTGCGTTGTGAATTTCGTATTGTTATCCACTTGGTTGATTTAGAATAAGAATAAAATGAAATAATAAACTGCTTATTACATGTTGCAATAAGGGACATGTATATGTATGTATGTATAGTGACATGCAATTTTACTCTAAAAGCCATTTGTTTAAATTAAAGCTCTTAATTCAAGAACCAAAGCTATATACATAATTATACATTTATCTTAATTATATATAACTAAAGCAAGTTGTAATATTTTTTTTATTACTTTCAAAATGAAGTTGATTATTATCTTTTGTAAAAGTTGCGTTTTTTATTTGTTTGTTTGTAAAATGTATGTTTAGATTATGTGATTCAGCTGTACAATACGACTTTAGTTTAGTAAGGAAATGGCAACAAGTGTCCCGTCTATTTGATCCGCACACGATGTTTCTCTCTCTCTCTCTCTGGCGCTCGCTCTCTCAGCAGCAAACAACTATGAAAATCTTCCTCACCTTTTGAAATACCCTTTCTTTTTTTTTATACTCTTTCTTCTTTCCAAGTCTTTCCTCTGAATAGAAAATAAGCGAACAAAATAAGAAGTAACTTTGAACCATCTTCACCTTTTCTCATGCTCATATATTTTTTATCTTATTCTTCTTACCAAAAAAAAAAAAAAAAAAAAAAAAAAAAATTAGAAGTTGCGCGAGACTTAAAAGGTCTTTTGAAAATTTAATTAAATCTCTTCTTTTACTCATTCAACTTACCCATTCTATTTTGTTAATACTTTTTCCCGTCTTTGCCTCTATTTCTCTTCTTTTTCTTCCTTTTTTTTTTGCATACTTTAAGCTAAGAAATAAAATATTTCTTTTTATTAAACTCTAATAAAATCCATTGTACTGGAAGGTCGTTGTTCTCTCTCTCTCTCTCTCTCTCTCTCTCTCTCTCTCTCTCTCTCTCTCTCTCTCTCTCTCTCTCTCTCTCTCTCTCTCTCTCTCTCTCTCTCTCTCTCTCTCTCTCTCTCTCTCTCTCTCTCTCTCTCTCTCTCTCTCTCTCTCTCTCTCTCTCTCTCTCTCTCTCTCTCTCTTCTTTTTATTCCAATACAACTTACTATGCTAGATTGCAATATATAGCAGAAGTAGTTTCAACTTTAAATATACTCTTTTTTTTTTCTTTGGAAAGTGTGACATTTAAAGAATAAAAAGTAACGAACAAGTGTATGTGTAAATTTTATACAAAAGATGGTGGCAATTGTACTGTAATTCTTCTTCTTTAGTGACGTTAATCGACTTTAAGTGTCCTTCACGTGAAATACTTATTCTTGCTGTCTCATAACACAATTCACAACTTGACTTATATATCACATGTTTATATAATTTCGATGTTCTTTTATAATATGTATATATAAATATATAAATCTTCTTCTTGTAAAGCAATTTATTCTGTATATTTATAGTGTTACTATGTACATCACTTTATATATTTATAATAGTATATTAAAGGCACTATATTCATATAATAATATATTATATTACCATGCTTAAATCAATAACTAATTACTTTCTATTCATTATAATAAATTGCTGATGCAACTCTTTTCAAACAAAGTTCACTTTATAAAGTCAAACTGTGTATTATATAATTAATTAGTATATAGAAGAGAAGTTAAAAATATTAAAAAATGACTTTTATTTTTTTTATTTTATTATTATTATTATTATTTTTTTGCATTTTATACTTTATATTACTCTACTTCTATAAAATGTTATATCAAAAGATAAAAAATTGTATTGAAGCATTGGTAAAGTATTTTATACTAATTAGACAAATTAATTTTCTATCTTAAAGAGCTTTTCAATTTGAATGCTTAAAAGAAAGTACGTACATGCGCTTTAGTATATGATATTAATAAATATTTATGTATATTTTATAGACTTATTATTTCTTTTAATTTAATGAAAATTACTATTTTTTAACCTAAACCAAAGAAGAAAAATTAATAAATACAAATTAATTTTGTTAAGTATAAATTAGGTGCTTTTGACAATAATTATAAAATAAAAATTTAAAATTGTAATTATATTAGAATAACAACCTTGGTAGTCTTCATAATTAACTTTAGGAAATGAAAAGTTGAAATTGCATAAAATTATAAAATCATGACTGCGATGGAAATACAAACCAATGTTACAAATTATTTTAATTTGTTAAACAAATTTTGCTCAAAATCATTGTGTCTTTCAACGTTGAAGAATTGAAATACATTTCCTGTTATGATAAATGCATGTTTTATTTATTTATAAAATTATTATTATTATTATTTTATACATTATCATGAAAAAAGGAGGAAAATATTTTAATAATTAAGGGAAGAGAGGGAGAGAAAAGCGAATGCTATCCTGTCAACGCGTGCTTGTTTTCCAATAATTAGTCCAATTAATTTCTAATGAGTGAAAACTGATGGGAAATATAACATGCCTTCAATTAAAAAGATTTTAGCTAAAAATAATAATAAAAATAAATCAAAAATTTATCTACATTCTATATATAAATCAATAATCAAATAATGTTAGTGTTATTTTAACTAAAGAAGTTTTTAATTATTTATGTTTTTTTTTAATGGAAAAAAGTAACAGCCAATAGAAATTTGCAGGTAAATAATTTAAAAATTCTTTTTAAAAAACATAAAAAGAATTTTAATTAGAGAACTCCTTCTGTTTGAGATTTAGTATAGCAATGTAAGTTCTAATTTTGAAATATGATGATAACAGTGAATTGTTATTATAATTATTTTTCATGTTGGTACAACAAATCATTAGTTTTTTTTTATAACAATAAATAAATAATAATTATTTAGCTTTAAAAGAGAGGTTATAGGAAACTTTATTTAAAATTTAAGTTATACACACTTATTAGTTATTATCCTTACAGCATCCCAAGGTCTTATATTTTCTCTGTGAACACATAAGAAAGATTTAAAGTGATACACAACCCTAAAAATAAGTATTTTTTGTTCTATTCTCAAGTAATTCAATAGAAATTATTCGTTTATTTGACTTTTCCAGCCCGCGGAATAAGCAAGCCCCGCGAGGGTAAAGAGGAAATCTCTGACGTCAGAGATTTCCTTTACTGTGTGAGTAAAAAATCTGTACACCTTCTCAGGTAAGCTTACCAGGTACAGCAGGGGGTACAAGTTTTTTACACTCATAGTAGAGGGGCGTGTACTCTATATCGTTACCCTCGCGGGGCTCGCTTATCGCGCGGACTAGAAAAGTCAAATAAACGACTGATTACTATTGAATTGTTTTAGGAAAGAACAAAAAATACTTATTTTTAGGGTTGTGTGTCGCTTTAATGAAAAAACTACAGGTAACGGCAGGTACACAATTCCTGTAAATAGCATTAGGTATTATCTTACCCTACAGGTAATACGTTAATGCAAGGGAAACATACAAAACTTACCTATATTAGGTGAGATTGTAGTATAGAACACCCGTTCCAAAGTAATATTTACCGTAGTTTATAGTATTTGTGTACCTGGCCATTAGCACTAATGTTCTTTTTTCCGTTTATGATTTTTTTTTGCAAGGTGGGAGTTGAAACATTCTTATGCTATTCTCTTTAGGAGCAAAATTAAATAATATTTCCCTTTCATACCTAATTTCATATTTCCATTTGATTTGAGTAAAACAAACGAACAAACACTGCAAAAATTGCATGAGAATTGTTTCTAAATACCTTTATTATTATTTTCAAATTAAGAAACAGCATTAAACGTACGACAACTTTCCACTTAACTTTTGTAAGTAGAGTTAAATAGTCATTTCAAGAAAGAAAGAAAAAGGTACAATGTAGACAAACAATAAGAGGATTAAACGCAAAATATTAAGAAGGAAAAGGAAAAGAATATTATTAATATTTTAATAAAAAAAGATATTAAATATTCATGAAAACGTAATTGTGGAAAGCAGTTCATTCCGAAGTTGCTTTGGTTTTGTGTTAAAGTCGTTTAAGTTTTCTCATATTATGGTATTTAAACATTCTTTTCTTATATATATATATATATATATATATATATATATATATATATATATATATATATATATATATATATATATATATATATATATATATATATATATATACACACACAAAGAATGTACTCCGGATCTTTACCCTTTTTTAATATGAAATAAGTGGTGTAGCATGAACATTTAAAAGTAGAAAAGAGGAGATTTTAAACATTCGTCAATACATCTTGTATGAACAATTTTTAAATGTTCTTGAAAATAATGGGATTTTTTTGTTATATATAACTTTTTATACATTATACAAGTCAGAAAAAAATCGCTCTTACAAAGCTTTAGAAATACATTATCGTAAAGTGACTTTACGAAAAATTACTTGCAATACAAAAGAAAAAAAAAAGTGTTTTAAAAGTCGCGAGCATGAAATAAGTAAAGATTGTATAAAGTTAAAGGGTTGGGAGTAAACTGAACAACCTAATTAAATAGCAAAAAATGAATATAAAAAGCTAATAGAAATACGTAATTTTATAAGCTGCTTACTTTTAGACCTTAGTTGTATTAATATTGGAATCTTGAATTTTATTTTATTCTGATTAATTCTTTATAAATCATATTGCTTTCTCATGATTAAGTTACAACTAAAAAGTATTTTATTATTATTGCTTAGAATTAATGATTGTTTTGAAGTCAGAAATGAGAACACCGTAGTTCGATTAGAAATGATTGTTCAGACTTCAGACCCAAAAATACTATAGTAACGATGGATTCCTATAAGCTTCTCAAATGTATCACCATGGCTCATTAACTTTGCAATAATTATTAAATTACCTAATCATAAAATATTGGCTTGAAAAAGAAAATTATTATTTTCTATAAAACACTTACATATGTTTTAATTTTAAACGCACAAATCGGAGGAAAAAAAATTCTTGCATAATAAAGTAGATTCAGTAGAATGCTGGGCTTGAACGCGAGTAGCAATTTCATAGGATAATTTTTAAGTATGGATTTGTATTTTAGTCAGGCTTTGTTATATATATACAGAGAGAGAGAGAGAGAGAGAGAGAGAGAAGCAGAAAATTTTTTGAACAAATTTAAATTCCAGTCATACATACCTATACTAAAATAAACATCTATAATACTGTGAGTGGGTGAGCCATAAAGGTAATTAAACTGAATAGCATATTATCTTTGGTCCATTCGTGCAATACAACTATACATGGTAAAACCCAGAGTAATCAATTGCAGCTTCAATTATTGACAATCAATTGGCAGTAATCAGTAAAATTTATTGATTTTTGTGTTAATTTAATAATGAGGATGAGTGACATGATAGAGAAAGAGAGAGAGAGAGAGATGAAAATGTTACGTGGTTGCGCATAATTTTCATGACTAAATTATCTTATACGTCATTTAATGACATTAATCTTATTACTTATGATGTTAGTAACTTGTTGTATAAGTCCTTGTATTATAATTTAATCTTAAATGTTACAGTACTATTATAAGATATTCTACACGTACAGTATGTACATATACTGTACACATCTTACATGAAATTTAATTTAATTTTAATATGTGATGTACTTAAATACATTACACATTCAAAAAAAAAAAAAAAAAAGGTTCAACTTACATTATAAGACTTAATGACGATCTTCTATACTACACTAAAATAATGTTGTGTTAAATGTTATTACATACTATATTACAATTCTGCTTTAGGATATATAGAAAATTGTAGATTGTTTGGAGTAAGAATAATATCCTCAAAAGTTTTAACAGATTTTGTTCCATTTATTATTATTATTATTATTTTTGAAATGAAGAAGTAAGATTTTTTTTAACATAATAAAAATTCTGTTTCTTTCAAATTAAAATTGTAACTGTTGATACTTTAGAACAGTTTGGTTAAATTAACAAGTTTGTTAACTGATTTTTCCCAACAATAGCCGTTAGTTAATATTAATAATTATTACTAATTATTATTAGTAGCTTCCAAAAATGTCAAGTTTTTTGTATTCATATTTTATAACGTATTAGTCACCACGCATGCCAAATTCAGTAACAGTAAAAAAAAAAAAAATTAAAAAAAAAAAAATAATAATAAATTATTGTTATTTTTACAGTTTGTACTTGTATTTTAGTTCTACAATGTACTGTACCTTTTCGAAGTTTAAAACGTAGTGAAGTGTCTTAAAATTATCAGAAATTTACTCTATTTTCAATTTTAATTAGAAATCCGTCTAACTCTGTAATTATGAAATAATAATAATAATAAATAAAAAAAAGAAATTAATCATTTTAAACTGTAGCTATATAATTTGCTATCTTTTCCGCCATAAAAAAAATGTTAACAAAGTCACTGATTTAATGAAAATATTGATTAAATTAAATTAAAGCTGATGATGAACAATAAAATGAAAAATCTAAATTAAATTCAATGAATATTAATTGAAAGTTCTGATAAAAATATATTGAAACAAAAGTTGATTATATTATATATATATACGTATATTATATATATAATAATAATATTATATTATATTTGTTTCATAAAAATTCAAAACAATAAAGTCAAATCACGAAGAAAATTGGTAAAAAATTACTCGGAACATTAGTTAAATGTGTTAAATCGTTTATTATTAATTTAAATAAACAAATCATATTGTATACGTATATATGTACTGTATGTTGTGTAGAAATGTTTATAATTTAGATTTACAACAATAACAATATATTTTCAATTATAATTATCAATATTTCTGTTACGTGTATTATATAATACGAAAGCTTACAGGCAGATATTTCACTTTGCCATATTTTCGTGAAATGCTCAAAGTTCCGGCAAAAGTGAGGTCTCCCTCTCCTTGCTTTCGCATCAAATAGCGGTCTCTCTCTCTCTCTCTCTCTCTCTCTCTCTCTCTCTCTCTCTCTCTCTCTCTCTCTCTCTCTCTCTCTCTCTCTCTCTCTCTCTCTCTCCTCTCTCTCTCTCTCTCTCTCTCTCTCTCTCTCTCTCTCTCTCTCTCTCTCTCTCACACACACACACGCACACACAACCAGAAAACATACATATCTACCTAACGTACTGGAAAATACCGTTTCAATGTTCAAAACCATTTTTCTTGTAATATATGACTTTGAAAATGTATTCACATCATACTGAATATATAATATCAGTGAAATAAAAATATATTATACATTCTATAAAATAACTTGTCATATTATATAATTTAAAATGTATATTTTATAATAATATTACTATAGAATTTTCTATTGTTCTAAATATATTTTATTTTGAGGAAATTTTACTTGAAATTTTTTGACAGTGATTTTTGAAAGAAGTGAATAGATCACAATATTTTAAATTTCATGACTTATATACAATTTTATGACTGATAATGTTGTTCAATGTTTAGACTAAACTCTACAATTTCTTTGTATCATTCCTGTCATCAGCTAACATAGTATGTTATAGAAATTATTTTTAAATAATCATCATGTGAAATTTGATAAGTAGATTTTTGTTATAACTAAAATATAATGTTTCCATCATGTTCTTAATTCAATCCTAGCTATAATAATAATAATTAACGGCTTTTATTGGACAAAATCAGGCGTACAACCTCTCAATTTAACCCAACTGTTTTACAGTACAGTCAGTTAAAATAAATATTGAATAATGTTAGATATAAATTAGCTATCATATTTTTTATTATGATAGGATCAATTTTTCAATAAATTAATCAATATTTAAAAAAAAAAATTTATAGCACTGATGCAACCTGTAGTACAACCTTAATTAGATTTTTAATAACGAAAAATGTAACTAGAAATATTCGTAAGTTGCAACCGCAAATAAATGTTAGTTTTCCAGTCAATGATATATTATATTTGCTTTTTAAAGTTTTGGTTAGAGGCGATAAAGTTTATCTAACGATGTTTTTAACATAAGTGTCTTTATTACATGTCTATTAGGCGTGCAAATTTGTAAAATTTGTAAAATTATATTGAAACAAAAGTTGATTATATGTATATATATAATCAGTAATCACTAATCAGTACATGTTAAAAAAAAATGAAACTCTTGTAAAATATGTAATAAATTATTTAAGGCAGAGCCTATAAACAGTATATTTTTTTAAATACTTGCTGACTTTTAAAAAAGAAAAAAGTACAAATACGTTAGGTATAAGGCCAAATATTATATTTTAAGTTCAACAAAAACAAGAAATGGAATCCAAAAGTTTTTAGATTTTGTATTTGAGGAGCATATCACCAATTATTATTATTTTTTTAAATCATTTTATCCTAAAAGTTGACTGCAAAATAATTTTGACGCACATTGAAGTAAGTTTTAACGGCTGACGCTTGCATTTAATTCAATTACAAATAGGTTATTATATATGTAAGAACCAACGCACGTAAACCTTTTAAAGAGTTTTTAAAATATAAAACGTAGAATAATATTCCGCATCTAAATTGTTATAAATATGAATATTAAAAACTCTACTTTGTGTTCTTTACTCAGCAAAGTTTAACAATCGCTCGAGGCATATTTTACAACAAGTATGTATAAGATAACACAGTATTATATGGATTTTATAAACATATTTAAATACACGTGTGGGCGTGATGAAAAAAAAAACTCATTTTTTTTATGTGATTAATTAAATCATATTATGAAATATTAGAAACGAGAAATAAATATTTAAATCTTTATGTATACAAATTGCAAATTATTTTAATAATAATATTATTAAGCTCATTAATATTACAAAATAATAATAATAACATACAACATGCTTATGTTTATTACTATACAAAATAAATTATTAAAATATAAAATTAGTTATGTTTAATAAATTCAATTTAAAATAATATATTTATATAAAAAAAAAAGTATTTTAAACAATTTAATTGTAATAATGAATAATTAAAATAATTTATGTCATGTTAACATTTTTTTACACACATCATCAAACTCATGGGAAAATAAATATATATTTAATGTTAAATAATTGAAGATTTAAAAAAAAAGAAGGTTGTTATATAATTTATTAAAATGACAATTGTCTGTGATGTAAATAGCTATAATAAAATAAGAGTGATGAAATCAAGTTTATTTTATTAAATATCTGACAGTTTATCACTCATTATAAATTGAAGACAAGATCTTTTACATAACGTAATTGTATCAACTCATCCAATCAAACTTTGAACATTCTCTCCCTCTTTCATTCTTAATGTAGATCAGTAGAAAGTAAAAAAAAAAATATATATATATAGAGAGAGATTTTATAACTTTTTCCACCCAACTATGAATTAATGTTGTTCTTGCATAAGAAACCTCTTTATAACTTTCACTCGCTCTTCTCTCTCTCTCTCTCTTGTTATAAAAAATTGTTTTAAAAATAGTAGAGGACGAATTAATAATTGACATCAGTTTTAATGTGTCACTTGCAGTTGCCTCGCTCTCTGTCTGTCCTTCTTGTTCTCCTATATATACGCATAAGATTAATGTACAGAGAGAGAATAACGTATGCTCAAAACTTTTTTTTATATAACTAACCTCCCACCCTCTTCATGCTTATCTAACAAGAAATTATTAAAATAATTCTCATGCTAATTTTAATGCAAATATTTTTTTTTTTTTTTTTTTTGTTAAGCTATATTTACATAATACTTACAAAAGGTCAATTTTCATACTTTAAAATTAATAATTAATTTTAATTTATGCTGTAAGTATTAAAGAATACATATTATGTACTTTTTAACACTAATGTTGATTTTTTCTTGCATAATACTAATGTAATTTCATTGATGATTAGACTAAAAATACTGATGGCTATATGTTCAAACTAATTTTATATTTTAATATCCATCTATAAATGAAATAGATAACATTTCAAACAAAGTGGTTATTCTTTTAAATAAAATATCAATGTAGAAATTTTTATTACATTTTGAATTAATAACACAATCATTTTTAAGGGGTCATAAATTTGTGTAAATAAAATTGTGTGGTTATGATAGAATTAGGTTATTAATATACAGTATTCCTTTCTTTTTCAGGTAAGAGTACAACAGATATTATCTACGTGTTAGTTTAAAACACTACCCTCATACAGTAAGTGCACTAAAAGGTATGTGAATTAAATTAAATAGTCGTCTTTATTGTAAAACAAGATGCATTTTTGAAAGGAAGGAGTTTTGGGCTCGACTACATTTAAACTACATTCATTTTTGATTTCAAACATGAATTAATAATTAATAATTTTATTTGCTATTATTGATTTTTGTTTTTTTCAACTTTTCGGACGTTTCATTTGCAGATGAAAATGATTGATGTTCGAATTGTGATTGCTATTTTAGAGAGATATTATTGAAAGTATTTTTACTCTTGAAGAAAAATTCTATATTCAAATAATTTTGAAGCAGACAAAAAAAAAAAAAAAAAAAAAAAAAAAGATGAAGGAAATAGACGCGCTGAAAAGGCATTAGTGGGCGATCTAGTATAGAGAAAGAGAGGTGAATAAATTACAGTTTTACCCTCTAGCCAATCTTGCCTCTTTCTTTTCTTTCTCAAGATTTATTGTAGTGTATTCTATATGCTAAAAAGTAGGCCACTTTTCATACTTTGTTTAAACCTGTGTTCTATTACAGTAATAATTTTGTGTGAGCGAGAAAGATGTAATTTAACCTTGTTATTTCACACTCTACTGCATACAAAAGTGATAATTTTATATATTTTAATATTAAACATGACTTGATGTATAACAATATAATACAGAGAGAGAGAGAGAGAGAGAGAGAGAGAGAGAGAGAGAGAGAGAGAGAGAGAGAGAGAGAGAGAGAGAGAGAGAGAGAGAGAGAGAGAGAGAGAGAGAGAGAGAGAGAGAGAGAGTTAAAAGAAAAGTAATTAAGTAATTTTTTTTTTTTACTAACTCAAAGTAACATTTAAACTTCAACTACAGCCGTTTAAGGTTTAAATAAAAAAAATGTGGATATAAATTTAGTTTCTTTCAACTTAAAATGTAATAAAAAGGAGGTTAAAATATAGTTTATTGCCCCTTGAGCTTGAAGTACGAGAAAATATTCATGAAAAAAATAAAATCTATGTGTTTTTCTCAGTTACTATTTTATCCTTTTCAAAATTCCAGTTAAATAAAATACTTAATTATCATGTCTGCTTTGAAATTTATTTGAACAAGAGAGTATAATAAGTAATGAAATTATTGTGATAATAATAATTGGAATGCTTATAATTTTTTTTAATCATTTAATTTAATACATTTTTTTTTTTTTTTTTTTTGGTTTTGGAGAAAAGTTTTTGATTTTATAAACCTGAAATAAATTTGTTAACACTAAATTAAGAAATATACTTTCATGATTTTGTAATACGGAAATTTCAGATTATACTGTCTATAGTAGTTTAATACGACTATAATATAGTAATTCAATATTATTTAGCATTATTTAGAAACATTGTATGGATTAAAGGATTTGTATGTACTCATGTACCTCTATATATATGAAAATTTCAAATATTATATACCAAATTTTCATCAATAATATTACGTGGTAAATAATATAAAATAAATTAATTAATCGATATATATTATAATAATATTTGTAGTACTAATAACTAATATAAAAATATATTGCAAACATAATATTATTTCAAGTGTATTATATAATCAATGTATACTTTGTTAAAATTTAATTATATTAAATTCCAAAGTAAAATATATATTTATATTCAATAATAATAATAATAATAATAACAATAATATAGAGAATGAAGAGTGGTATACATAGTTTGTTTATGTTATTTATTGAGGTATGACTATTTTATCTGGTAGGTAGGTCATTGCCCCCTGACTCTGACGATCATGTTGAACACATGTAATATGGTGTAATAAACAAGGAAGGGAAGATGTTTGGCACTAGCAAACTCATTGAAATAATATAAAATATTGCATCTCTCTCTCTCTCTCTCTCTCTCTCTCTCTCTCTCTCTCTCTCTCTCTCTCTCTCTGATGTTACTGCAAACAAATCCCTGTTTGAATAAACTATAGAGAGAGGGAGAGAAACTATATTATTGAAATATTTATATACTTCTAACTCAGTTGTTTATTTACAAAATCTCTATAGGAATTTTGTAATATGTAAATGTAGTTCTCTATGAAAAACAAGTGACCAAAAAATGGAAGAGATTTAATGTACATAATCATAATACAGAAATTGCGTATATACTTTTTGATGCATTTGAGTCTTTTGGCATAAATATTGCTATTTTGGTATTAAATAGATAATAATTATTAAACAATATTTGCTGTGCAGCATCATTGTTGTATAATTGGACTAAAATTAGGCAAGTACAGTAAAAATTAATTATGATTTTTTGTTATCTATGATTATTTGGAAAATCCTCAGGACAAAAAGTTATGTTAAAGTTAATTAAAACATTGCTGCTTTTCTCTTACTCCAGCTTAAAATGAAAATTTGTTAATTTTTAATAACAGGGGTTTGTCAATTATTATTAAAACTTTAATTTTATCCTAAATACATAATCACGTATTTAAAATTGTGTGGATCTTGTTTAATAATGAAACGTATTAAAAAGTATGTATATTATATAAAAATTAAATTTTTTAAATCAACCTTATCAGCAAGCAGGTGTAGAATAGCTTGTTTTGAAATCAAATAACAAAATAACTAAATATATATTCAATTCAAAATAGGCTTCATTGCAAAAAAAAAATAATAATAATAATAATAAAAAATACAACAATTATATAGGTTTGGGTTTTAATAATACAACTTTATAAACTAGTTAGCCTGAGGAAAAGTTGTTTATTATTATTATCATAATTATTAATAAAGGGAGAAAATAATAATAATCAAAAAGATAGAATCACAAATAACATTCTACATACGCTATCCCTCATTAAAATAACTAACATGCGAATAAAATTTAAACAAATTCCTAAGCAATTTTTAAAAAAATAATTTCCTTGATTGTGAAATTCAGTTCTGTATATTATTTAGCATAAAAACTTTTAAGTTCTATAAAAATAAAATAAAAAATATAATCACGTTATTCATGTTACTTTTTAAATATAAAAAATACTATTAATTAACTTTATTTGATTGTGTCTTAAAAAATTTAATAAAAACAACACTAGTAGGTCAACCTATTACATACATATAAAAAAATATAATTAAAAAAAAAAAGTATAAAAACGTAAAGTTTTTGGTCAAGTTGTACATACATATAATGTTTGTTGCTTATATAATTTTGAGAGCGGAAAATTAGCAGCATGTTTACTTGTATTTAAGAGTTGTTCCTTGGTTGAATACATGAACTCACGCGAACCACAATGTGATTTGAAATGACAGATTAGACATAACGATGCAAGATCGCGTGAACTTTTAATCTTGCGCTTACTTGGTATATTATTTATGACGCAAGACGTTTAAAATAACTTACATAAAAATTCAATAAAAAAAAAAATGTTAAAATACATTATTTGCACAATAATTTTTTAATCATAAAATTTATTGCGTATTTCTGAGATAAAATTAGTAATCAAGAAAATATACTTACTTTTGACAACTACATTTCTTTGCACTTTCAGTAAAAAAAAAAAAGATGCTATTTTATATTATAAAATTCTTATCGATTTCTTATTCATATAAAAATAATAAGATGATGAATAAAAAAATAACACCCGCATCTATGTGTACATGCAATTTAGAACATGTACAAATCTTTTAGTAACTCTCATATAAATAGTGATGGAATTTTAAGTCCAAAAAGAAAAGTTCAACATGAAAATTTATTTCAAACTATTAATTATTGTATTCTAAAATAGATTTCTTAAAAGGTTTACAGTTTTTACGATCATACTGCAATTGGCACTATGATTACTAATAGAAGGTGGATGGTATTAAAGAAGAAGAAAAAAGAGAGTAAAAAGAGTGGGCCATTACACTAAGCAGTGAACCGATCGTCTTCCTTCCGCTTATATGTGATGTGAAGTCTATGATAGTATGGCCATATACACGCAATCTCATAACCCACACATACTAAACGTTACAAACTTTACTTAGTCACGCAACAAAATTCATTTCTCCTATCACCGGTTATAAATACTCAGGGTGTCACTGCTTAAGTGCTAATGTGTCTTATATATATATATATATATATATATATATATATATATATATATATATATATATATATATATATATATATATATATATATATATATACTTAATTTCTCTCTCTTTCTTTCTTCTTTTTTATATAGGTTTTGCATGAGTCTTATTTCTTTTTACATTATCTACATCAAGATTAAATAAAAATGTGAAAGAATTAAGGGATCGCTATCTTATTAATGTTAGAGAAACAATATAGGTTTTTGTAACTCATCGTGTCTATATACTATCTTTTAGAACGCAAATTTTTTTCGTATAACCTTCTTCATTATATTTTTAATAAGTATTGAACTTTTTTGTCTCTAAATATAGACAAACCAAAATAAGGAATATTAATTATACCTTTTGAGATAAAATGTTGTTTTTTTCTAAAAATTCTTTGCTTTCCTATAATAATTTTCAAAATTATATATTATAGTCCATTCAATCTAGTTTTAATCTAATAACATTCCAATTTCAAAAAATAAATATTATATTGACATACTGGTCACAGTTAAATAACAATAATAATTAAAGCTTGATTAAATTTAAAAAAATTACAAATCTTGTTTTTCTTTACAAATTTAAATGTTAAGTTATGTATATATATACAATTTTAAAACTTTCAAAAATGTATTCATTATTTACAAAATTCTCTTTTATACATAACTTTAAAATGATTTATAAATATTTTATAAATATCATTAAATAATTATTAAAATGTTAATAATTATTATAAATGTTTATGCAATAACTTTGAGTGCGCATTAATCTAATTTACCCTCTCACAAGATTAAAGTGCATATTACAATATTTACTTTATGTATATACTGTATATGTATAATATATATATTATATATATATATATATATATATATATATATATATATATATATATATATATATATATATATATATATATATATATACGTTTACTGTATAATATATATACATATAATATAGTATATATTTGTGTTTATTTAAAGTGTATACTGTATATGTGTATATACTGACATATTAGTTTACTGTGGGATTTATAGAATTGAATCTCATTGCAAATATTCTCTCTCTCTTTCTCTTTCTCTCTCCCATAGCAATTTCACGCTTGTGTAAATTTTGTGTGACATATAAAAAAAAATAATAAGAGACAATATTGTCCCTAAACAAATTAACTAAAATATAAAAAAAGAGAGAGAATAAAATTCAATGCAAACAAACCAGGAAAAAAATATTAAATATTATTTATTGATTAAAAAGTAATATATTGATTTGTTTTATTTTTGTTTTATTTTTTTTTTTACTAAAACCACATTGAATTGTAACTTTTAATCAAAGGTCCAAATTGTGTTATAAACTTTTCTGCTTTATTATTATTTTATATACACTTTTGTTTTTTTGTTAAATAAAAAGCCAAAGGCTAATTTATCAAGCTGTAACTAGATTACGTGACCAAGGTAATTTTAAATACAACACTCGTCAACTCTCTCTCTCTCTCTCTCACTCGCCTATACTATTTTTTTTTCATATCCCAACTGAAATACATAAACTTTAACGCACACATAGAATATTTTGATATACTATTTTAAAGTTAGAACAAACAATAAACTCAAAATGAAATATTTTATTTCAACCATCGATTGAATACCAATTTCAAACATCAACAAATAAATCCACAACTGAGTATAGTGTACTTTAAATTCAATACAAATCGACTTGACAAATATTTGTATATATATATATATATATATATATATATATATATATATATATATATATATATATATATATACAGTAATTCACTTTGTCATGTTATACACTGACCAATGAACAACAAAGTTCAAAAATATCAATTTTCTACTCTAGTGAGTGTACTATGTACATTATACAAACATAAAAAATATATATGTATATATTATCCCAATACTCATTAAAATTGATCTATAACGGAGATATTATCTTTGTGGCAGATAATGTCAAATTGTTTATTTATAATTATTCTCTAATTAGTTTTGACAAGCCACATTATATTTTTTTAATCTTATCGAACGATGATTTAATGGTCAGTGATTGAAACTAGTATGACAAATTTAATCAATAATTTATTATCAAGTTTATTTACAGTTTTTTTTTTATATATTCAGCGTGTGCATAAGTACGGTAGATTAATTTTTATATTGAAATTAATAGTTAAATGTAATGGTGATATAATATTACTTGATAATATTGTGCTTTATGAAGTTTCAAATCATTTTTTAAATCTAATTTAGAAATTTGCCATCCAAACATTGCAAGTTACTTCATTCCCTTTTTGAAGGATCTTCTTGTCTCTCTCAAATAAAAACTAACTTCCTTTGTAACGTCTTATTTTTTGATAAGTATAAATTCTGGAGAAAGAGAAAGATAGAACTTCATTTTATATATTAATGTATTAGTAAAATTATGAACTATACGCGTTCTCTATGTGCAAAATTCAAAATTGATTTCGTCATTTATTTCATCCCACAATCATAATTAAATGTTTCAGCTTCTTATTCTTCATTTTTTTTTTTTTTTTTTTTTCAAAAAATAATTTGAAATGGTAGCCATAAAAACACAATGCATTTTCAACAACCTAATTATCAAAATCAAATCACACAATGATGAAAATGACATATTTATTTATTTATTTATTTGTTTCATCCAAAAACAGGCTTGCGCCCAATACATTGGAGGTACACACAGTACATTAATTATAATAGTCATAATTATTTAAGACTACAACATAAGTTTTAAGAGTTATACCATGCAAACTAATATGATTTATTTTTAATTTTAAGACATGTTATTTTATTTTAAACTATCATGCATCGATTTTTTTAATCGTTTTAAATGAATCATGAAAGATATCAATATTTAGGCTGTTACATAGTGTGGTTGCTGAATAATACTGCTTTTTTCGTTTTTTTTTTTTTTTTTTTAATTCATTTTGTAAAAATAATAGAAATAGCTTAAATTGAGCTGAAAAAAAAACAACAACAAAAAACATCCATTTTCAGCTACGTCAAAAGATTTGTTAATTGGGTTATAAACATACAAAGATACAATGTACGTACACGTTATTGATTTAGTGTTTTCACGGTTTCAAACTCAAAATTGTCTGTAGCATAAGCATATTATGTATAGCTTGATCATGTATAGCAGTGCGCAATTGTTATTCATCGTAAAGACTTTAATAGCTTTTTAAAAAAAGTTTATAAGAAATGATTTAATTTTTATTCAATAATACATTATATAATGAAAAAACCTTGACTTTTATATGAAACAATAATTTGAAAAAAAAAAATATATATATATATCAATCATTTAATTGAAATATAAAACGATTGAAAATATTAAATAAAAACTTCTTCAATCAGTATAGTTTTGTATGACATGAGGATGAGGGATCTTTCCCTTAGGAGAGCAAGCGAGTGAGCGAGTGAGGGAGGGTGCTAATGTGAAATGAATGGGCAGCACATTGGCATTGTAAAGCCAAAGTTTTTTTTTTTTTTTTTTTTTTTTTTTTTTTTTTTTTTTTTTTTTTTTTTTTTTTTTTTTTTTGTAGAGAGAATGATGGTTTACTGTTTGGTCCTACTGACAGACCATAGCTCGGCGTGTAACTGCCGGCTGCCCTTTTCTGCCAACAAACACCAGCACAAAACAGAAAGGACGCATAAGAGCGTGAAATTTGTAAAGCGGTTAAAAAATATTGTTAACTGACAAAAAATAATAATAATGTTCATATCGTATATTCCTATAATACAATGACCAACAACCAACCGATATATAAAATAGTTGATAATATAAAATAATTTCACGTTACATTAAAAATATAAATAATAAAATGTTATTAATGTCATAAATTACAAGTTTACATTCTGTTTTTTTTTTTATAAACCAATATTGTATTACAATGTCAATAAACATTAAAAATAAAATTTGATATTTGAGTATTGAAATGTTTATTTAAATTTACTAAAAAATAATATGTCTATTTTAGTTGTAAAATAAAGGATCAAAAGTAAAAATATCTTACTTTGAATTTTGGAAGTACATGTTTATTTACGATGTTTTGGTTGCATGTTTTTGGACAATTTGGTTGATATTTTGTTATTCATCAATGTCGTGCCTCGTTTTGTTTCTTATTTGTAAATTACGTGTCAATATCAACAATTATTATCATCATAATAGCTCAGTAAAAATACCCACTTTGTATAGAGACAAAATTCAATCAATATTAAAAAAACGTCTTAAATATTGATGAAAAATATTTATTTATTTTATATCTTGTTGAGCATATTAAATCGTTTGTTTTGCTATTATTAGGAATTTTTTAAGGAAGTAGGATACCGACCTTATATTTTAAAAACTAGAAATGTTTTAGGTCTAAATTTGGTGTCATTGTGTAGCTAAGGGTGACACCTAGCCGTGATAAAAATTTCAAGATGTTTGACCGTCCAGAAAAAAAAAGAAAAAAATTATTGAAATTAACATTGGGCCTCATGGGCTTAAAATTTCAAAAAATTATATAAAATTAATTTGCACGGTGACCCCCCAAGATTTTTATATATTTGAAATTTTCTCAAGCTAAAGTATCATTGTGCAAAATTTCAGATTTTTTTTTGACGAGAAAAGTTTGAGTCTAATAGCCGACGTCGGTACCCTACTCCCTTAAGGAACTCACGGCCTTTATAAATAAAATTGAAATTATGATGGCAAATCCAATGTCCTTCTTTTTTTACTGAAGGTAAAATTAGAAATGAAATAGTATATTGCCTTAGGCAGATCACAGTAACAATAAAAATTTATCGGTAGTCCAAAATTTATAATAAGTAAATACATAGCATATAAATGAAAATAATACTATGCTTATCCTATACATACCTAACGACAACCACATATGGATTTAAGTATAATATAGTTTCAAATTATAGTGAGTGGTATCAATAAGTAGATAAATTTTGTCGATTTTTGAGTTGACATTAAAATATTTTGCTAACGTGTAATATTATTTATAAAATTAAACAGAAAATTCAACAGATTTTCACAGTGATATAATGTGTTCTGCTTTCATATAATATTATGTACTGTGCAGTCAAAATATTACACCATGTAAACGTGCCCCTGAAATAGTTTAATTTTAACCTACTGTACGTGTACATCATGGGTGATAAACATTTACAAACAACTTTTTTTATGTGACGTAATTTGAAATTCAATTAAATCAATAAAAAAATCTTCAAATTATCAGGATTTCAAAATTCTTAAAAAAATAAATTCTTAAAGAAGTTCTTTAATAAATAAAATGTAACTTTTTATCATTAAAGAAAAATAGACAGTAATAAAAGTATATTCAAACCCTTTTACTTTTAAAGTTACAGAAAAAAATATTTAAAATAAAAAGGGAAAGAATATAATGTAAACTAAAACACAAGTGTATAAAGTTAAAGTAAAAGTATGATAAAGAGAATTATTTATAAGCACTTTTATCACTGTGTTAATGAAAAGAAATTTTTCATTAAAAAATAAAATAAAAAAAGTATAACTTTTTGGTTTAGCTATTTTTAAATACAATAATATTAAACTTAGAAAACACGCTTTAAAATAAAAGTAGTGCGGTGATGATAATTATGTTAAGCATTCTTAGTAAACCCATTCATATCATTATACTGCATCGCTAGTTTGCTTTATATATATATATATATATATATATATATATATATATATATATATATATATATATATATATATATATATATAGAGAGAGAGAGAGAGAGAGAGAGAGAGAGAGAGAATGGTAAAAAAGAGGCACAAACTTTTTAGTACCCATATTGTATCAGAAGGGTGGAGTACAATTCTCTAAAAGAAACTAATACTAGAGAAAATTTTTGAAGTAGGGAAATTCCTTGGCTCACATTGAGTGTAACAGTGCTCGTTTCAATGCTAATGCGTTTCTCTATACTCTTTTGCTTTAGTATTAGAAGAAGAAGAAGAAGAAGAAGAAAAAAAAAGATCTTTATTTTATACAAAATACTAACACAATAGAATTTCAGTTTATTTTTTATATTTATTCAATACTTTTTTGTTAAATAATACAAAATTAAACATTCTTTTAAACTTTATAATAATTTTTTACTGAATAATCTACAAAACTATCAATTGTTTACATAAATTTGCTGTTGAATATACTTAACTCTATTATTTGAACTTTCATGATATTAACAATATTTTCATATTTTAACTCAAAATTTAAGGACATAGCAAATTTCTGTGTATTTTGTGTATGCTTTATTTTCCTGTTTGGTATATATATATATATTTTAAAATGTAAAATAAAGTTTTCTTATAGGCATCTGAAGAAACTTTATTTAAGAAAGAGAGAGGATCAAAGCAATGATGAGATATAGCACGTATTAATATGAGTTTGTGTATAAAGAGAAGAAGAGAAGTGAGCGAACGATAGAGAGAGAGAGAGAGAGAGAGAGAGAGAGAGAGAGAGAGAGAGAGAGAGAGAGAGGGGGCAAGTGTTTTTATATGCATGGAACCAAGACGACGGTTTTCACATGATCTATAAACATTGAATTTTCCAGTAAGAACGACGTTATTCGTATTATACGTAAAAGGCAAAGAGTGAGTATATATTATAATATTATATATAGAAGGGAGTGGAATATTGGTTTTGATGAGGGAATACTAAATCTTTATGGATACTATCGACAAACTACACACTTTAAATTATGTCAATAATATTGATATATATTTCTAAAACAAACTTAATAACTTGTTATCGTTTTTTGTAATGAAATTACTATTATTTTTTTTTCTATACATTGATAATTTATACTGATAAATTGATGGATCGTATATCAATATGAGAAAGGTCAATTGATTGGTTGTCACTCATATGGAATGCCATTTACATTTATTTTAGCAGTCATTTACAATTTTACAAATGAAAATAATGCGTGTCTGCTCAAACGTCAAATACAATTTATAAAACAATTATTTTGTTTTAGTTTTAAAATGAATGCAAGTTTAGTTAAATTTCCCTCTGTTTTTTTTTATAGAAAAAAAAGAGAACCAAATTTAAAATGAAATTCTTTTGCGGTTTTAGCGTACTTTATTAATTGCATTAATATTTTGCATTTCAAATAAAGGTCAGCCACAATAATATTAGAGAAATTTGTGGAAAATAATATGAGCATTCAAATGTGTAAAAATCCTGGACTTTAAAATTATAGGATTGTATATGGGCATGAATATTGAATTACTAATTATTGTTGTTACATTTTTCAACATTGATGCTATTATATTATTCGTATGGCTTGTGCACACGCAGTATATAATATGTAGAGCAATGTTTGCATTATTGTGCAATTAATTTGACTGCTTGAAAATGTGATGACTTAAAATGGAGATTCCATGCAATCAAATTTGTGTTAAATTAAAAATATTGTTCCGATACACAGAACACAATAAGAATATTTAATGATGTTTCATTATATATAAGGTCTGTCTGTAATTGATGTAATCTCCTTTAAAGTGCTCTCTAATGCAGATAAACTTGAAATACGCATCATCTCTATATATCTAGTTACCTTACTGCTCTTTCATGATTGACCGCATTGAGAGAATAGACACCATTAATTTGTTATAATATAGAGTTTGGTGTTTTAGTCTGGCTTACTTACAGCTTGATGATGTAAGTTCTTTTGTACGAGACTGACTACAAGTATACGCCGCGAGCTTAATTTCTATCTGATTATATATATGTCTATAAGCTTCTTAATCATATAAGATAAGTGCAGATCCTGATTTTTCCAACCATTTAATTTCAATACACTTACCACTGGAATTGGCAAAATTGTTTAATTTACTCTTTTAACGATGTAAAAAATAGAAAATAACCAGAAGTTAGCTGCCGGCTTAGTTAGTGAAATAAGGCTATTATTATAGCAGCTAATAAAATTTACTTGCAACCAACACTTTTTTTGTCAGGGCTTTTCATTTTAATAAAAGGTGCAATTTAATTTCTTGTCTTTTCTTTCTGAGCTTAATAACTGTAAAGCTGACTTATTTTACATTTGATTGCGAATTCCACTAACAAGTAAGTCATGATGTTCTGTGCATGAGTGATAAGTTTAGCACTCATAATAAAAGTATTTGTCTTGTGTCGATACATTAATTGTACGGTATTTGATTATTTTTGCGAGGTGTAGCTGAATTGCATTTCACATTAGGTTTTCTATACATATCTCCGCTACCTATGTAAAAATGCGATTAGACCAAGTCACAAAAAATTCGCTACCGGGTCAAAGAACCAAAAAATTATTACATGATTTGCTAATAGACACTAATGTTTATCAAAAATACGCAACATTTTTAATAGTATATTTTTTTAGTAAAAAACATATTGGAAAATTAAAATAATGAAATATAAACACAGCATATGTATTATTTAAAGTGGATGAGCAGAGAGAGAGAGAAACAGAGATTGAAAGAGAAAGAAATGGAAAAAAATTGTATCGTTCTACAAAACTATACCTAACAAATATAAAAATATGATTAAAAATTTATTTAATATTAAGTTTCCATTTAACCCTCTAAAGAATAATAATATTATTAAAGTATTGGTATTTTCAAAATTTAGAGTTGAGATTTTTGTTGTTCTTTTAAAGTTTTTTTCATTGCCATGCCTATTTTTACTTGAAAAATACTGATACGTTGTTAATTTATATTTATAAGCATAAATTATTCCATAAAATAATAATAAAAAATATTATGCAAGTAAGTATATGAGTTTATTTTCCTCTTTTCATAAATTTTCCTCCATTTCCTTTACGTTGCTATATTCAATTATTTATATTCAATAGAAACACTTTTCACACCAATAAATTTAGTCTATATAATATTAAACTTGAATAATATAGTATATTTTTTTATCGTTACTATGACCTATTTGCTACAAACATACGTACGAATGCATTCATGTACTTTGCAGTCTACCGCTTTTATTTCTTTAGCAAAAGTATTAATAATATTGTAATATATTACAAATAATAATAATAATAATTGTCGATAATAAAAGTTTTATACTTAAGCCAATAATTTTAAAGGCAAACGTTATAACTTGTGTATAACATGCTTTCGTGTTAACTTTAAAATAGAAGGAAATAGTATAGCTTCTTTTGAACATAAACTTTAGTAGTATTATTATTATTAGTATGTAGAAATATAAATTAAAATAAGTTTCTATAGGGTATGTCCTGATAGTTATAATGATTGATGGTCATCAATTTTCAGTTTATAAATAAAAATAAATAAATTTCTTTAGAGGAGCAAAAATACCACTTACTACAGAGCCAGGTTAAAATTTACGTATTACAATTTAGTTTAAGGAAAAAAAACCATCAAGGTTAGGATCAATAATAATAAAGAAAAGGATAGAGTTACCAGCAAGGGCCTTACCACAGTAGAATTTCTATGGAGAGGTTGAAAGTCTTACGTGGCACAGTTTTGAACCTTATTTTATAACAAAAAACTGTGCCACGTGTGACTTCGACCTCTCCATAGAACTTCTACTGTGGTAAGGCCCTTGCTGGTAACTCTATGATCCTTTTTTTTTTTTTTTTTTTTTATTATTATTATTATATTACAATTTACATCAATTTTGTCCATACCCTTAGCAATATTTGTGTGTGTGTGTGTGGGATAAATTTTTATGAATATAAAAATTTAAAAATCATTTGCCTTATAAATATGTTAAACAATCAAGTTCATTTTCAAGTGTGTAAAAAGCAATTCAAACACAATTTGATATTCAAGAGCTCTGTGTTTTTTTGTTCAATGTAGTAATGATTTTTTTTTACTATAAAAACTATTAAACATATTTCAAATTCAACAAGGTACATACTTTTGTTTTAATTATTTGCACCGGTAATTAATTATGTAAAATATTTGCACTTATATTATAAGATATTATTGCATATTATTGCGATATTATTACGATATAATTAATAAATTCAATGATTTATTAATAAAATTTTGCTGTCACCGTAGTTCCATCAGAAATTCACGACACAGATTTTAAAAGAGACTTTGAAAGCAAGCGTGATATCATACGCCTACTAATGAATTTGACGCAGAAAACATGTGGACGAGTTTTTTGTTTTTCATTTGTTTGTGTGACAAAATGAAAATGTTGAGAGTTGTTCACGTAACAGTTCAAAGACTGACTGCCACTTTTTAGCATCAAAGTTGTATTTTGGTTTTAATTAAATCTAACATCACGTATTTTTTATTTTGTTATACGTGTGCATTTTGCCTTGTTTTTACATAGTCTCATTTCTCATACAACATTAATTAAAAAATCATTATGTAGTACTTTCACTACTGCATAAAATGTAAAAAAAAAATAATAAACTATAAAAATTTCAATATAGTTAACTCGATTTAAGATCTATTTAATATCAAAATATATAAGTAAATTAATAATATTATTATTGAAAGATTATCATTAGTAATTCTAAATCTTAGGTAACTATAGTATAGTAAAAAACGTATAAAAGTTGAAAATAGTTTTAATTCAATATTTCAAACATAGACAAAAGTCTTAGATATAGTCAAGTGGAATTTATTTTACAAAGTAAAACATCATGTAAATTTATCTTTAAGTTGCATAAAACGTTGGTTTTGCTTGGTTGCTTTGACACTGATGGAGTGGAGAAGGAAAAGAGAAACATCACCTGCTCCTCTTTTACACGCACCTCTCTCTCTCTCTCTCTCTCTCTCTCTCTCTCTCTCTCTCTCTCTCTCTCTCTCTCTCTCTCTCTCTCTCTCTCTCTCTCTCTCTACACACACACACACAAAATACACATACACGTAACTGTAATGTAGTTTCTACGGTATATAAGATGTGTCGGCCTCGTACAACTCAAACCACGGACCATTAATCGCAAGTCTAAGAAAAACCTCTTAGCATGACATAAAAACATCGATATTATTTTCTGAAAGAGTGAGAGAAAGAGAGAGAATATAAAAGAACGTACAAAGTATATAGTCATGTAAATTCATTTATATAAGAAAACACTCATGTGAATTTTACTTTAAAATACTCGTATGCCTGCTAAAAGGGGGGGGGGGGGGTAAATATTATAAAGAAATATTTCTATTAATATTTAAGATATGGTGATTACATTTTATAATTTATTATCCAGAACTGCATCGAGAATTTTTATTACTTTTTTTTCCAGTACTATAAGGTTAAAAATCACGAAATTTTAATTCTACGATACAAGCTTTAAACTTAACAGTTGAAATAATAGTTTAATATTTCACACTATAAATCCCTAGAAAATACAAAATTGTGTTTCTTACAAAAAATAAAAAAAATTGTATATAATAATATATTGTAGAAGTATTATAACACAGAGTAGAATGAAGTTTATAAATAAATATTTTATATAAAAAACATTTCGTTTTGATTGAGTATCCGACGTTAAATTGAAATACATTGTTTGCTGTTTACTCGTTTTATATGTAAACATTAAAAAAAAAAGTTTTGTACATTCATGTGGTAGTATGTATACAGAATATAGCTTTATCAGTTAAAATGAAATACTGACTATGAAATTTACTACTCTCATACTTGTTTCATTTAATACAAACAAAAATATAACTGTTGTAAAAATATATAATGCAAAAAAATACCAAGTATTTTAAAAGAGACATTACTCTCTCTCTCTCTCTCTCTCTCTCTCTCTCTCTCTCTCTCTCTCTCTCTCTCTCTCTCTCTCTCTCTCTCTCTCTCTCTCATTGATAAGAGTTTGTAAATATTTTGTTTAAATACTCTCTGTCTTTATTACAAACATTTATCATTTTGTAGTGTAAATACTTTTTTATGACCGTTGTTGATTAAATTAATTGCAAAAATAATGATTTTATAGCAATATAGACGTCAGATTGTACAGAAATAATTGAAAATTATTGAAAGAGTGGTTTTAAAGTAAATCGTACAAAAATGAAAATGTTTAAAATTTTAATTTTCTCTTGGGATTCAGTTATTTGACTAAAAAAAAGTTATCATAATATACAGATGATTTTTTTACATACATAGATAGTTTGGACTAACTAGTAAATATATTAAGAGAAGTAACACATTCCAAACGTCGTTATTAATGGTGAAAGTTAAGGCAAGAATGACTTTTTTGATCATTTGAATTGAACGCAGATTTTACTACACAAAAAGTCATTACAGAGTAATTGTTACATTATTGATTTTTTTTTCAATACAACCATGAATGAAGTTCGCAAAGTTGATGACTTTATTTTTATCGAATTAAATATTGACAATATTTGCTGGACCATAATCTTGACGCCTGTTATAACAATTTTTATTTTTAGAATTAAAACGTACATATTTTAAATAGAAAAATATATTTTTAATTTCTTATTTTGGTTTTTAAAAAAAATCTTAACATGGGAGAATTTAATCCAATTTTGTCGTTTCTCTTATGATATCTACAGTATAATTAAAAATATTAAAACTTTTACCGAAAACTTTTCAAAATTATTAAATATTGAACTAGTTTTTAATTTAAAAAAAAAATTCTATCAAATCCAATGCTAATATCAATAAATATTTTCTTTTGTGATTGATTACAGATTCTATTATGGGACATGACTTTATAGTGAAGAACATGCCCTCATAACATAACACCATACAAATACATATTATTATAAACACAAAATATTATGCATATTTTACTGCGTCTCATTGATGTAAAGATTATAGTCATTGACTCTGTCAAACATGTTTTCTAACAGACATTATTATACTTTTGTTGTAAAAATACTATTTCAGTTTTTTTTTTTTTTTTAACGAATGAGGCCCCACGCACGCCGCATTCAGTAACGGACATCCATTACAATGGTTCAACAATATTTGCTAAATTTACTGTATACATGAAACTATATGCATGACGACATGCATATACCTACATATATATTAACATTGCCCTGGTCCGTCTCCGTCTCCTTTTTTTTTTTTTTTTTTTTTTTTTTTTTTAGTGGTATAATTTTTAATGTAAGTGAGTAATACGTTGTAAACAAGTGCAATAGTTTTGATAAAGGGATGAACGTAAATCTCTAGATAGAAATAATTGACCTTTAGAGTTTTACGCAATGCTCCACACTTTAAAGGCGTAGAACACCTTGAACAAAAAAGTTGCCTAATATCCTAACATACCCAAATATCAACATTATTTTGGCCGGAGTCATTGATTTCTAATTTATTTTCCACTTACAAAATGTCAGTTGCGGGTTTACTACGTCACAGCTCGCCTGGTCCACGCGCGCGGAAACAGGCGAGCTGTGACGTAGTAAACCCGCAACTGACACTTTGTAAATGGAAAATAAATTAGAAATCAATGACTCCGACCAAAATAATGTTGATATTTGGGTATGTTAGGATATTAGGCAACTTTTTTGTTCAAGGTGTTCTACGTCTTTAAGGTTTCTATGATAAGTATATATATTTTTTTATGGAAACATCAAATTGAAATATTTAATAAGGTGATAGAAACTTATATTTTGCGCGAAATGAAGTAAAAATATTGATTAAGATATAAAAATGTTTAGAAATAATTTTTACATTCAGCTGACTTTTTACTGAAATTCGTTGCATTACGCTGACAGCAAAACAAAATATTTAAGTGACTTATAAAAGAGGTGTAACGAAACAGGTTTCAAAGAGGTAGAACGTATGTTTCGATGTAAACTAACTTTGTCCTTAGAACTTGACCAACAGTACTGAAAATTTAAATTGTGCAAGTAATAATTTATTAGGAGGTTATTATTATCAATAATATTTGTCACAATTAATGAATTATTTTCAAGTACATTAATCTTTGAAGTTCTACAATGTAACTATGCTTGAGTTAAAAATAAATTGAAGCATGTTCATATATAATACTTGGCAACTATAAAATTTATTGTAGCATTTGTAAAAGATTTTTTTTAAAGAACATTCTATTACATTTTTCTTTGACATTACTTTTTTAAATTACTCTTTACTTGCAATAAATACTACAATTTTATTACAATCATAAAAGAAACACTTTATTAAATAAAAAATTGAGATATAAATTATAAATTTAAAGAATTCATTAAAAAAAGGGAAAAAGTCCAGTGAGAGAGAGAGAGAGAGAGAGAGAGAGAGAGAAAGAGAGAGAGAGAGAGAGAGAGACTTACAGATAAGTGTGTTATATAAGTTAAAACGTTTATCTTATAATATATTTGTAGTCTGGACATGTGCTTTTTTTCCTCTCTCCTTCTTACTAGTGCACTCTGTGCGTCCATCAATCAAAGCAGACTTTTTTTCCGGTGGTCAGCTGGTGTTAAGCGAGTTTGGTGTTGCAGAAAGTATTACAAACACGGTGCTTATCCTCAACGTTATTGCCTTCTCTCTAGGCTGGTTGGCACGTCTGCCTTATTGGATAGTAGTAGTGTGGTTAGTATAGCAGAGCAAAAGGCAGCGTGCTCAGCAAGAAAAAAAAACAACTAACTTCTTATATAGCAAGAAAAAAAGTTTCCTCTTAAGTCATTATAGTATGGGTGAAAACAATCTTCAGCCTGCTAACGATTCACATTTAATTGAGACTGTAAAGTATTTTTTTTTAATAACAACCATTTTCACACATTGATTTTAACAAAAATTTAACTGATATAAGAAAAAAATTTAATTTAATTTTTCCCCCTTTTTTATAAATTTTGTATAATAATAAATTTTAATATTATATATATATATATTTATATATTTTTTATAATTGCTGAATAAAATGATTCCCCAGAGGGTACTTTAAAGTTCAAGTCAATTAATTACGTAGTTAAGATATGATTTAAGATATTGGTGCTTACGTAAGAAAAAAAAAAAAAAAACTGGAGGAAAAAATCTGTTTAACAGATGAGAATAAAAAGGGAGAATTTTGTCATTAATGCTTCTTCTTTTTTTTTTTTTTTTTTCTTCATTTTTTTTTACAAGAGAGCGCGTTGTCAATTAATGGTAAAAAATCTCTGACTCTTTCTCTTCAATGGTAATCACCTTATTTTAATTGTATTGATTTCTTGTATTATTTCTTAAGATGGAAATTTTTCATTAAAATATCAATATTGTTATACCAAGGGGGGAAAGTAAAAAAATAATAATAATAAATTCTATATTATAATTTTGATTTATTTTAATATAATTTTATAACGATTTCTTCATTGTTATTTTACGATTGCTTTGTAAAAGAAAAGAAAATTAGGAGTATAAAAGAAAAGTTCGAAAGAGTTTTTTTTCTTCTTCTTCTTATTATTATTTTCTTTTGCATTTAAAATTGGATTTAAATTTCTCTGTATAGACTTAGCTTTACATAAAGGTCGCGCGGGTGGCCTATACTTTAGGATACTTCTCTCTCCTCTCTCACGCTTATTCTTCATGTTTACAAGTATCTCGCTCGCACCGTCTCCTTTTCTCTCTATCCCTCCCACTCTTATTGTACTCTGTAATAATAATGAAAAAAGAAAAGAAATCATATGCTGATTATAAAAATATAAATATATAAAAATAAAAATAAAGCTAAAGGTTTTTCATTTATTGATATTATTTTATTTATTTATTCCAATATTACATTTTAAATATCTTTGATAATTATGTAAATAAAATGTCAACTACCATTTACTTTCATTAAGGATAAAAATACATATTAAAAAACAAATATAGAATTTATATAAAATATTAAAACAATCAAAGTAGATATTTTTTTTAATTTTTTTTTTAGTAATTTGTTTAACAATAATTTTATTACGATGATTTTTTTTCATTATTATTTCTACCTCTCTTATTCACATTTTTTATTATGAATTTTGGCATGGAGAAGAGAAAATATTAATTGAAAAATTTATTCTGCACATCTCTTCAAATACTTGAGAGAGAGAGAGAGAGAGAGAGAGAGAGAGAGAGAGAGATGTAGAGAATAAATAAATAAAAAATTACACATTTACATGTAAAATATATAAAAAAAAAGTGTTACGGATTTTAAATCTCACAGCTGTTTATGACGTTCTCATGTAACGACAGAATTAATCATACTAAAATAGTAATTTTTAATTTGTACATTTTTTTCTCTGTGTGTTTTATATTATTATATAAACGTACGTAATGTTATTTCTCTATAATATAATAAGGGTGAGAGGTGAGTTGCGAGAGAGAGAGATAGAGAGAGAGAGAGAGAGAGAGAGAGAGAGAGAGAGAGAGACTCAAAATGTCGTGTTTCTGCCTGAATGTCCAAAACACGTGTTCAAAAAATTGTAACCCTCAGATCCGATCATTCATCATTTTTTTATATAATGTATAAAATATAATATTTATTGTAAAACAAAAAATCATTGATGTTATTTGATACGTGTGTGTGTGTGTGTGTGTATATATGTATATATATATATATATATATATATATATATATATATATATATATATATATATATATATATATATATATATATATATATATATATATATATATATATATATATATATATATATATATATATATATATATATAAACGCACATTCTGCCTTGTCATTTGTATTATCACATTCCAATTATAACCATTAAAAATAATTATTTTATATTATAATGACATTTTAAAATTCATCGTATTAGAATTTCATTATTGAATTAAATATCCAATCACTGATAAGTTGACAGTCTGTTTTACACTTTAAAAACAAAAACTGTCCTTATTAAAAGTAATAATAATTGTTACTTTGTTTCCATTTCAGCAATTAATTATTTTTTTTAATACGTTCTGTATTTAAATTAAGAACAGGAATTCTTGATAAAATTATTAGAAAAAATTAGCTACATTTATATTTTAAACAAGATAATTGATATATAAATATTTCACTTTTTTTTTTTAATTAATACACTTTCATTTTCCTGGTGTGTTTTTTTACGATTTTTTTTTAAATCTGAAATATAGTTTAAAACACTGGGTTAGTTTTATTTAAGAGTTTTTATTTTTAAGTTAAAATTACTGTACGTGTGCATGTATATAAATACTAGCTTATTTTCCTTTTATCTTTTACTTTTTGTAGTATAATTTTATATTATAAACATTTGAGAGGAGGGGGAAAAAAAAAGATCAGAAAAATTCTTCCTGTGAATTCATTTTCATATAATGGTTGCAGTTTTATGAAAGTATAAATGTGAATGATGTTGGGAAACTCAGTTATGTAGGGGTGAAATTATTTAAAAAAATATAACATTATTATACGTTATGTGTAAATACCATTGTCATACTACACTTTTCCCCCCCTTTAATCCGAAATCTACCAAAATGATACTGAAAAAAGAAAGGTTAGAATGTGTTTATGTGCAAGTTTTTTTTAAAAAACATTTTCATTAACATTACCTTATTATAAATACTACCATTAAGGTGTTTAAACATATTTTTCGATTTTTTTTTTTGCATAATAATTTGCATAACAAAATATTTGGCCTGTTAAAATAAATTATCTGGATCTTATTATGCAAATTGTGTGGCACAAAAAAAATATAATAACACCTTTATACTTTGAAAACTTCCACACAAAATTAAAACATTAGTATTTTACTACACTTAATAGAGAAGTAATGTTTGATGAATAGAATAAGAATTGTTTAATGATCTTAAATGTATTCAGTAAGGTTCTGTATGTTATTATTATTATAGACGAAAAATGTAAAACTATTATCATCCAAAATTATTTGTAGGTTGTGATTAATCACATCAATATTTCCAACTTAAGTATTTTTTTTATTATATATTTTCTTAGTAGAGGTAAAATTGACTTAAAGTTGACTATTTTATAAAGTGCTGTAAGTAAAAAAAAAAAAAAAAAAAAAAAAAAATAAGGACGTGTATCCTGATTTAGCCCAATATAAGAGCCATTATTATTATTATTATTGATATTTTCTCAAAACCAACTCATGCTTAGTTGGTATATCAAAATAATTAATGTATGCGCTTCGACGCCATACTGGATCAATAAACAACATTTCTCAGCATAGAGCAACCTTTGTTTATGACTATATTTTCTTTAGGAAATGTTTTTATTATTAATATTTCTTTTTTTAACATATTTGAGATACTAATTCAACCTATTAACAACATCAATGCTCTCAAAACTATTACTTTGTTAGTATTTTTAAGCTGGCAATTTATTCCTATATCGGCTGATGTTATTGAGTGATCTTACATACCGTCTACTTATCATTTGATATTGAGACATGAGTTGTCATTTCAGCGTTTTATTTATTCAACTGCCTCAGCAATAAATGAATCTGTTAATATTACCATAGCTTTATTATTAAGCTAAGTTTCTAGCTTAATATAAGCAGAGAAATAAAAACTATTTTATATTATTACTTATATATATATATATATATATATATATATATATATATATATATATATATATATATATATATATTATATTATATTATATTATATATATTATATTATATATTATTTTATATATCAGGTCCATTTATAAATTAACGTAAAAACTTGCTATCAGTAAAGCTGTCATAGGAAATTATTTTGTGTTAGATTTATTTGGTGATAAAATGATATTTTATAATAAAAACTTTTAACATATCTTTATTGCAGTAAAAATCTTCATTTTAGTTTCTTTTTCGACAATTCTAAGTCATGCAATGGCATGCCGTGTTATCATTTAGGAAATTTTTTTATGTTATTTTAACCACTGAGAAAATTCCTGAAAAAATAATCAATAGTAACACCTTAACTCCTTTTCTCTGTGCTAAACTAGAACATAGCTGAATTAGCATTGTCAAAGAGTAATGATTTATTACGTAGATCGTTTTTTATTTTCAATTAAGTCATTTTCCAAAGATTTTATAAAATTTTAGTAACCTCTAAACAAGTTTTGAGTATTATATAAGCTTCAAATTATTTGTAATGAAAGAATAAGTCTGTTCTGAAGCAGACAGACAATATGTATCATTTTTTTTTGTTAGTCTTCGAAATAATTAAACATTTTTTGAGAATAACATAGCTATGTAGGTTTTTTTTTAACTATGAATTGAGTTTTTTTTCTTAAAATTTCATGTAAAAAGTTACTATTATTTTATTAAGTGATAATTCAAAATAATGACAACAGCTAATGTAAAGCCCAGTGTCTGCACAGAAGGTAAGACAAAATATTTCATAAAGTTTTTTTTTATTATATGAAATCATAAAAACAAATGATTTTAATATATTTTAAATTTACCCACCGATTGGGCCTACTTTTGGATTCTTTAAAGTGAGGAAAAAATTACACTATCAAATACTTAACTTCAATAAACAATCGCAAATAATTTATAAATTCTCAATAAAAACTTATTTCTATAATGATACATATCACCAGTAGCTTATAAAGGATTAACCTCAGTTCCGGAAAAGTCGTTATAAAAAAAATTATTATCTGCGAGATACAATTAATACGACATTCAAGTTTCACTGTGATCAGATATAATAAGGGTGAAAATTTGCATATAATTAGCATTGCTTTTATTATTATTATTTTGCTTGAGAACTTTTGTTTAAACTTTCTGATATTATAATCTTTTTATTTTCTATTGATTGATTATATATATATATATATATATATATATATATATATATATATATATATATATATATATATATATATATATATATATATATATAATATATATATATTCAAACTTCCATGCTGTTTTGAGATAATTAAAAGTTATTTTTATAGCGAGATTTTAAGAGTTATTATAGCCATTTGAATAACATTGCTTTTTAATTTCGTTGCCAAATAAAAATTATTAAAAATTGATGGGTAATATAAAAAATTATATTTGAACTTCTATTTTGAAAACAAAAAAAAACTAAATATTTTACAACAATTTTAAAAAGAGAAAAGAGGGGTGGGGGTAGTTAGAGAACTGAACCTTAAAAGGAAAACAAATCTACGCACATTTAATTTTTCAGAACAGTAGTTATGTTTTAATGAGTGTCATAAAATATACGCAATGCATTTTGATTACGGTACAAGTTACTACAGTTTTGTATTCAAATGAGAATTACCGTTAATGAACATTGTAAAAAAAAAATAATTACAACACAAATATATAATATAGAACAAAAAATGTTTTGTAAATTTAATAAAAATAAATATATTTAAATGGATAATTAACCCAGTCCGTTAAAATTTCAATAAATCAAAACAACTTTAATATAATAAAGTTAATTAAAAGATATAATTTATCCAGTTTATATTATAATATATAGTATAACCTAATTTCTGATTAAACACGTTTGTTTATAACTATGTCTAAAATAATTGAACACATCAGTTTAGTGTTATTATTACCAACACAACAGAAATTTTGTTGCTTGTTTGTTTCGGGGGAAAAAAAGACGTAATAATATTTACTTTAAAAAAAATGTAATGAAACATAATATTACTGAGCCTTCAATTATTATATCATGGCATATAAAAGTGGGTGGAAAATGAGGGGTGTTGAATTAGCTTATAATGAAAACAGCAATGGGTAGAAAAGAAGGGGATTTTTTTTTTTTGGACGACCTTATACACACGTACACTGGCAAATATAAGCCGCTGACTAAAGCCTCAGAAAGAGCATCGTATAACACCGATGTTCACACAGTATACAAAACCTATTTCCAGCGGCAAACTATAAAGGCTTGATACTCTAACTGTAAATATAGAGATTCCTGGGTTTTTAGAAATATTTTGGCATGATAAAGGGAAATTTCAATCCCTCTCTTCCTCTCTCTCTCTCTCGCTCGCTCTCTCTCTCTCTCTCTCTCTCTCTCTCTCTCTCTATTCTATTTTTTTCTGTTGATTAAAACTGTTACATATAATATATACAAACATTTTATATTTTTAAATTTATTTTTTTAAAATGTTAAAAAAAAATGTTTTTTTAATAAAAAGCGCATTTTTAGGAAATATTTTTTTAATTAAAAAATTTTATGATAAACATGAATAGCGAATTAATTTCTTATAGTAATTTTTATGTGTAAAAAGTACATAAAATAAAATCAATCTTGAGTTAGGAAAAATGTGCATGGATTATAGTTAATGTTAATTTACATGATTAGATTTTACGTTTTTTTTTTTAAAAACGGGAAGACATTTAATTTATTTCTGCTTTATAAATATGTACAATGGTAATGTTTTACATTCATACAATTGACCATAATTTTGTACTTTTTGTTTATACAAAAATGCTTTGAAATATAGAACCGAAATATGATAATTTCATTATGATATTAAATTCTTTGCCGTTTATATATATATATATATATATATATATATATAGAAGTTATTTTAATTCAAATTTCTACCACAAATCTGACATTTTAGGAGATTATTTTGAATAAAATGTGGTTTATTTATATACGTAGGTTTTATAGACATAAGCTGCTTAGGTACTTTTAGACATATTTACTAATTAACTTAACACATGTTGGCTTGTTATTAAAACAAAGATAGAAGTAAACTGAACCAAAATCGAATTTTTTACCATTCAAATCATTGCATTAAAAAAAAAAAAAAAAAAAAAAAAAACTCGGAGGTAACATTAATAGCAAAAAGAAAATTGCAAGCTTTGTCGAGTGTATGTACACAAATAAGCCACTGGTAAAAATATTTGCAAACTATTTCTTGCTTTATTATAATCATTGATTTTAATTACTATAAATAATAAAATCATATGATGTGCTTTTGTCTAATAATTAGTTGACAGTATATGCTTTATTTAGTCTTTATTTTGCAAGAAACAACAAGCGCTGTCTTTAAAAATTAATTTTAGTTGCATCCAAGTAATTCAATATTCTTTGTAATTCAAATATCTGCGTTGAAAGTAACCCTCTATAAAGTGTAATAGTCGCTATACGTGGGGTATGAACTTGCACTGTACTGTACACGTAAATTATATAGCAAGAAGAAATAGAACTTTTATTAACCTACCTAATTTAAATTTTAAAAATATATTATATTTTTATTAATATAGGTGGAACATACTTTCAGACAACTTTATTGAATTTATTCATAAAAAAATGATACAAAGAAAAAAACTTTATTGTGTAATAAAAAGTATATATTATATATTTTATAAAAGAAAAGTATAGTAATTTCTTCTCCCTATCTTCAAGATTATACACATAAAAATTCAAGTGTTTTTCTTACTTAAAAGAACAAGAAAAAAATTAGAACATTAAATGCACTCTTTAAAATTACTTCTCTCTCTCTTTTTTTTACTCTTAGTTTTTTTCGTTGAGTAGAAGTCATGAATAAATTTTTATTCTATCACCTAAAAAAAAAGAGAGTATATAGATAGAAAGTACCTTATTAAAACATCACATTATAGGTAAACGTGCCGGTTCTTGAAAGATACATATACTTGGAGGTAAAAGCTCGTTAACAGTTTGTTTATTACCTTACCAGGTGTCTCTATATTTATATATAACTAAAGGACGACCTTAATATAATGTAAGTACACGTTGTAAACTAACTAGTATTTTTTTTATAATATATATATATATATATATATATATATATATATATATATATATATTATGTTTTTTTGGTTCCATATAATGATAGTAAAACAATGTATTTATTAGAGAGAAAAACATAAAATTAGATATTGTATGATTAACAAAACTATATACACAACACAAGTAATTTACAATGTTTAAGTGTATTATTAAATTCCATTCAAAATACTTGTTTATTTTATTATACTTAAATATATAATGCAAAATATACTTTTAATTATTATTATAATAATTATAGTACTATTTTCTTGTACTATATTATATAATAGTTCATAATACTTTATAGTTAATTTAATATTTTATTTTATCATGTTATATTATAAATGGTCAGAATTTATATTTAATATTTACTTGTTTATTGTGTTATATAATTATTATGTATGCCAGATTGTTAGAAGTGAAAAATAATGACCTAAAAATATAAGATAGAAATATGAATTATGATTTTAGGGACGTACGTTTTGTGTAATTTGTGCGCCCTATTTTGGAAATTTTTCAGAAAAGACAATTGAATACAATATGTTCATAACTTTTTGAAAATTTTATGTAAATTATATTTATAAAATCTACAAATATTGAACAATATACTGTTTATTTTATTATGCTTTTATAAGTTATGGTACTAACCATAAGCGTGAGTGACGAGCATGCTGTGGTACTAACCATAAGCTTGAGTGACAAGCATGCTGTGGTGTGGTACTTATAAGTTGTTTATTAAAAATTAAAGCCCATACTTTTTCAATAATTTGGTAAAAAATATGATCGTTGTAAAGTAAGAAAAAAAATACCTCATTAGTATTTTCATAATCAAATTTTAAAAAATTCATTTTGTAGACTATGACCGCTTATGTTTACTCAACATGCGGAAAAGGAAGTGCCGGAAGAGGAAACCACGTGACGGTAAAAGTGAGAGGTAGCTCAAGGTTAGCTTGCTGCTGGCACCAAGGTTTCTCCCACTTTTACTGTCACGTGGTTTCCTTTTCCGCATTTTGAGTAAACATAAGCAGTCTATAAATCATAAAAATGATAATAATCATAATAAATATGCTACACATTTAAAACAAAAACAGCATAAATATAATATATTTTTAAATGCAAGTTCTGCAATTTTATTTACTTTGAACATTTTATTTAAAAAAAAGTGAAGCACACACCTTTTATTTTACAAATATGACAAATTATTGTAAATCATTCTAAATTTAAACTTTATTATTTTATACTATACATAATTTAAGAATAAAAGAACAAAAACTAAAACAATGAAAAAATAAAATAAAAAAGAAATAGAAAGAAAGGAAAAATGAAACAATACACGTGTGAATGTTGAAAATAATTTATTGATGAAATTTTTTGAATGAATGGAGTGACAAAATAAAATAAAAAGAGAGAGTGAGAATGAAAAGTAAACACAAAGGAACGACAGTTGTAGTGTGAAAGTTCAAATCATTAAAACACGACGTTTTAGAAAACACGCCCTTTAGCATGGATCTTTGTCACGATCGTGTGACTGAGAGAGAGAGAGAGAGAGAGAGAGAGAGAGAGAGAGAGAGAGAGAGTTGACTATAAATTTTTATCTTCCGCCTGCAGCACTCATCTTTAAATGTCTCTCTGCCAATCTTTTATATATATATATATATATATATATATATATATATATATATATATATATATATATATATATATATATATATATATATATATATAGGGAGAGAGAAAGAGAAATCTGATATGTCAAATCATCATCCAAATTTAGTGTTAACAGACATGATTGATTTTTGCTATACTTTATTACATAAAAGTCAATTGAAAGCTAATAAAATAAAATTATCATACTATATTTTAGAATATATATCATATATAATATTAAATTGAATTTTGATATTTTATATTTATTAAATTAAATTTATTATTTAATTTATATTGATTACTTATTAATTTTTCACCTCTCATTTTATAGAGATAGTGGTTTATAGTGGATTTAATATTTTTAATTTTACTTTATTTTTTTAGAACACAGTAAATTTGATAGATTTTAATTTTATTGTTATATTTTTACTTAAAATTTAATCCTTTCTTCCTCCCCAGTTGAAATCTTAAATCACTTGATATCGAAGGTAAAATGTACTTAACGAAGAAAAATAAATGCCTTTAGAAGTACAAACTATTGAGCTGATATACTTTATAATTAAAAACTCACGTTAATTTTGCCAGGTAATTTTTACGCGAAAAATACTTGTTAAATTTATGTAGTTTAATATTACGTCAAATGTGCATACATACATTTTCAAATTTTGACTTTCACTTTTAGAGTGGAAATTTACGCTAATATGCCAATAGAATGAACTATGGTGACCATGTTCACAGACATTTTATCACGAAGAGCGATTGAGAGAGAGAGAGAGAGAGAGAGAGAGAATATTGTCCAAAAATTACTGTAAACCCTCAATAAATTTGATTAATAACAATATGAATCATTACAAAATATAATTCTGAGAGACACATTTATTCTATAATTGAAATCTAAAGTATGAGTAAAGGAATGTAGATTTAATTAAAGTGCATCAATTTTATTGAAGAACATTATAGTTAGTATATATACTGTATATAGTAAAAAACCTATTGTATATAAGATTGGAATTTAATATTATTAAACTTGAGTATAATACAAAAAGAATAAAATAGCTAGTGAACAATGATGCGGCAATGCACATATTAGGACTTTTTGTCTTTTATTTTATATTAGAGCAAGTTTTGCTTGCTTGCTTGCTTGCTTTACAAGTAGTGATTGAAAAGAGCAGCTAGCTCTCTGTGAGAGAGTTTCTTTTAGGCGTGACTGCTTCTGAACAACGTTTTCTCTCTCTCTTTGTGTTTTGTCCAGTTGGTCCAAAGCTTGTGTACTGCTACTGCCATCAGGATTAATCTTTTGCAACTCTAGATGACAATTCAAGCAACACATTTTGCTTGCTTTGTGTTACACTAAACTTTGTCAAACTTCTTCTTTTTTTTTTTTTTAAGTAAAGAATCTCAATTTTTACTTTATTGTTGTTGTTGTTTGTAATGCTGGACTACTTTGTTAATTGGCTTTAGAAACCCTATTGAATTAATATTATCTTTACTTTTAATAGGATTAGTGTTCTCTATATAATATATAACGCTTTATACTTGCTTTGTTGCAAAATTTTGACCCTTAAATTGTGTTCATCAAAGAAAATAATATATACTACAGTATACATATAATATTATACTACATTTAATATTAATAAATCATTATCTTTATCAAAAATGTATACATTAAAAATATATATTTTAAAATAAAACTCATAAAAGTATTTTATTTTTAAAAAATGTTTTTAAGTACTTTACTTGAAAAATCTTAGCAATAAAAACATAATTTATAAAAATTTAAATTTAGTACTCTTTTTATGTTTTTATATTTTCGATATTTTTCATATTTACGGCATATTATGATATTTTCCTTACTCTCGCAATGAAAAATATTTTAATTGAAGTATATTATATTTATTGCTTTTTTTGTATCGATTCTTCTTATTTATTTTAAACGTAGATCTATTAACAATGAATATATATATATATATATATATATATATATATATATTAAGTGATATAAAATGCATTAATCAGTGTTAATGACTTCGAAATTCTATATTAATTAGTATCCAACAAATTCAAATAACGGATATATATTTTTATCTGGAGTTCTAAATCATATTTTTTTTACAGCAGTAGTATTTACGCCCTGGCCATCCCTTACTTGCAATTTTAAAGTATATTGGAGGAACTATGGTAAAAATGTAAACACAAAGGCACTATGTGACAAAAACAAACTGCAATACATATTTTCTTGCAACTTTTCACATTTAATTGGCAAAAAGTTGTAAATTTGTAAACTCATCATTCTATGTCACACACTCAAAAAAATAACAAATAAAAAAACTTTAATAATACCAATACCAAAGTAGTTATAAGGTATAATAAAATATTTTTAGTTATAAAATATAAATTGCCATCACAATTTTGTTATACATTATACAGTATCTCTTCAGGAAAGAGGACTTATAATCTAACATAGGATCATATTGGATAAACTTTTAAAAAGTTGTAACAAATCAATATTTTGAACTATGACCCTGTCTCCATAAAACTCTAGTAAAACTTTTGTTGTCAGACTCTAGTTTCCATAGGTGCAGCATCTTTGCCATTTATAAAATAAAATTTACAAACGTATGGGATATTATAAAGTTTGAAAAAATATGACATAAATTTTGTAAATTATTGCTCTATTTTGTAGGTAATATAACAAATTCTTAAAGAAATTTAAGCTTCAATTTATAATAAAAATTTATTGTTTACTTTTTTACTTTTTATTATTAATTATTTTTTTTTTTGACAGCAAGAAAGTCTAAAATATAACTAAAAGATGCAATACACAAGTTTAAAAAGTAGCAGATTTTTATTCCAGAATAGTAATACAAAAAATTTAATATTTTTTTTATCTACAGTATATAAAAAAACATAAACAGACAGTTTTTTTAGTTATCAGACACTCAAAGTCAGACTATCATAAGTTTGACTCATAGTACCCATTTTTTGAATTAAAACCTACAAATTATGCAAAAAAAAAAAAATGCCCCTATTTTTTCACTATGCAGCTTTAATACAGTCATTGTTCTTAAAAATTCTTTATTTATTTATTTAAATAAATAATAACATTAAATAACAAATTTATTTAAATAATTTGTTATTGGGTAATAATCTAATAATATATAAAAAAACTGAATTATTACATTAATAAAAAAATTGTACCAAAAAGGTGGAGAGAAAAAGACAAGTTGACTATTCACAAGTGATTTATTCATTTATTTATTAGACATAGGTATTATACAGTTACATTACATATAAACATGTTACTCTTCATTTGTCTTGTTAGTTTAACTTAATAACGATCACATAATTAAATTTAATTAATTTAGTTATTGGTGTGATCTGCCACCATTATTAAAAAAACATTTTCATCAAGATAACATAATTAAAAAATTACATATTATATATATTATTAATATTATATATAATACTGTATATTATAAACAAAATAAAACAAGAAGAGGAATTCTAGCCATAGAAGGTAGAGAATTGTACAAGGCAACAAAACTGGGTGTAATTATGTATTGTAATTATTTTTTCTAGCTTCAAAAAGAGCGTAAAAATGTTATTTAATGCCAAAGTTGACGCTATTAAAAAAAAAAAAAAAAAAAGTTAAAATCTTACTTCTCTATGCTCTCAACCGTGCATGAAGTAAAAAAGGTGATAAGTTTTACTTATTATAGTGTGCACATATAAATCAAGAAGAACTGTAATAAATATACTTACTAGGTTAATGCATTAACTAATTACTTAATACATTAATTAAAAAAACAACTAATAATAAATTATTTCAGCACGTATTTGATAATACATTAAAGATACGTATATATATATATATATATTTGACTAAATTACTTTAGTTAAATGACAGGATATTGCCGCTATTTTGAAGTTTTTTTTTTCTGCTATAAGATTTATGTTGACGGAAGCAGGTATAGTGTTGATGATATAGCTAATATGTTACGGCAGCACATGCGATATTACTTTGGTGTTGATGTGTAACTTGGATTAACGCCACGCTACATCACGTGATCTAATCAATCAGCAGGTCATCTCTAGGGAGGTATTTTTGAGGGAAGGAGAAAAGGGGGTTTCCAACCATCAGCAACTCTATATCTATAAGATGAACTCCGTCTAGTCACGTTAAGATTATGATACATCTCTAAAAACACTATAAAAATAAACTTAAATTTGTTCTACTGTGTGTGAAAAATTACTTCATGTCAGTTTTAGTATTATTGTATTACTTTTATAATCATTTTTACCTTTGATATTTCATAAAATGATAAAATATCCAATTTACTGATAGTACTATAAATTTAAATTTTATATACCAAGTTAATGTAGTTATCTGAATTATAATTGCTTTATAAGAGCTGATATAGTTGAGGTGAAGGCAAGCTGAACTCTATGCACTTTGGTGAGTACAGGTTCAAGCCAATGATGGGTGCATGCGTGAAGTGAGAGTTACATGATGCACGGTGCACGATGCAACAGACAGAATAGGAAAAGTGCATTATTGATGTGGTTGAACCAATCAGCATGTCTGAATGTTTCCACGGTACATCTAGTAGCAGTCTTGGCTAGTATGGTGGATGATGCTGGGACTTTAATAATATATATATATATACCATGGTTGGCTTGTTTGTGCGATTCGATTGCAGCTGTTTTATATGTTTAGATGAGACAATAATAAAATTGTAACACAGTAGCAAAATAGCAACAATAATGGGCTGTTCACAATGACACGTAAATTCACGTAATTCTTACGTGAAGATACAACAGTCAATGTTTTTTTGTTTTTTTTTTACGTAAAAGTTTCATGAACTTACGCGTCATTGTGAACAGCCCATAATAAAACAAACAAATTATAAGTAGGTACTTATATACCTTTTCATTTGGTGCGTTATATACTTACACAGTTAAAAATTGTACCCTAGAAAAATGAAATCATATTTCAAAATAGCATAGAAAACTTTACCAGATGAACATTGAATTTTCAAGTTACATTGAATTAACAACTCCAACTATCACAGTGTTTTTTTTTTCTTTCTAAACTTGTGCTGCATAAAACTACTATTCATTATAAAATAAAATGTATATATTTTTAATACTCATACTACAAAGATATACTGCACTATTATAATTATTATATAGTATCTTTTATATATTTTTCATTAAAAGATACAATAAATTTTCATTTTACAAAATTTGAATAGAAATGTAAAGCTTTTTGCTGAGAGAGAGAGAGAGAGACTCCACAACAAAACTATAGAAAACAGCAGTACTTCGAATTAAAGCATCACAGCTCTGCAGTGTGAATGTAAAAACGTTTTTATATACTATTTGAAACCTAACAAAACAGCTAGCTAAATATTACTATAAACTGTAATAGCTAAAAAAAAAAAAAGTTCTATTTATATAATAATTGTGGAAAAAAAAAACATTATACAGAGTTACATTATTTAAGAAAATAATATCCGTATACTTTTTAACTATATAACAGTAAAGAGGTGGGGGGGGGGAGGCTGGAAAATTATAACAATGCTTTATATAACGTATATAACTTACTATATGCAACATAAAATTTTAGAGCTTTTATACACTTATATAAACTGGTAACTCTCTAGCACTTTTTTCCTCTACATTGTTGTGAGATACTGACGAGAGAGAGAGAGAGAGAGAGAGAGAGAGAGAGAGAGAGAGAGAGAGAGAGAGAGAGAGAGAGAGAGAGAGAGAGAGAGAGAGAGAGAGAGAGAGAGAGAGAGATTGTTACGTCAATGCGTTACTTCCCGTTTATTATTTTTTTTTGTACTAACTAGCCAGCATGCTAAGTGGACAAATATATGAAATAATAAATTTTAACATCTAAATACTGTATATGATTGAATTGATTGATTATATAAGTTCAAAAACTTGAATTTTTAAAGTATAATTTAGAAATTTAAAAATACCAGTATTACTTGCAATTATCTTAATGGTAAAACTTTTTGTATAAATTTTAAAATTTAAAACTTTAGATAAATATAAAGCGTATTTAATTATTTATTAACACTTTCGATAATAATTTAAAAGATTAATCTAAAATTATTTATCATCAACCATCATAAATGAGCTCATTAATTTCCAGTATAGAGTAAGTCAAATTTCTATTTTAATTAAAAAATTATATCTTTATTTAATAATATTTATTTTATTTTATTTAGACTCATTTTAGTTGTTTGCATATTATTATACAACTATATAGTCCTTAAAAAAAAAACGAAAAAAAAAAAAAAAAAAAAAAAAAAAACGATGAGACGGTGTAATTTTAAACGTGAAACATTCTGTGCTAAAGTGTGAGAGCAAAAAAAAAAAATGTTTTGTACTCTCTCTCTCTCTCTCTCTCTCTCTCTCTCTGCCATTTACAACAAGTGCACACAGAGGAGCGCTAACAAACTCGAGAGAGACCAACGTCACTATACAGACCACTTATTGCCGACATGCATGCTCTATTTCGTCATGTAAAAAACAATGAATGTGTTACACAATATCATGTACCTAACACTCCATAAAAAATACAAACATGTGTTGTTAAATTTGTATAAGTCGTCAATTTTTATCATTTTTTTTGTACATACACGCAAACATTAGTTTCTCTCCCTTTTTTATATTTTTGTTCATATTACAACATTTCATTAATTTACTCTAAATAATGAGTCCAATGTTTTCAAAAGTTATGAGATTTTTTCAAAAATAATATAATGATTTTTACGTATACTACAAAAATTGGTATTTTAATTGGATATTGATTTTTGAAATTGATTTAGGAGATATACATGATTTTGTAATGGCACATTGTCATCACATTTTAGTTGTATGTACATGCAAGGAAAAATAATGATGATTATCAATACGAACAAAAATGACTTGGTACATTTTATATTACATTGAATTGACGATACACATTGTTATCAAATTGTATATAACAATTTACATATAGAAATCTGCAAGCATTTGTTAAAAGTATAAAAGTTAGATGCCTAGAGCGATGAAAAAAACAAACAAACAGGGAAATGTAAAGGATGATAGAAAGACTGAGATAATGATTTGAGCAACGTCTTTTGTTGATACGGACAATCAGTGAGAAAAGCAGACAGAAAACTCTGCAAACGAGCAAAGTACGAGCAACAGTGAGTGCAAAGAAAAGAATTTTGTCTTGTTGCCTAAAGCAAAGGAAATAAAATCGACAATCAAATCGATATATTGGCACCAAACAACAGGTGCTTTAACACATTGCAAGGCATTATCTAAAATTTATGTGCCACATACAGTATAATTTATATTAAAAAAAAAAAGTACATTATTCACTAATTATGAAATTTCATAGACTTATAGTACATATTTAACTTTGAAGAAGTAACAAAATATATATGCGCATGTTTTTAATGCACCAGAATACATTTTAATAAAAACTTTCTCCGATTGTTTTAAGTGCGTTGAATCAATACGTGATGAAAATATTTATTACATGAATTACAAAATTTCTACTTTAATTATTTTCAAACCCTTGATCATAAGACTGTTGGGGGCATGAACTAAGTTTACACATTTATAATAGGCTAGATATTAAATTTACTGAAAATAACCTGCACTTATAGTTAGAACATTATACTAGCATGTTTTTGTATGTTTTTGAGTTAAATATACATGAAACTATTAAAAATTATTCATATTTTTTTAATAATTGTAAATAATGACAACATTTTTTGTAACTAATATTACCATGATCTGACTGGGTCAATGTAATTTCTTATAAATTAGTTAGTTTTTATTAATAAAAACAAATGAGAGTTCCATACTTTTTTTGTGAAATGTATTATATAAAATAATTTAAACTCTGTAAGTTATTATTTGACAATATTTTATAAAATTAATAATATATTAATTTTTTTAAAAATTTAATTTTTCAAGCCAATAGTTTTTATACAAAAACCAAATCTATTCAGATAAAAAAAAATTATAAATGATTAAAAAATACTATTTTCTACTGTAACAAGAAAATTTTGCTAAAAATATTGCATAATAAAAACTGGACTTTAATTTTTTTACGCTTTGTTAAATGTTAGCAGACAAAAATATTTTAAAAATATCACCAAAAAAAAAAAAAAAAAAGAAAAAAAAAAAAAACACACGAAGGAAAAAAAAAAAAAAAAAAAAAACGAAATTTGACACATAAAGTAGGTAACAAACTAGCAGGCTTTTTGTTGCCAGACAAAAGTTGTCTCACATTTCTAAATTCATTAATTAAATTATCTCACAGTCAGCATATAACAACAAAGTAATTTGATATTTTGACGCTAAAAAAAAAAAAAAAAAAAAAAAAAAAGTTTAACATAATTACCCCAAATGTGACTTGAATTTTGTTCCTCTTTAAATTTAGTTGTGTTATATAGTTAAGAATTTTCTTTCTAACAAATTTTAAACTAGAATGGTATATTTGAATGTTTTACATTTCTTAATGGTCAATAAAATATTATTATTCATAATAATATTTATGGTAATCAATGAAAATGATTTTTCTAGTACATTTTTTATTTTGAGAACAGCATTATTTGTAATTTGCATACAAAATTAGAGAGGTTGCTTGCAACCCCTGCAATGATTAAAAAAAAATACTACCTATTGAAAAAGCAAAATTTCTTCTTTTTCAATTATTATTTTATAGTATAATTATATATTAAAGATGATACAACTAAACCAAACCAAAGGCATAAAAAACCTACATAATATATATATTTTATATATAAAAAAGTCCACTATGTGGAGTCAAAAGTTATTGTGACGTCACGCAGTGTGTTGATCCCGACGACTCGTGACGAGATTTTGGTCCTAGATGTTCAGTAATCCCTAACTCTTCAACTCCAGAGTATAGGAGCAACTTTACAAATTCTTCGCTTCTCACTCGTGGCCGCACGTACAGAAGACCAGTTTGCTAAACCCGATGGATTGAGATCGTTGTAACAACGGATCCCTTTTTAACACTTCTAGTGTATCATAATATCTGCACCAAACTTACATAGATTGTTTGGCTTATAAATCCACAGCATTAAAACAAATAAAACTGTTTGCTTTTGTTTAGATTTTTTTTAAAATAGACATTTAAGCTCGTTCTGTTTTAAGTAAAGTGAATCTTAATAACAGTGTTTGGCTGACCAACAAAATAAGACACATTAATTTTTTTTTTTTATTATTATTTTTTTTTGAGCCGATAAAAGTGAGTTGCATGTTTCGTATGGCACTTTTTCTTGTGAGTTTCTTTCATTCTTATCAGGTCCAAAGTTCTAAACGAAGAAATAACAATGATAAACCATATGTATAAACGTAGTAAACAGGTAACAACGTCATAATCAGATGTTTGTAACAAAGGAACATTTTCGAAGCTGGCTCAATATTTGTGTGCAGTTTATAGAACGAGCCTAAAAGTTGCAAAATATATTAATTTATGTCCTATTAATCTTGTCCAATTTCAATATTACATAAATTTATGTTCATCAAAACTATCATCATAATTTTAGCATTTATTATTTTGAACCGAAAATCAAATTCGCATGACGGAAAATTTTAATAGGAATTTTTTGAATAGCATACTGCAGTGTTTTTGATATTTTCCTCTATAAATCATATCGCAGATTATGAACTATTATAATATGTCTCTTTGATTAAAAAACTGACATTTATACATAAATGTTTCTGTAACTCTCTCCTATTCTCTCTCTCTCTCTCTCTCTCTCTCTCTCTCTCTCTCTCTCTCTCTCTCTCTCTCTCTCTCTCTCTCTAAATACAATATATATATATATATATAAAAATACAAAATATATTTCAATTAAACCAAAACTTTTCATTCAGTGTATCAAAAAGAATATTTCATAATATTTACAGACTAAAAGTATTACTTGCTTTAAAACAAATCAATAAAATCCAATAATAATAATAAAATTTCTTTATATAAAATATTCAAGTATACGATTAGTTTAACCTAAAATAGCAAACATAAAATTGAATGTATGGGATTAGGTTGAGATTACTTCTTGACTGCGTATGTATATATACACAAATAAATTAGCTAAGGTTTGGTATATCTAAAGTGTGGGTTACGTACGTACATACAACTAATATATTGTACAAACAGTAGTGGTCATTGATCCAGTGTATAACAATGAAGTTAATACGAATTAACTGTTGACTTCATCCTTTATGGTACACATTATCAGAAACCATTTTATATCCTATAATCATGATTTATTTTATACACTGTTTATATTTATTTTATAATATAATCTAATTCATCTTAATATTTATCACATTTTATAAATCATATATATTTTTTTAATGAATTGATTATTGTTTCATAGTGTACTATATATTGTATGCTATAATAATAATGAACATTAAAATTGAAAATTGATTACTGTCGCTTAATTGGGAATAAATTATAAATTTGTAGTTCTGATTAGATGTCTATATTAATGGTACCAGATGGGACAGTATTGATGCTTGATACGCAAACATAGCAATGTTTTGTAAGTACGAGGAATTATAATTGAAGAACTAAATTATCATAGCATATCAAAGTATTTTTTTTTTTAAATCAGTTGCAAGATATTACTTAAAAATTGTGGCAAAGTTTAAAGCATTAAAAATTTATATAATGAATTGCATGCTATTTATGTTTAAATTTTTATTAACCATTTTATAGTCCATGCTTAAAGTTCATTAGTAAATTTTAAATTAAAGAGCTAAAGTAAACTTTTATATTATTTTTAACACATTGTAATTGTAACATAAAATTTCTGTTGTTGTATGTTTTTTTATATATATAAGTACAAGAAATTTATATTAAATATGCGTAGTGTTGTACATAATTATAGTGTTATTAAAATGAACAGTAGAAAGTTGCGGTGATAAGCGGGCGCACTGAAGCTTGATCAACAAAATTAACAGCTTCACGCATTCTCTCTCTCTCTCTCTCTCTCTCTCTCTCTCTCTCTCTTTCTCTCTCCACACACACTTTCTTATATACAATGAATTTCACAAATGTTATACTGTATACTATAACTGTATACGTACGTACGTACGTACGTATGTACTAAACTTAACGATTTTAACAGTTTTCGTGTGTAATATTTCAGTGACAAAAACAGGAACTGTAATAGCTTGTAATACACAGCAAACTTGAACCTACAATATCATTTTCTTGTTCTCTATTTTAAACATAAAAAAAAAACTCTCGTTTATTTTTTTACCAACATTGTACAGTTTCAGACAGATGAAATCAACATTTTTTAAAATATATTTATATTATTTTGAAGATTTAAAATCAAGAGTATGCTATTATATTTCCTCATAATTGCATTATTTGTAAGCTTTTAAATAAACTAAATTAAATTCATATTTACTGACTGAACAGCACACACGAATCATATTTGTCATGTTTTGCTAGACGGATAATATTTACAAATACTAAATAAGTCTAAATATTAAATAGTCTGTAGTATTAATTTTTTTTTTAATTTTGTGTCAAAAAAGTCAATAAATATATATTATATAATATAATAACAATAAAAAAAATCATATAAACCATTATCTTTGAAGTCAGTCTTAAAAAAACTGTAAACGTTTGCTAAATAAATATAAATACAAACAAAATCGGATATAGAAAAATATTGTATATTTTTTCTCTTACTTAAATTCACGTTTCGATAAAAATAACTGACTATCAATAACACAAAACAATAATTCATTACATTTATATAGATGTACTGTACAGCATACATTGTATTTGTTTGTATTCATAAATGTTATTATTTACTTTCTGACAATCCAATTTTATTTCAATGTTTTGTTAATTCAAAATAAAATGTACAGCATGAAAATATTAAATAATATATTTTTTAATAAATACAATTTTTACATCTTTATTATTTATTTATTTATTGAAATATATTATGACAAACTTCAAAATAAATACCAATTTTTTAAATTTTAATTAACCACAAAGTTAATTAAAACCCTTATTTTTTCCAAACACTTTTTACTTTGCTTTACTTTTTTTTTACTGTAGTTAAAACATTGATGGTAATAATAGTATAAATAATGATAAAAAAAAAGAAATAAAATAAGAGAATAAAGCTAATTTAAAGGAACACTAGCACTAATTTCATTTCTTGATTTGGTTCATCTACTTTGTAGCATTAAAATAACAAATGCTTTCTTCTTCTTCTCCTCTCTTTTTTTGAAGAGAGAGAGAGAGAGAGTAGAAAAAATATTTTCCACTATTGTGTCGGTGGTAATTCAGTAAAGAAAGACATTTTTATGAGAGCGTGCAAACCCTGTGAGTGAACAAACTCTACTGGGAGAGAACACAACAGCCGCGCGGAAAGAGAGAGGGAGAAAAAAAAAAGCCCAACTTTTTTTCTTTACTATACAAAGAGTAAACCAGTCCCAATGGGCAGGACAGTAAAGTTTTTTTTTCCATATAGAATACAATTTTATTTTATATTTTTTTTACTGATTCTTTTGCGTGTTTTCTAAAGCTTTACCTAAATATTATTGTTTTGATTAAATGTGATTTGTTATTGTTTATGTAAAGTAATAAAATATATTTTTATATCATTTTATTACATTTTTATATCATATTAAATCTGTAATAAAAATATTTCTAAGTGTTTTAAATATATAACAATAAATTATAAAATTTTTTCGTTTAGATATAGTCATGAATATTTAAAAAAAAAATAAATATATATTATTTTATCATTAACAAAAAAAAAAAGTGATATTTTTTGCTATCAGTTTCAATTTAATGATTATCATCATGTTGTCATATTTTTTTTTTTATTAATTTACACTTGCTTTTGTTATTCATATGTAATACAGTTTTAAATATTTTTTTTCTGATATAAACTTACATAAATCAACATTAAACTGTATATATTTTCATTGAAATACCATTAATATTTAATTAATGAATATTAAGCACTGTATTTTTGATTTTATATTGAAGGCATATAAAATATAAATAATAATATATAATGTATATATATGTTTTATTTAATCATTAAACACAAAATTGGATCTACAAAACGGATGATAATTTTTTACCAGAATGTAAATGTTGCCCCACAAGAGAGCGTGAAAAAACTGTTAAGTATGCAATTTGCCTGAATATTTCTGTTTATGACGTCAGAAACAGGCAAAAATTAGTATGAAAATATTGTGCGGGTTGCATAAATCGAAATTTTCTGATCATTGCTACGGCGCTACAGTTGGGTTTTGAGACCAATTAATGTTATTTATGTTAGTTCCATCATGTGTTTTGTGATATAAATGCTAATGTTTACATGTTGTCTATGCCTTTAAAATATAAACTCCAAAAAATTATACTACATAACACATATTACACATTCAAATCTACAGTGTTATACTGATTGAACAATATTAATAACTATATTTTGTTTTAATTCTCTAGTTAATATATATTTGTGTTATTTTAAATTTTATTTTCACTCATTATCCTATTCTTTGTTTTTAAATGTTTTATCAACAATGTATGTATTTTATACATTTTTTATCATAATTTATTGTAAATAGTTGCCAAGACCAACGCTTGTTGTAACATCATGTTACTATGAACTGCCTGAGTCAATAAAGAAATCTTATTCTCATTCTTATTGTCACTATTCAGTTGAAATTATCACGAAAAAAAAGAAGTTATTTAAAAAGCGTTAGGACCAAATGAAAAAATTGGCAACTTGGTTTTCAACGTCCAACTTTGATGTTTATTTCATTGTAATGCTCACGCTTGTGACTTCATATCCATTAATTCAACAATACTTTAAACATTGCAAAACAGTGAACAGTCTTTTGTATTAAAAAAATTATTTCTATTTTCATATGTAAATAAAATGTATTAATGTAGTTTTACCAAGATACTACATACAAGATAGCGACACCAACTGGTCCCATGTAAATTTTAGCGGCATTGTGATTGGTCAATATTGATCACGTGACGTTCAACTCGGGCGCTGATTGGCTTAGAGGCTCATTTTGAATTTCGCGGCGGCCAAATTTGGTTGAGCGTGTCCTTATCTTGTATGTAGTATCTTGGTTTTACATCAATTGATATCTCCATCTGATTACATTAAATGGCTATAAGTCAATAGAAATACATTTTTATTTTACTGTACAAGGTTTTCAATGAAAATTTTAAGTGGGTAATGGTAAACAAAAATACTTACTAATAGGAATGAAAGATTTATTGTTAAGTATAAAACATTTAAAAAAAAAGTTGAAGAAACCATTTTATTTGTAATTTTTTGAAAACCATGTTAACCTCTACACAAAAGACCAGTTTGTAATTGCGTAATTTTATGGTAAATTAATAAATAACTAAATAGCGGGGGATAGAACAATAAGGTTAACAAGATTACATGGCCTGTATTACATTTGTAAAAACATGTTTTCATTATGCAATTTAATTTTACATTTCATTTTATCTCGTAAATTATGTTAAAATTATACAAATGTTTCATAATAAACAGTAAATTAAAATAACATAATAATTTTAAATCAAAATACTATATTAAATTTTGCTAAAGTATTTTTAATGTTCCTAAAAGTTTTAACTATAAATTCTGTGTGGTAGAAATTTTCTTTCTATTTTTTCCCCTGGACAAAAATGAATCACACCACTGAGGCAAAAATGAGAGTAAGAGAGAGAGAGAGAGAGAAAGAAAGAAGTGTGCGGTGAGGATGGAGGTGGGCCGCGGTGGAGCGAGCATCAATTAATTAGCGGTTCAGACTTGAGAGGTCTTTCTTTCCTTCTCTTCTGTCGGAGTTCTCTCTTCATTTCTAGTAGGAAGCGAAGTGATGAGCGGAATTAAAGTATAAGAGAGAGAAATCCTCATCATTTAGAGCATCACTTGTTCGTTGTAACCTGGGGGAAGAGAGAGAGAAAAAAACTTAAACACACACCACACCAAACATAAAAATATAATAAAAAAAAGTAACTTAAGTCATATTTGCGAAGTTAACTTTTTATATTTCTTTCGTCTAATTTGTTTGGTTTTAACTTTTTTTTAAATAAAGTCTGTTTAAATCATTAATCAACTAATAGTATACATACTTAAAGTTTTTATAATCAAAGGGTTGTAAGTTAATTTTCTTTTACGATCCCATGTTTTATTACATATATTTTCAAATCAATAAGCGCGTGATTTGTGTTTGATTCCTACCCTCTATCAGGCTTTTCATGCAGATGTGATGAGTTCGGAGATATTTTGCAGGTGTTAAGTGACTGTTGACCATACTCTTTAAGTAGAATATGATTTAAATAAAATTAAATAATTCTTTATTTAGCAATTACATTGAATGACAAAAAATTGTAATCAATGGTAAGTTGATACAAGTGATCTCCCACCATCAGAAAATATGTTTCTTCAAATAATATAATAAATATAATCTTAACAAATAAAATTAGATCGTTAAACCTAAAGAGAATTTCTAGTCATAGCAGATAGAGGATTGAACAAGGCAACAACTATGAAAATATTAGAAAATTTTAGAATATTTGTGTGAAATAATCGGACAATATTTTATCTAAAGTATAGCAACATTGTAGAATGTAAAATGTACAAAGAGTTGATTGGCGTGATCTTGCTTCAATAACCCAATTTATAATGAATTTGTAATAATTTTACATCTTTTTTTTTAATACTTATGTATTTGTTTACTGGAATCGCTTCTTTTTAATTGAACTATTTAAATTATTGCTACTTTTTTATAATTATAAGTTAATAGAAGACTTGCAAAGTAGGTTTAGTGATAAAATAAACAAACTCACAGCTCAACAATACTAACAAGGTGCTAGCACAGCTAGCAGATGACTTTGTGTTCCTGCCTCAATTTAACATGCTTTCTTATGGAGCAATGAAGCTATAACTCAAGTTGAAATTTTTACTTTAGATTACTGAGCCTCCAATTTTTTTCCTGAATTTCAATCCATTTAGTTACAAATTATTATTTTCACTCAATTGACTTTAAAACCAGGAAAACAAAAGTTTTGAGGCTCAATAAGCTACAATAAAAATTTTAACTTTAGTTATAGCTGCTTCATTCCCCATAAGAAAGCATATTAAATTGAGACAGGAAGACAACGTCGTCTGCTAGCACCTTGTTAGTATTATTGAGCTGTGAGCTTGTTTATTTTATCACTAAACCTACTTTTGCAAGTCTTCTATTGAAAATATGCATTTTTAACAAGATCAGTGCTTTTTGTAGCTTCTTGTTACTATGAACTAGCTGGTTCAATGACAAAAATCTTCATTATCATTAAAAAAAAATGTTGTACACTTACACACTAGTAGATAATATTAAATAAGTAAACAGTTAAGAAACTATATAATTATGTGGTTTAAAATTATAAAAGTTAGAAAAAGGATTTTCATATTTTGTCAACAATATGAAGGAAATATATTAAAAACGTATCAAATATCAATTTAAACATTTCAACCCTGTTTTAAAAGTTTAAAGCCATTAGGGAATTAAAAAGTTATAATTTTGTCTGTGTGTGTGTGTGTGTGTGTGTGTGTGTGTGTAAAACTTGGAAGAAAAAGAAGAAAAAAAAATCAAAATGGTAAACACATTTTAAAAAGCCTCAATAGTATCATTGTCAATGTCATTTTCTTTTTAACAATTTTTTTTATTACAGACAAATGATGTTACTTTTGTTTCATATTTGTAGCTACGTATAAAGTGACGTCACACATATATATATATATATATATATATATATATATATATATATATAGGGTATAGAGTAGTGTCACCGGTTTCCAATTATCGCGTTGAGCCGATGTGTCCAAAGTGTGCCAGCTGTGCAGATCTTCTCTTATGACCAACGCCTAGCTACTTTTTTTTCCTTCCTACTTTCCACTTTTCAAAAGTTTTCTTTCACAGTTTTGCACGGAGCTCAGTAGCCTCTTACTTATATATATATATATATATATATATATATATATATATATATATATATATATATATATATATATATATATATATATATATATATATATATATATATATATATATATATATATATATATATATATATCCTACGTATCCAAGCCAGCACACTTTGCCCCTTGAGACTGACATACAGCTATGCTCAAGCAATACATCTTAAGCCTATTTCTTTCTTTTGCTTGCTAGCTCTACTACTCGTCCAAAATATTGGTGATAGAAAAAAAAAAGAATAAAAAAATGTTTATTTTTGGATTTTCTAAAAAATCTTTTCAGAATATTATTTACATCAAATAAAAACTGTTTGAATATACAGTATGCAATAAATATAATATAATCATAATTTTATTAACACTTTTGATACTCTTTGTTTCTCTATTATATGCTCATAATGTTACAATAATCCTCATGTATTGACACTGATTTATTTATAAATGAATTTTAACAAGGACTCAATACATGAATATTTATCAGATTAAAAATAATAAAAAAATTTATATTTTTTAATAAAAAAACAACTATAAAAATAATAACAAAAAACTTTATATATTTAAACATTACACGATTACAAATAGCGATTTACAATATAAAACTTTAACTACTTTTTTTTTCCTAATAACTTTTATGTTTCGCAATATTATACAATCAGTATTAATATTATTTTGCGTATAAAATGTTTATATTGATATACACTCGTATATTATTATTATTTGTAGGTATGTTTTTTTACGTAAAAAAAGAGGAAATGAAAGAAAATACACCGAGCTTTGTGGTTGCAATAGCGTCGATTTTAATCACGCTAAAAGTTGTATGCACTCTTTGAAAAATAAAATAATTTTAGTAGATAGGGGAAATACTTTTGAATAATATATATATATATATATATATATATATATATATATATATATATATATATATATATATATATATATATATTATAGTAAGTAATGAATACAAAGGATATGCAATCCATTTGGCTATGTACATATGTAATATCATGTAGGCCATGTGCACTGAGCTTTGTGCATTCATTACATCAATGAAGCTCTTTGCAACACAACAATTTCTCACTATAATGCATTCTTTTTACATCAACGTATTGTATTTGAACTAAAATTTCATAACTTTCTATAATATCGAAAAACATAAGGTGATGTTTTGTAAATTTTTCATTGATAATATATTTGGTAATATTTACAATAATCAATTATCTAAAATATTAGTGTGTGTGTGTGTGTGTGTGTGTGTGTGTGTGTGTGTGTGTGTGTGTGTGTGTGTGTCTGCGTGTGTGTGTGTGAGAGAGATAGAGAGAGAGAGAGAGAGAGAGAGAAAATGTTTAACAATATTAATTTTTTAACAATTGCCTGTAAAAAGAATCAAGATTAATAATATTATAAAAAGTATTAAATTATTTCAATTGGAATTAAAGGGGAAAGAAAAAAAAAAACGTCTAATACAGGATTTCTGTTGTTGCTCCGTCGAGTATCCTAAAAGTTAGGCACCCCGGAGGACCAACTTTTCTCCGTGAAGCAGTTTATGAAGCTTTTTGTTTTTGTTTTTGTTTTAGTGATTTTTACACCGTTGAAACATACTTTAAAAAAAAAATTGCGTGTTTTTAACGTCTTTATTTAATATGTTACACTGTTATTAATATTGGACAGTTTAATTCTATATGCTTATAATTTTTTTTTTTTTTTTGAAATTAACATTATTTTTTTAAACAAGCACATAAACAGTAACATTATCTAATAAAATTTGCAACATTTTAATTTCAAAGGAATTCTCACATAATATTCTCATAGCAAAGTTTGAAATATATAATTTAAACAGTGAATTATGCAGCAACTTAAAAACATTTTCTTTGTTTTAATATAACAAATATTTAAGCAACAAGAATTTAAACCATTTTTATCAGTTTATTTTTGTCGTTTTACTTATATACAATATTAAAGTAAAAAAAAAAAATATCAAAAAATTCCAAGTATACAACCCTTAAACATAATAAAAATAATACATAAGGCGTATATAAGTGAAAATAGTGCACCATGGGATTATATAAATAGTTTTATTATATATATAAAACTAAAAGAGAGGGAGTTTTTAAGTTAGATATACAATCCCTTGGTTCTAAACAAAACAAAATTGAAAGTTTCATGTTATCACTAAAGAACAGAGGATTTTTTTTATCCATATTATATAATATAAATCCAATATTCAGTAAAACCAATTTATAGCAATAAAGATAGAAGTAAAAAAATAAATAAATACTTTGTTTCAATGTAAAATTGATATAACATCAAAATGTTTTGAAAGTAAAATAACTTACAATATCAAAAGTTTTTCTTTCTTATTGTATTATTATTATTTTATTTTTTGTTCAGAATAGTAAAAGTATTAATGTTTAACTTATATTTATATATATATATAAGACGTTTGCCAATAATCACAACAAAATACTCTTGAGAATTGAATTCTGTGATTGCTTTGCTACAACCTCTATAACCCCCTAGCTAACTCTAACAAACCCCTATCTTCCTTTCCCTTTCTCCTTATACTTTCTTTTTGTACGCCTATCTTGTTGGACTTGGTGACGACAAAAGTGACTACGACCATCATAATCGAGAACCTTGTAACGAGATCTCAACCTTACGAGTCCCTTGTGATTTTACTCTAGACTTACTCACTTTTCAACAAAGAGAGAGAGAGAGAAAGAGAGAAAGAGAGAGAAAATTTTCTATAGTGTAACATTCAGTGAAAAGTGTTGATGGCTATGGGCAATGCCATAACCCTCTAACAATTCTAGAGTGAAAGAGAGCTAGGATAGAACAAGAAGAATCGGACAAGAGTGTAAAAAGGGTAACACTGAAGAAGAGTCTCTAGGGGTATATCTTAGTACAGGTCACATGACACAAGTCACACTGAAAAGAGAAAGATATGGGATGTGCGCAAACTGTTAAACACAACCAGGAAACAAAAAAATATATAAAAACTACAAAAAAAAAAAAAAAAAAAAACTTGATATGTACGTGAGATTTCTTTACCTTGGTGGTTGATTTTTTTTATACTGGTTTGTAAAAATTCTTTGGAATAATGCTCTTTCTTTCTAATGATGCTTATCATATTTTTTTAACTATAAATACTTTTAGATGTTTTGAGATTTGTTTGTTTGTTTGTTTGTTTGTTTGCGTAACTAATTAATCTTTAAATAAAAGTAGATTAAGTTAATTACGAAATCTACATGGATATTTCAGCCATATTACATGTTCTTGTTCAGAGTTTTCAAAAATTCACAATAAGTAAACAATACATTTCAAATAATTAGATATTTTACAGTTGAGGTAAGGCTGTAATAATCACTTAGTATTCTGTCATTACAAATAAATAATCATATCAACCTATTTCATTACCAGATATAGTTTAATATAAGATTGTTCAGGTAAAATATTTAGTTTATTATTATGATTAATATCACAATCAAATTTAAAATAACAAATTCATATTTTGTATTAAAAAAAAAAAAAAAAAAAAAAACTGAATGATTGTAAAATAGTATTCTTTTAATGAAACCAAAATTTATGAAAAATTCAGAAATATTGTCATTAATTATAATATCAACTTATAAATCAAGAATAATTCATTATTTGAAAATGATTTTTAGTTACATTTAGTGTCTTGACTATTTTATAATATTGATTTACATCCCACCATGAAAAGAAATTAACTCATAAACTATTTTGTTTTAAGAATATTTATTAACTTGTGTTATTTTATATTGTGGTTATACTTGCTTTAGTTTTCAAATATAATTTTCATTCTCAAGTTTCTGAAGTTTTTAAGTAAGGCAAACTTGTCCGATGAAACTGACCATAAGTTCAAAAAAGTTACAAGTACTTGATATGAAGTGTGAAATACTCAATTACAAAGTCTGAAGAACTTTAAATTTAATTTAACAACAATCTACACTTCATTGCATAAAGTATTTATTTGAAACATTTTACTATGCATGAGAACGTAGAGAGAGAGAGAGAGAGAGAGAGAGAGAGAGAGAGAGAGAGAGAAATGCAGGAGATGTCAAGCTTAAAAGTTAATTCTTATCCATTTAATTCATTTAGACTCTGAAAGCATTATTTAAATTTTATTTACTAAAAAAAAGCGAGAGAGAGAGAGAGGAGGTATATAATATAAAAAAGCTTTACAGTTAGTTAGATATATATGTTAGTATCCTTTTTCTGTCGTAACTTTACATCAGTGACAAAGACAGACTTGAATGCTAGGAGATGAAGGAGGGATGGAGGGTGGGGGAGGAGGTACAAGAAAAGAAGAAAAAGACAGTTAAATGGAGGGGACGTAAAGGTAAAGCTACTTCAGTGGCAGAGAAGACTTGTAATTAGCCAGACAATTACGATTCTTGTGTTAGCTAAAATGTCGCTGGCTGGCTGCTACTGCACTCTAAAAAAGTAAGAGAGAGAGAAAGAGAGAGAGAGAGAGAGAGAAAGTCGCTATGGTGTCAGGGGATGGATCTTAGCTTGAGAGTAAACGTGTTCGGAATGTGTTTATACAAAAGATTCCTTACATAGTGTGCTATGCAAGAAGTAGTGTGAACCTTTACAGACATTAGGTCACACTGTATAGAAAGTGTAAAAAAAAAAAAAAAAAAAAAAAAAAAGTAACACTCGTTATTATACCTGCGCAAGACACTCTGTATATAAAATGTAATTACTTTTTTTTTTAAAGTTTATTATTATTGTATTTTTAAAAAAACAAAAACATTATGCTTACATTATTTGCTTAGATTTCTTTCTAAATCTTTGTGGTTTAATAAAGTATTATTTCTTTTCGTTTTAACGTTATACATTACTTAAGACATGATACACATTTTATTATTTGATGATACAATTTAAAATGTATTCAAAGAAATTAATGAAATAAAGTTTTTATAGGTATACTTAAACGTATATGTATATATATTAGTAATAAAAACGCAACTTTTTATGTGAAAATAATATTTAGTATGTTTCCAGCAAAAATATCGAAACAAGTAAATAAAAATATAAAAGAGCAAAGAATGTTGCGAAAAAAATAATATTTTTTTGGAAAGATTTTTTTCTTCTTATAAGTATTTACTTTTAAAGCATTTCAGTACATCAAAGTAAATACCGTTGCAAAGCAAACACATTTTTTCTCCTTTGAGGAAGTCTTTGGGAAAGAATAATTTTAAATATATTTAAAATATGTAAGTAAAATAACACATATATAAATTTAACAAATCCTCTTATTATTTTTCTGTAGTGCATATTCACATATATATATTAAAGTAATTTATAATCCTTTAGATGTAAATATATGAAAATATGTTTCTTTTATTTTACTGAGAAAAATAAAATACTAAGCTTAAATTTTTATTCCCCACAATTTCATTTTCACAAAACAAAGAAACAACATAAAACGATTGAAGTAAAAAACAGAAATAAACCTCAAAACAAAGGTTTGTTAGCATTTTTCTGCTACATTTTTACTCAAAATATATATTTCATGTTTTGTTTACTTTTTTTTTCTAGTTTACAAAGGTTTGGCTTAAAACCTTTTAATCTGTATTGGCTTTTTTTCTGTGGCTTTTATTTTGGTTTGCTAGTGAGTGACCATCACCGCTCTTGACTGACCGGCACGACGCAAACTCATCAACCCGTGGTAAATTTTGCCACCGAAATATAAACTTTCATCTACATTTCTGTATTGTTGTCTTTTAAGTATAAATATTGACATTTTTAATACTGCGTTTTGATATTAAATTTATGCTGCATGAAGCTGTAGGGTTCAAATTATACAGTATTTATGTAAAGAGTTAAATATTGAATAAAAACATTGCGGTAGTATTAAATAATATTTGAAATTCAATTAGTTGTAGATGAAATAGATAATTTTGGTTGACCATCTGTAAAATAATTAAAATTTAATTAAATGAAAATTAATAACAATTTTGTTTTATATTAAAAAAAAACTGATAAATTTTATATTATATTTTATATGTTGTAAAAAAGTTATTGTTAAATTGTTGTGATATTGTTTTATATTAAATACATAATACATGAAGCTATTATATATATATATATATATATATATATATATATATATATATATATATATATATATATATATATATATATATATATATATAGTATTATAAGATCATTGCCATCTTTTGATATGGTCTTGAAATTCAATAGGTCGTGTGTGAAGGAAGGTGGGTTGAGAGAGAGAGAGAGAGAGAAAGAGAGAGAGAGAGGGAGGGAGGATTGCGGGCCGAGGCGAGTGATAAAGGTTTCTACTAGGCGGTAGTGGCGGCAGATCTTTGTAGTATCAAGGGGTGTGGGTACTGAAATTGGTTCACTAGCTTGCGGCGGCACGTCCCATCTCTCTCTCTCTCTCTCTCTCTCTCTCTCTCTCTCTCTCTCTCTCTCTCTCTCTCTCTCTCTCTCTCTCTCTCTCTCTCTCTCTCTGCCTGATGTAACGTTTATTGGATGCTAGACTAAGGAACGAGTGCTGGTTACTTGCTTGCTCACTTTACTTCCACAGTGAAAACACTGAAAGTGAAAGAGCAAGTGTGACCCTTACACACCTTTCTCTCTTTCTCACTCCTTACATGCTGTAATCTCTTTCTTTTCTCTCTCATTCTATCCCCTTCCAATGTATTTTCCATCTCTTTTTTTCTACCTATACTTGTTCAATTCCTAACTCAATTCTTTATTTTCATTGTATTCTCGTTACTACTGGTATACAAACTGGTCTCTCAATATAAAAACCTACATATTATTTTCTTCTTATTCTCATGCTCTCAATTTTGCAGACAAAAAAAACTTGACGATTTCTCTCTCTCGTCACGTGCTCAACAAAACATTCGAGCAACTTGCAACTTTTTTTATTTCTTTACTTGTAACTTTTTTTCTTTCAGTATAAATATTATATTTGCTTTAAATTTGTGATAAAAATACTAGAGACATTACAATTTAAACAGAAAATTCTTACTTTTTAATTTTATTTTAATTCGACTCAAAATATATTGAAAAATGTTAGACTAATTTGCCAAATTTCCTTATTTTAAATTGAAAACGTATTTTCTTTTAATTTGCTGCCTTTGTTTTGTTCATTGATTATTTCTTATTATTAAAATAGATCAAGCAACTAAAATAAAAAAATAAAATTTAAAAAAGGAAGGAGATTATATTTATATATAAAAATATGTTATTATTTAAAAATTTTTGGACATAACGTAATAATAAAACATTTATTTTCTGTGAACATAATGGAAAGAGTTGTAATTTATATATGAGAACCGTTCATTCAAATCTCTCACAAATTCTTAATCTATCTCAAATCCTGTTTTTATTATTCTTCGTATAATTTTAGTATAAATTTGCAATACCTATTACCGGTGATGACTAGTAACTAATAAAAAATACGCTTAAATACGGCAAAAAAAAAAAATAATAATAATAAATAAAAAGTGTTAAGGACGTTTTATATATATATATATATATATATATATATATATATATATATATATATATATATATATATATATATATATATATATATATATATATTTAGGACTAACTTTTATGGGACCATTTATAAGGGATTTTTGAACAATATACTGCAATGTTTAAATAACGCATAACCCATACTACACTTTTACATACTGAAAAAAGTAACTAAAGAGTTACCCTTTAGACTTTTTGTATAATAAATTTGTTAGAAATATATATATACAGTATACAATTTTTTTTAAAGATCTTAAGAGCTAACTATTTACCGCTGAAAAAATTACCTTTATTCTAACGAGTTACTGTTTAAACTGTTTTCAACCACTTCTAAAGTACTACTACGTTTTTACTAAAGAGTTACTTCTATATAATGTATCTGAATAATTCCTTGAATTTATGTTTTCCGTGCATTTAACTTAAAAAAATTACGCAAAATTTTCACCCGTAAGAAACACGATTTTTTTTCCGGAAGTAATATTATGTATATAATTGACAATGCAAGTATTTTTTATATTAACAAATATTTTCAGACTCAGCATTGCGCCGTTTGTAAAATAATACAGTAACGACAAGCTGCGCTGCGCCGCGTTCTTAATTAATGAGTATAACATTTTCCTCCATGCACAACGAAATAGAATAGCGTCTTCTCAAGCGTATAATGTTAGTGCATTCCTCGCAAAACGATCCAATAATGGGGGGAGTATAGTTTTTGTATGCTTATATGTGTGTCTTTAATACGTTCTCTTCTCTTATTATGTAGGAGTATGTAACGTAATATAAATAATTTAAATACAAGAACAAAAAAATTTAAGAACGCAAGAAAATGTTTTACAGGAATTTAAATTGTTTTTATTGTATTTTTTTTTTATCAAAACTCTATTCTATCGTAACTTTAATACGTGTATATAAATATATTTAAAAAAAATTAAAATTTATTAAATGACCACTGAACTGTATTATTATAAAAACTATTCATTGAACTGTTATTAAATTTTAAATACCATGTTTTAAATAAGTATATTATTTACTTTAATAACGTGTTTAGTTTTAAAAGTTAAAATTCAAAAATAAAAACAAACGTGGAAAGTATAAATTACGTAATTTATGCTACACGGAAAAAAATTACTACTAATGGCAGGTACATGAACCTGTATTTTGCAATAGGTACACTTGAATTTGGAATAGGTTGTCATAAAACTACAATACCACTAATTCTAAGTGAGTCACACCTTTATTGTTGCACAGTGCACCTGCATTAGGTATTATTGTAGTACGAGTATAATAATACCTGTGTTCTAGGTTATATGTTTACCTATTACATTGTTAGTATTAATTTTTTTGCATGTACAGGTACTAATTAGTATCTTGTACAGCATAAATGTTGCTAACTTGAAGTAATAACATATTTATGATCTAACACTATATAACTTCAAGTGCTTTAGAGTAAATAATGTAGTTATGAATAAATATTGATGAAATTGAGCCATAATAACTAAATATATGCTTTTTTCATGTAAATAGTATAAATTTTATATGTATCTGATCTTAGGTTTCATATATGAAACAATATTTGAAAAATCTATATTGAAAAAAAAAATCTAAATATGAAAATAGTTAGGTCACTACACATTAAAACTAGTTATCGTAATTATAAAAAAAAAATCAATATCATAATTAACTTGTACGATATAGTTTATGAATATCAAGTTATTATTTACAATGTATTATAGGAGATAAATAAAAATAACATTAATATATATAATTAACAAATTAACGGATATAAAACTATTGCAAATGATAATAAGTACGCAGAAAAAATTACTACTTATGACAGTTATGAATCTTGTATATTGTTATAGGTTATTATTAACTTAGAACAGGTATTGATAGCAGGTAAGATACTTCTTTATGGTATAATATTTTACCTGCTTCAGGTATTATTGTACTACATCAATATCAGGTTAATTTTTACCTATTGTAGTTTACTGGATTTATGTCTGTCATAGTATTTTTTTTTTCAGTGTATAATGTAAAAAACATAAAATGCATATTTTACAATTGTATTTTAGCAAAATGAAAGTTCATTCAGTGAAGAATGCAGATGTAAAACGTTGCAGAGAAAACGCTAGGGAATCTCATTGCTCGATATATGCAACCAGCTGAGCATGTTGCATCAAAACCTACATTATTATCATTAACAATGTTAATACATTTTTGCACCATCTTAAATACGAAACGTTAGTTTAAAAACTTACAGCCATTTGTTTATTATCATTTAATGAATCGTTTCTTGGAGAAAAAGTAAAAATAAATAAATAAATAAATAAATAAATAAATAAATAAATAAATAAATAAATAAATAAATAAATAAATAAATAAATAAATAAATAAATAAATAAATAAATAAATAAATAAATAAATAAATAAATAAATAAATAAATAAATAAATAAATAAAAATCAAATTATATTTTAATTGTAACACATGTATAAACTATTTATTTAGTACAATACAATATCTTTTCTTTTATTGCTATTTTTTTTAAATAAAACTCCTGAAAATATTCTCTCTTATACTGTATCTTGAATAATTATAAATATCGAGATTTATATAAGTATTACTATTATAATTGTTTTATTTCAAAAAGCAGTAACTGCGATTTAAAAGTCAGACTAAAAATGAAATTATATACGTATAATATATTTTGTATAATATATATTTCCCCAAATACAATAATATTTTTAACTTGAGGAAAAAAATAGAAAGTTTAAACATAAAATATGAAAAAACGGAGGAGAAAAAAACTCAGATTTTTTTATTGATATAAAATCTCAAGATGATCAGTATTTCCGAACATCCCTTTTCACATAAAAAATTTAAATTCCCCCTCTTTATATGCTAGCTATAAAATAGTTTTAAAAGGCAGATATTCCTCTCTCTCTTTTCTTTTTTTTTACTGCTTTTAAAGCACATGAGCAATTTTGGCCACTTTTATAATAAAAAATTTATAAGACGAATTATCTAACTTTAAGTTTTTTTTTTTTAAATTAATAATTATACTTTGAATGAAATTAAAATAAAAAATTAAATAATATTTTTATACCATTCTTTAACTAAGATATTGATATAAATATATATATTTTTTAAATATTAAAAGGTATTATAATGAAGTTGAAATGTAAAATTGATGAAGTCAAGTTTATAATTGTATGTAAAATATCTTTTTACTTCCTTGTGTAAAATATATATACACAGTGTAACAGCTGTATAAAATGATATTAAAATTTAAGAGGAAAGAAATTGATAATATCCATTAAATGGTGTTATAAATGTAATAAATTAAATTTTGAATTTAATGGTGGCACGTCGTTGTTTGATTCATGATACTTTTTTTTTTTTAACGTCACATCAAATTTGCTCTTCTTACGTTAGAGGGTAAATAAAAGTGTTTGATGAGATTTAAGCTGAGAATGAGCCGCGATCTTTAAGTGGCTTTGCTTGCTCTCTCGCTCGCACGCTGACACTCGTCTCTCTCTCTCTCTCTTTTGCTTATCGAGTTGGATGTGTCGACAAGCCTGTCTTCTTACGTGTCTAACATTTTGTAAATTTTACCTCCTTATTCAAGATTTTATCCCGTAAAATGAGAATGATAAAGTAGATAACTCATAACATAAACTCATTCAATAGTGAAAAACAGATTTTCAATACAATGGCTTTGTTTCAAATGAAAAATAAAAACGTAAAATATATTGATTCAAAGATAGTAAAAATAGAATTTCTAATGGATCATTTCATAATTATTTGCCATTTACAGATATTCGTCACAAAATTTTATTTTATTATTCTCAAAGAAAGAAGAAATAACATAATTTATGCAGCATTAATTTTGTAATATAATTAATGGTAAATTGGAACATCATTATAATAACAAATATTTATTGAGCATAAGAAATTGTACAGACATGAAAATAGTCAAAGTCAAAACATAGGGAGTTGCTCAAAAAGATAATTAATTAAGTTAATTATCTATAATTAATAATAAAAAAACAACTAACTGTAGCACATGTTTCACAAACATAGAAGCAAATATTTCTTTTACATTGCTGTTTAGCTTGTTAGATCAACACTTCTAGGCAAGAAAGAATCATCATAATAATTTGAGTTGATTCTAGGCATACTAAATTCTGTAGACTCTCCATTACGTCATCTATTAGATTTTGGTCTAATACAGCCTCTATTAGTAGAGAAGACAGGCAAGTCAATAATAACCAGCACACATTATAATTATTATACAAGATAATATTTAGGCTATGTAACATACTTATTATGCAATATAGCATTTTTTTTCCGATGAAGAAAATTGCTGAAAATAGGGTAGCAAAATCATTATTTTATCCATGCTTTTTTTTTTTTTTTTTTATATATAGGTAAAATCAATAACATTGTTATAATTAATTATTATAAGTTATATTATTATTTAAAAAGAATTAAAATTATTAATGCACTGCTACCACATTGATACAATTTTTGTAGCCAAACGTATTATAGACTGATGGAATCTTTGAGAAAAGGTGAACAAAATGCTGCTCGGGCGAGGTTGATTCAGGATCACTAATTTATTCAGCTTGTCCTTTTTAATATAAAAGTTTCTTCCTCTCTCTCTCTCTCTCTCTCTCTCTCTCTCTCTCTCTCTCTCTCTCTCTCTCTCTCTCTCTCTCTCTCTCTCTCTCTCTCTCTCTCTCTCTCTCTCTCTCTCTCTCTCTCTCTCCTATTAGCACTTACGTTGTTCATGTTGTTTAATTTCAAGTAATTTAGCAAGAATTTTTTATTGCTTTTTTTCTTCTTCTTCTTTTTACTCTTTTCTACAAAGTTTAAATTAGTACTTTAATTGGTAAGCATCGTAGCATTAATAAAACGTATATAAGGCAGAAAAGAGAGTGCAGTTTAAATGATTAAATTCTAGACTAAAAAAAAAAAAAAAAAAATCTAATAATAATAATAAAAAGTTAGATATTCGTGTTTTATAAATAAATTAGAAATTCAGTTAGTTTAGTTTGCAATTTACAATTTATAAAATTTTAAGTTTGCAATGAGATAATTTCAAATAAGTAGTTAAATATTGTTTGTATTTTGTAAATAATTTATACGTACTAAACTAACTGTGCTTTAACTTCAAGGGTTAAACATACTATTATATTCTTTGATCTTTATATTCATAAAAAAATAGTAATATAAAATATAAACCTTTTTTTTATATAAATGTATACTAAAACTCATTTAATATTGAACTTAAAAGTTTTTCAGTCCAAAATGTTATTTAATGTTGAAAGTAAAATATAATATTATAAGTAAATATTTATATTTGTTAAACTCAAATTAGTTTTAAATTGAAATAAGTACAAGTATTTTGATATTGAGTGATATTTGATGTTTGTGAGGGAAATATTACGATACATTGAATTGCAAAACATCCTCAAATCTTCATAGAAGAAAACTTTTGCCAAACTTTCATCTTTTCCTTGAAACTAAACCTTCTTATCAATATTATAAATAGACCAACAACTTTTACTTAATTTCAAATATTAATCCTGGTATTATATTAGCTTTTGCTTTTCCTATCACTTTAGTATTTACTTATAATTTGCTTAACAGTTATGTAAAAAAAAGTTACTTAATATTTATGTAAAATAAGTTTATTAAAATTCTCTTAATTGTAACTAAGTATACTGCAACAGAAAAAAAAAACACATTCAATCTGAACAGGGGAAAATACTTTAAATATCTTATTAAATATTGAAATTTTATTTGAGTAAAAGTTATATTTTTCCTTTGTTAGTCTCTATGAATTATGTAAAAATGGCAGTTTAGATATTCAATATTTTTCATTTGAAATTTTTACCCTCTTTTATGTATATATTTTATATAATATATAAAGCATTCCTTTTTTTTTTTTTTTTTTTTTTTTTTTTTTTTTTTTTCAGGTTTCTAGAAAGTATGCAAAAAATATATAGAACAAGTCCCTTTCTTTCGCGTGATGTTTGGAATTTCATCCAATTTTACATTGATTTTAAATTGTAATCCCAATTTTTATACAAATAAAAAGCGTAAAATAAAATTTAACGTGTTTTTTTTTTCTCTCAGTAAAATTCTTCTGCGATCAAATGAGATTTACCATTCGAATATCCTGTTTGTATATCTGTTTTAATTAAAGAAACGTTTGTTTACAAACTTTTTTTTAGTATATAACTAACCTAAATTTTAATTAATTTTTTATATATACCTACATCTCCTTGTCTTTTTCATAATCCTTTAAGGTATTTTATATTATATTTATAAATGAGATGAAAAAAAATAGGGGTCTACTATATATTATCTTAAAATAAAAGAAGGCAATGACCGTATTATAAAGTGTTATATTATATATTCTATAATATATAAAAATATAAAAAGCAAGGAATTTGGTAAGGTAATGAAAAGCATCTTGACTTGATTTACACGGCTAAAGTTTCCGGGCAAAAGTTTACCTTACATTAAAATAGCACACCGTCTAAACTTATACAAGGAAATGAATAGAAAAAAAGAAGAAGAGAAGAGAATCTTCTTATATACATACAAGAAAAAGAGAGGGGAACCCAGAAAATGATTAAATACCAGCAATTATTTCAAGCAAAAAAAAATTTACACCTTATGGGAAGGAAGAAAAGAAAACACAAGATTCTTCTTCTTCTTTTTTTATTTAACGTAGACTTTTTTCTTCTTATTTTACAAAATATTGTAACACTCAGAGAGAAAAGATTTTTTTTTATCATACTCAAGTTATATAAAAAAATAAAGGTAGAAAATATTTTCATTTTATATTATATAAAAAAGTAACTTTATTATATAATTCCATTATAGAGTTTATAAATTTTTATTTATAATAAACAATACTCGAAACAACAACAAGAATTTTATAGTTACCTTTATTATTATATACTCATATTATATTATATATAAAAAAATATTATGACGTTAGAATCCATTATCTGTTTGTAAATAATTAAAAATATATAATACTTTATTTTTATGATATTTATGATATCATGTCGTTTACAGTTCTGTGTACTGTACGTACATGAACATTATTATAGTCATCTCTGTAAGCACCTCTACATGCTGTGTGCTCGAGATGTTACATTATTTATCAGAGTCAATGCCTTGAGCGGTCGAACAGTGTACTACAAAAGTAATATTGAAAAAGTAGGATGGGGTAATTATAGTTGTATAGTTTTTGTTGTTGGATTTACAACAGTAGTAATACATTTATTAAAAGTATTTTTTGTATCTAGAGTAAGAAAATGGAAAAGTATCTCCCTAAAGGGGAAAAATATAGATTTACTTTCTTGATTCCTTTTTTAGAATAAGATTTAAGGACATTATTTGCCTTTTTATTTATTATCATGATAAAGTTTATTACGTTATTTATGTGTGATTTACATTTGAGGATTGGTTATTATTTGTAATAAGTACGGAAAACATGGTGGAAATTAATTTTCAAGACTAAAGGGGGGGGGGGGGATTATTTGATACTCTGTAATTTAAAACTACCCAGTTGGCACCCCATTTTTTTTTCTTTTTTAGATACGTGTCTTTTTCTTGGTTCAATGAGGTAAAAAAATGATATTCAACTTTTTTTGATTCGACCATCCCTCAATAAATACACGTGTGTGTATATGTGATGTTCTCTCTAATTGAAATGTGATGTCACTAAATCGATGTTATTAATTATTTATAAGGGTTAAAATTTCATAAGTGTTGTGTTACTTGAACAAGATTATTACTGTTGCATTCAAACATTGTTGAAGTTTTTCTAAAAATAGCTAGACATGAAATTTTGAATTATAAATTTTGAATTACAATATGGATGTTTTTGCATCGATTACAATTCATAATCATCGTATATTTTTTAGTTGAAAAATTTCTGATTTTTATAGAATAAACATAAAAAGCTGTACACGTGATATAAACATGCAGTAATAGATAAAGTAGGTTATTTAACATATTATAATATTTATAAGTATCTAATTATAAGTGACAACTTGGATTCTTAATGGTAAATATTGTATGATATAATATAAATTTCAAATAGTTTTAGTAAAAGTTAGTAACATTTTGTTCAAGAGTAAAGCTTACAGTGTGCGGTCACTATAGATTTTGAGCCGAGGTTTTAAGTTACTCTTTGGGCCAAGTCAACCGTATAATGCTTCATATAATATCACCTATAAGTCAATCTAATTAATTATTACAAACCACGTTTACATCAGTGTGTTACATAATAAACTAAATCTGACTATACAGTTTATTATATAACAATAAATAAAATTGAACATTAATTTTTTATTAAATAAATATTATATTATAATTATACATTTAAAATGTTTATAATAATATATTATCCTAAGGTTTTCGTTTCTTTGACTTTGATGCTATTCCGGGGGATGGGTGATAAGCCCTTTAAGTTCTTTAAGAAACAAAAAAGTAGGTATATGTTTTTATTTTGATGTATTTTTAACAATAGCCGTATTTCAATTGTTATGCATAGAGTATATTTCTGATTATTTCATTTTTAATATAAAAATACTCTTGGTATAAAATTCAATTATATATTGTTCTTGTTATTTTCTATCTTTTGCAAAAGCTATTATTGATTTAGTGCGATAATCTTAAAATGCTGAAGGCAAAATAGTGGTATGAGAGAAGAGGATGGGTTGAAAGGGGGGGGGGGTATATATGTATTTTTTAAGAGAAAAGAAGGAGGTTTCTTATAACCCCCTGCTACTTGGTTATATGTTGAAAATAGGGTATACAGTAAACGCTGGGTAAGAGGAAAGGAATTTGGTATTACCCTCGACTCGGTGCCTTCTTTACATCAAAAGAAGAAGAAGAAGAAGAAGAAGCAGAAAAAAAAAAGCCATGCTACTTGCTTGCTTCTTTTTGGAATTCTCACTCAACAAAGCATATCGCAATCCAATAGTGTTTCTATAAGCATCGATTTCTGATATACTGATATACGACAAGACAGCTAGAGGCTACATTTATACTGCATATTATATATATATATATATATTTTTTATACTTTGGTCTCTTGTTATTTGTTATATCGTTTAACTTCAAGGAAAATATAATATGAAAATTTTTATATTCGTGTTATCTACAGGTTGTTTTTTTCTAACTTTTTTTCTTTCTTTCTTGGGTTTCATTAATATTGCATCAAGAGAAATCAAGTATTATTTTATCATCTATTATATTTTTGCATAATATTTCATGTAAAAATAAAGGGTTAATTAATTATGTAATATGACTTGATAATTCATGTTGTGGGCAGTAAAAAATACCAGATTCACCGGTATCATCAACCGAGCTGGTATGGCCGAGTGGTGAAGGCAGCTGACTCGCAACTCTGTACTCCTCACCGAGTATAGGTACGAGCCACTGCTGGGTGCGTACGTGAAGTGCGAGAGCACAACACGTTGCACGATGCATGTTTACATGCATTCCATGACGACGCACAGTATTCGGGAGGTGCATGATGGATGTGATTGCACCGACCAGCCTGCCTAGATGTTTCCACGGTTTCTCTAGGCTGTCATGGCGAATGCCGGGCTGTGTACTTAGGCCGTGGCCGGCCCGTGTGTGCTTTTCCATTAATTGGAAAGTTCTTACCTGTCGATAAGACAATGTCTTGACTGGGACTGGGATTGGTGAATAGCACGATAACACAATATGGCAAGCAAAAATAAAAATAAATCCTGTAAATTGCAATAGGTAAGCATGAGTCTAGCACAGGTATTGATGCACTACAATAATATCAATCTAGGTATGATATTCTACAATAGGGGTGTGACTCACCTAGATCAGTTGACATTTCACCTATATAGATTATGTGACATTGTAGCATAATAATATGTAGCATATCAATAACTGTTTCAGGGTTTATACCTATTGCAATGTCCAGGAATAATGTCTTTGACATTAGTAGTATTTTTTCCCGTGTGAACAAATTACAGCTTGTTTGTTTTCTGTTACTATGTATGTATAGATAATATTTTTAGTCAAAGGCTCCATAATTTACAAATCCATAAGACGAGCATAATAAATATTTTAATATTTTTTTACGGAACCATCACAAGAAATTATAATAATCATGCTGTAATACATCTGTGCCGCAATAGTGTACCGTATTACAGTATGAATTCATTTTGCCGTAACATTAATAGACTATATTTTTTGAGTATATAATATTTCTTCAAAATTAAACTTGATTTATCGTTATAAGTTGCAACAATGCAAACAATGAAAAGAATTATATAATTATAAAATTTTTAATTTACATAACAATTTTTATGAATGGAACAGAAAAACAAACAAATATTAATTTTAGATTTAAAAAAATAAACACATATAAAAAATAATACTAGTTTGAGTAAAACATTTCATGTCTTTAGTGTTGGTTGTCCTATTACATTATAACAATCTGTCAGAGTCCAGCTATGTCATCAATTCTTGATTCTATTATCATTAAATGTGCTTGATAGTAAACAGAGCATATATTATAATCTGAACACTATATTAATAGGTTTATAATAATTGGATTTAAGTCATTGCTCCGTGTAATTTTGTGCCGACCATACTCATGTTATTTCACGCAAAATATAAACAATGCACAAGGGGGTTTAATAAAAGCAATAGCATTTAAATTTGTGTTATAAAAATATAAGGCACTATAGTTATCTCTTCGATCAATAAAGCTGTTTTTACATAATGTAAAGTATTTGCCAAAAGCTTTTTAGACGATCTTATAAATGTGTTAAAAGTAAAACATAAAAATACTAACAATGTCTAACATCTAAAAAATTTTCATTAAAAAATAAGAACACACAAAAAGAAGAGATAGAGAGAAAAAAAATTAAAAGCTAATATTAGAAAATATTATTTTAAAATGAAAATCGATAAAGTAAACGATAAAACGTAGCAATAAAATAACTAAATTTAGGGAGAATTTTATTATTAATATTTTATCCTTTATATAATATAAAAACATAAATAATATAAAATTAAAAATTGATTTTCTTCTTTAATATTAGTAAAAAAAAGACAAAAGACAAAAGAAAATTAAATTAAATTTAGCGTAACCACTTTGTTAAGCTATCAATTTATTTTGTTCAATCGTATTAATCAATTCGGATGGAAAATATTGGTTTATTTTCCAAGAGACGTGTTACCTCTTCTTATAATATATAAATTTTTTATCTTTCTTTTTAAAGTTTTTTTTTTTTTTTTTTTTTTTACAAGATAACAAGAATACTAACGAGTTATATTTTTATTTGATTTTGTTTTAGATGGGATGTATTCTGTAAGGCGCCGAGCTGAGCTGGAGGATTTGGCGGAGGCCTAGACATGGCGGCGGTCACGCGGACCTGGCTTTGTTTTATCACACTGCTCAGTGTCGAGTTCGTAGGTAAGTACTAAACTTCAATACGTAGCTCTGTAAGTATCTGAACTGCGGTATGAAATTTTACTGCATTATCGTATGAAAGTACATGTACATATATTACAAACAGAGGCAGGTAAATAAATGATCTTAATTACAATAGGTAAATATTATCCTGGAACAGGTATTGATATACTAAAATGTTACCTAATCCAGGTGAAACATACTACAATACAGGTGTTTCTCACTTGCATTAAGTAACATTGCAGTATATCAACACCTGCTCCAGAGTAATAATTACCTATTATAATTTACATTATAGCCATTACAGTACTATTTCTTCTCCGTGTTAAATGTATTCAGAAGGAGACTTTTATTAAAGTATTGTTACTTATAAATATATGGAATTGCCTTAAGGGAATGAAGTATAATTTTATGGCACAGTGTTTGTACAAAAGTCTTTGTACGGTGTCTGAAAAATTACATGTATAAACAATCATCTAATAATAATAATAACGGGGAGAGATAAGGGGGATTTACGCCTTTGGAAGTACTAAAATAGTTTTTAGGTAGAAAATTTCCAATTCCAGTAATAAATAAATACAACAAGTTTTTATTTTAGAAATTAGATGAATTTTTATTATTTAAAAAAAATAATAATCATACATTAAATATATGAATATATTAAAAATATGCTTAAAAAACGACGATTATTAATATTAAATTTACACACGATAATATCTCCTGATTGAATTCTTTTACCAAATAAATGTACAAAAATGTTATGTAAAAAGTTTTTATTATAATGTATCACAGTTTATACGTTTAGTTAATTTTGCTTTGTTTTCTTTCCCATTTAATCTTTTAATACGTAATTTCTACAGAGAAAGTGCTACATAGAATACGTGTTATGTATTATTGATCTTTTTAGAACAATTGCAATTGAAAAAGCATTACTTTAAAAAAGCAATTTTTATTTAAAAATACAACTTTTTCATCAAAAAATAATTGGAAATTGACCAAGAAAAACACTACTCGTTAAAGAAAGATATGTTTATTATTTGTGTTGCTGTTTTCTGTCGTTTTACTTCTCTATGACTTTTAGTATTTTTATTTTTAAAGTTTACAAATTTAGTTTCAAAATAAACGTTAACTCTTTGAACATTACACACTGTATTCGTTTCAAACTCTTATATATATATATATATATATATATATATATATATATATATATATATATATATATATATATATATATATATATATATATATATATATATATATATATATATATATATATATATGGACGGGAAATTAATCCCAATATTACGAGACGAGAATTTATATATACACACATATATATTTATACACACACACACACACAATAGTTTTCGATAATTTTGTTTCTAGCAAATCATGCATAAACATTACTTTTTTGATTTTACTGTCGGGCAAATATAGTTGCCACCTACCTAACACACGGTGTACTGTATACATAATATAAAATCATGAGCGATATTCTATGTACTGTACAATGCAATGTATGTACTATACACTACAATGAGATTACATACAGCACTCAAATTAATTGCATTTTTAGCACAAAAAGAAAATTTATTGATTGATGCAAATCAACCCTATCAACAAAATTTCTGTTTTTACTATTTTTTTTTTCAGTGTAATTTCTACCTAGTATACAAGACGGAAAAGTAAAACAGCATAATATTTTAGTTTCACCACCCCTCTTTAGCTTTTGTTATTTTCTCTAGAGTTCCGTGCCAAGACAATTTGCTCACTTCAAACTTTGTTCTCTCCTTGGGACACATTTTTACCTGTATCTTGTTTTCTAAATCTCTCTCTCTCACTCTCTCTCTACGCTAATGCAATCTCAGATTGCAAAATATTCAATTTTATTGCGCTGTAAATTATATTATAACATAAAAAAAAAGAAACTGTTAACAAATATAATGTATAAAAACTACTGTAATAAATTAAAGTTGATTTAAAATATTGTGTTTAGTAAAAAAAAAGTTTCAAAAGTGTATAAAGTACACTGATAGTTTAAAACTCACTTTGAAAAACTTTTTTTTTTGTTGAAATTACTTTGAAATAAAAAAACAACTGAAAACTACTATCTGCTCCGTGCAATATAACCCGACTTTTTCTTAAGAAATAATGTATTAGCAATCCTTGCAGTTACAGACAAGATATTGAAAAAAAGGAGAAAAAAAAAACTTTCCAAAGTGATTCCATTTGAAATAAAATATTGTAAAAGTTGAGAATTATTTAATTTGTTTAATGTTCCTTCGTTTGCAACGCTTAATTTGCATACTGTATATTATTATAGCAAGACTATAGGGATTTTAATTAAAATGCAGATATTGTGAAATTTGTTTTTGAAAAAGTAGTTTAAATATTTTTTTTAACTCATATAACACAAAAGATTTTATTCTTAAATAATATTTTTAGTTGCATGAAAACAATAAATTATGTATATTTATTTTGCATCTATGTCATTATAGCATAAGAGTTACTAAAAAGGAACCGCATAAAAATAATCATGTTGTACTATACATAATATTTATGCAATGTATAGCAAAATTATTATACAAAACAGCATAAATTATGTTATAATATATGTTACTTGAAATGGGGTACTGTAATTAATTTTTTGTACATATCATGTATAGGGAAAGAGTTTTACAACACTTATTAAATATCAAATTCTATAGTTTTACGGACAAAAAACATAAATACTTTTATATTACTTTCTCCTAAGAAAGCACTTGATTTTATAGTTTTACCTTTCTTAACTAAGAAGGTACAAAAACACATTTGCTGAGATAGACGAAAATTAAAGCACAAATATTACAAATAGTCCCAAATCAGCTATGTAAGTCTTATATTTTGAAGTAAAAGTTTGATCAAAAATAGGTCATAGACTCATAGTATTTTTTTTATGTAGTCGGAAAAAGTTAGATTTCTTTACTCGATTTTCTCATACTTTTTGGAGCAATGAAAGTATTATCTTTTTTTTTTTTTTTTTGGTTACGATGAGAGATGATAAAAGTCGCCTGCCTGGTTACAGCATGGTAGTTCCATTGCATGTCTGTCTGTAAGGCTTGCAAACTATCCACCTTTTTTATCATTAAAATTTTTAGATAATTAAAAAAAAAAACATCAAATAAAAAAAAAAAAAATGAATAAATTAATTTCAATTAAGGTTCTTTCAGAATATGCAATAAAAATATGTTATGCTAATATCTACGTTATCAAGAAAAGAAAATCATACCTATTAAGAATAGAATATATACATAGAATAGAATACACATTAGAATATATTGGAAGAATAGTAAGTTGATAATTTTCAATAGAACATTTTTTTTTTTTTTTTTTAGTATTATTTTCTGTTACATTTAACACACTTTATACTTCAAGTATAATATAAAATAAAGCAAGTAGAAATTAAGTTTCTGTGAATTTGCGCAATGTGGCAAATATTTAGAAACTTACTTTAGAAGTCAAGTGTATAAAATAAAATATTTCTCTACTACTCTACTCTACTATGTAACTTACATATATACGTATACATATATGTATGTTTCAAAGAAACAACCATTGTACTGTATAATAATAATAAGTCAGCAAGCATACTCTAAAACAACAAACATTTATTATGATTTCTCATTGCGTATAATGAATAACATAAGAACCACTGAGTAATATTTCATATTATAAATATATATGTAGTATATTAAATCATTATATATAATATATATGTAAATTTTCATTATGTTTAATATGATAATTTCTATAGTAAATTATATTTATGAATAAAGTTAAACTATCTTTTTAATAAAACAGTTAAAGTCGTAATTTAAAACTAGCATTGACAGAAAAGTTAAGTTGTCAGCTTAGAATTTAATAAGAGTCGTATCTTCAAATCTTCAAGAAAATTTCATAAATTTTTAGCTCTATAATATGTAAAAAGAAAAAACAAGTTTTTTTTTTTTTTTTTCTGAAGAGACGAGACACTTTTATTGACTTCTGACGAATTTTTAAGTGATTATAAACTAACTGAGATTTCTGAAACGACAAACGAACTAGAAATACCATCCACATTTATTTCTACTCTTTGACTATGATACGCTCTTTATTAAAAAATAAATGTATGATAACTCCCATAAGCAATAAAATAAATATATCCGCACTTTTAGTAAAAGAAATAACAAACAATAAAATGTTTAAAATATCATTAACATTATATTAATGATTATATACTTTAATATAATTTGATATAAAACCTCCAATTGTAATATAAATTTATAGTACACAAAATTTAAATTAGTTTACTTGACAATAATAATATTAAACACTTACTAGAGACAACACAATTACATTAACATGTAGTAATTTGTCAAGATGTAGTGTTAAACACGAATACAAATTGAGGAGAAAATTACGAGAGTATACATATAGTTGAGAGTCGTGTATGCCGCGTGTACGTCCCTCGTGATTTTCTCACTTTATTGTTGAAACAACTGTGACTATATAATATATACATACAAGCTACTAAACTACGCTTATAACATGAAACTTAATTATTTACTTAACTATAAATACTATAATGCTTTTTTGTATATACTTATCTATGCATTTTAATGAGATATATTTTGGTATAGCTTCGTTGTATCTTTTTTTTATTTTACAATAATAATACTAATAATTAATAATAATTAACGGCTTTTATTGGGCGAAATCAGGCATACAACCTCTCAATTTAACCCAACTGTTTTACAGTACAGTCAGTTACAATAAATAGTTAGAAATGTTAGACATGTATTGTTAAAATGATACTTAAAGAAATAATATTAGCAATAAATTTCAATTAAGATTATTTAATTTACAATAATAAGTATAATAATCAAGAACTTTATTAAAGCATTGTAAGTGCTTTAAAAACTCTTTCATACAAAACCTTGACCATCAAAAATAATATATACACTTTTATAAGCAATAATATTAATAATAATATAATTACTAACATAATAATAATAACATTAAATATAAATAATAATAAGATTACCATAATTCTATATTTTCCACCGCACATTAAATTAACCTCCACAAGTGATGGTACTGAAGTTAATGTAGATAAAATCAAGCTTGCTTATTTATTACAGAACTAAACTCAATCACGGGCAATAATAAGTAGCCTTATTTTACGTTATATCACATTTACCATAGTACAGTCAAACTTTAACTTATTTACACCATAACATCTTCTATTATTTAACCCTCTATTCATGCTTATCTGTCTGAACAGCATAACGATTATAACATCACGATTTTCAACTTTTGTAACTTTAAATTTATTTAATTATAATTTCTTTTACTGTGGATAGTCTAAACAACATCTACTATAGAAAAGAATCAGAACATTTAACTTATTTCTCTTGGAAGCTTTTTGAGACTCTTTTATAAATGTATCGTATAAGTTTATAGAAACGTATTTCTTAACTAAAGCCCACCTCATATTGTCGCGCGTGGCTGGCGATATGGCCCAGTGAGCTGCTCCAAGTGAATGCCTCATTGAACAAAATAGATGACACTCACACGTCTCGTCCTTTGCTTCCCGCAGATATCACGCCAATCGAAACTTCAATATCTTTCATGTGTGAAATTTTTATTTTTATACTTTGTTTTCACAAGTAAAGCTTATATAATTTTTGTTTTTTTTACTATGCCTTAAAATATAATAAGTCATAAATTTGGATAGTAACATATTTTTAAAAGCTAATTTATATAAGATATCAATTTTATTTATGATATTATTCCCATACCATTTGGCATTTACTTTACTATTCACTTCTACTTTATTTTCAAGCGTATGAATTGTATTCTTTTTAAAGACAAAAACTAAACCTGAGTGCAATTACAGGGTGGAATATAATTTTATTTTTAATAGATACATTAAAATTGTAGATTCACCAGCCAATTCCTTGGTTGGAATTTGTAAATTGATATAATGAAAATAATAATGAAAAATTCGCATAAATAACATGTATTTGCAATTAGTAGAAATAAAACTTAAATGATAGGAATAAAATTCTTTAAAAGGTTTTTGATTATTTGGGTTACAGTTTGAACTGATAAACCAAAATTGATCTCTTTAAATTTTATACTGTCATTAATCTTAAGAAAATGTTTTAAAAATTTTCTGTGTTTATAACCAATGAAGAAAAATTTAAAATTAAGTGTCATGTAATAAAAGAACATCGTTTGTTAATTAAAAATCTTGATTCTAATGGTCACTTTTTTAATGTCTCAATAAATATATTGTTATAACAATTTTGATTTAAATTATACTCAACCTCACAAAAATACAAAGAAGTAGTTTTGTATTATTGCCAAAATGTTTTTAACTTACTGATAATACCGTTAATCACCTTGATAGTTGTTTCCTTTTAAAATGAAATGACTTAAAACATAGCTATAATCTTTAAGTAACAAAGTAAGAAATTCGTAAAAAGTAGACATAAAAGCGCAATTTATGCTACACACAATGATGAGGTCATTATTCTTTGCTCTCTCGTGCAGTGCTAATTGCATGCCTGTCTTTTATTCAAAGCAAGATGACTGACTGAGTTACCTCTCTCTCTTTCTCTCTCTCTCTGTCTATATCTCTACTTAAAGCCTACACTACTTAAGCTTACTCACTCAGAGCTAAAAAAAAAATGCATAGCAAATTGTGTCTGTGAAGTCACCTCCCCCACCTACGAGTGCAAAGTCTGCAATTAGTAAGCTCTTGTTGCTAAGATTAAATTTTTATAAAAAAAAGAGTAAAAAATTGGATGAATAGAGTTAATTGTTACTTGTATATCCTGTTATTAATTATTATACCATTCTAAATTCTCTAAAAGAGAGTTGATCACAAAATTTATTTTTATATCTTTTTAATAATGAAATTATAATGGTAAAAATTTTGTGTTTTTCTTTTCTATAACATAACGTATATTTTCAAATAAAGTTTAATAAAATTGTAAATATCCCTCAACATAATGGCAAATCTATGAATAAAAATATATTTTATATTTAATAAATTTATGTTAAACTAATACGTATGGTATAAATATTAGAAGTGTGAAATAGAATTGAAACTCCTTATTTATGTATAATATAAAAGAACTCAAATTTCATATTGATGAGAGCTTGGAAGAATCACGGTTTCATGGGGGGCATTATAATTTTTTTTAGTTTCCTCTTATCACAAATTTAAAAAAGTTATTAATGACTCAAAATCCATAACAGCGATAATATTATAATCTGTTTGTGCATTACGAGAAAAAAAATGGAGTAGAAAAGCATCCTTTTTATTATTACTATTAGACAATTAAATTGTCAGTATTATGATATGTTGTGTGTATGTATATATATGTATATATATATATATATATATATATATATATATATATATATATATATATATATATATATAATATATATATATATATATATATATATATATGTATATATATATATATATATATATATATATATATATATATATATATATATATATATATTTATATTTATTTTATAATTAATGCAGCGCACTTTATATAAATTACATTTTAGTTTTTCGTATTCCACAAATAATTAAAGTAATGTACACAACAACAAAAACAACGAGTCTAGACTTAAAAATTTTTATTTACATTTTATTTTTTTATGTTTTATTTTTTTTTTAAGAAAAAAGTTATAAGAAAATTGTGAGAGAGTGACAAAAGTTGATATGACAATGTCTTTCTAGTCGCAATTATAAGCAATATCTCTTTACATCCCCTTCCATCACTTTGCATTTCTTTCATCTCCTTATTCAAGCAGCAACGGTGCTTTTTTCTCGTTGTTTCAATGGGTTTTTATACGTTTTAGCTGGATTGGTTACGTGGAAGAGTGAGAGAGAGAGAGAGAGAGAGAGAGAGAGAGAGAGAGAGAGAGAGAGAGAGAGAGAGAGAGAGAGAGAGAGAGAGAGAGAGAGAAATGTAATGCCGCAAAGTTATAAAGAGAAATGTGTAAGAGTGTGAATGAAGAGAGAGAGAGAGAGAGATGTATACTGCCTTTGACTAATGCGTATTCTTCATAAAAATGAAACAAGAAGGAGAACAGAGAGTATTTTACGTTGAAATATACAAGTACTACATTATATTATTCATTTTACATCTTTTAATTTCTTTTCTTTTTTTCTTTTGCTTTCTCCTTTCTTGTTCCCATTTCTTTTACACACATAACTGGAAAACTGTATAAATATATAAAAAAATTGTTAAGTACAGAGAGAAAAAAAAATTGTTAAAAGGTTTTTTAAGTATTATGGTATTGTACATGTATAAATTGTACTTTTCTTCAAAATAGAGAATTTTTTAGAAAGAATTTTATCTTACACTATTATTGTATATAGTTATAGAAATAAATGAGAATTTTCTGTTAAAATTGTGGAATATTCCAGAAAAAAATTCATCTTATAAACTAATACTTACGTTTTCTTTTATTATTATTATTATTTTTTAATTATTGGATTTTACTTTTTATGAAATGATTTTTTATGTATATAATTTATGTTAAACTTTTGAGAATACGTTGCACAATAATTCATCATAACACATTGAATAGCAATACAGACAAAAGTTGTAAACATGTTTTCACATTGTTTAAGAAGTTTATTTTTCAACAAAAAGTGTTTTCATGTACTCGTTAAAATAATAATAAAATCTTGCATATACATAGTTGTAGTTTCTTTACCTTTTTTTTTTTTTTTTTCTTCATCTTAAAGACTATAACCATCATTTTTGTTCCTTTTTTTTTATAACCCTTTAAGAATCTTGGCATATAACGTACGTTATGTAGGTAAAACGCAAGTACTTGCTTTATTCTTGGTTTCTCTGAATACCTCAGCAAAGTATTATGTGTAATTGCTACCAGTTTGTAAAGGGGTAAAAAAGGTAGACGCCGAGTACGTATACTGTACATACATACTGTTCGCTTTTGTTCAAATGTGCTGTTTTATTTTATATCATATATAAGGAACTGGATTCAAGATAAAGCTTCTTAAAATAACAAAAACCAACTACGTTTCTATTATCTATTTTTAAAACCAAAAGCATTTTGTATTCGACATTACGTTTAAAAAAAATACTAAAAAGAACAAAAGCTTATAATATATTACGATTTTGATGATTCAAATTTAGATATTTAAATGATGATGGATTTTATATTTTATCCAAGTATAATAAGTTGTTTAATTGTACAAATTAAGTTTCTTAGGGATTTAGATATTTAATTCTAAAAAAAAAAAAAAAAAAAAAACAGTACAAAACGTATTTAAACCACTATTTGACAAACTGCAAGCAAACATTGCGTTTCATAAGACTGTTATAAAATTTAAAAAATTGTAACAAATCAAACTCGTGCCATAACGTAAGTAAATGTATTTCTCTTTATTATATTAAAAATATTATTATCGATTTAGTCTTTAAAATTACTAAATAAATACATCTATTTTTTTATATGAACATATTTCACGAGGCAAACAAAATGAAGATATTAAATCACATTAAAAAAAACTGCATTGCGTGAAAGCACTTAATTGAATTCAAAAAAATTGTATAATAAATTGAATCATAAAATTATTTTTAATCATACTTTGCACGTTTAAAATAATTTTTTTATTCAACAAGAGAATAATAAAAAAATGAAATTTACATTACAAGGTAAACATTATTCTTTTATTATATTAAAAAAAAATGTATGAACAAAAAAAATATAAAAAGGGGGGAGACAAAAGAATATAAAAAATATGGTTGATATCCGAGTGTCCTGTTAGAGTAAATTGAATTTGAACTTAGGCTCATGTGTGTGTTAGGAAAAAAATTCTCTCTCTCTCTCTCTCTCTCTCTCTCTCTCTCTCTCTCAGCTTAAGTTTTTTTATCCCTGGTGCGTGGCAATGGCTCACATAGCAGAGATCGAGAAGAGAGAGAGAGAGAGAGAGAGAGATGGTGTTATATGTATGTTAGTTTTAGCCGCACTTCGTATGTTATTGCTGCCTTTTGCAACGATATGCGGACCACTGAGCTGAAAATAACCATCATTTCTATTCTCTCTCTCTTTCTCTTTTAAATTAAACATGTTTATTCTGTATATATAGATAATATATATTTGCAGAATAAAGATATATTATCAATCTTATTGATTTATATATTTGATTGTTAATTCTGTATCATACATTTGATCTGCCCGATTTTTTTTCCTCGCGTTATTAATATTTTATATTAAAAGTTTAAATAAAAAAAGAAACACTGGAAAGATTGTTCAATGTGAGACGTTTTTTGATTGGTTAAAATGACTTTCACAATCGTGTACTGTACGTGTTGGTACTGTATTGCTTAAATAAATAAAAAATTTCATTCACTAAAAAATATAATGCAATTCACAATAGCTACTTAAAAAAATGATAGTTTATTGAATATTTATAATACGATCACTCACTAGCATAGCACTCACAACTGCCGTAAGTTGCAGTTCACGGTTAGCTCCCGGTTAGCTTTTACAGACATAGGTGCAAAGAAAAGTCAAACAGTCCTTTTGCCCACATACCATTTGTTACTTACTCACTAATCTTGTAATGGACAAAAAGTTGTTGAGAAGTAACAAAAAAAAAAAAAAAAGAAGAAAAAAAAAAGAAGGCAATATTGGAATGGAAGCAGCTGTAGCCTAAAATAATTATTAACAATACGTTGTAAAGAGCTGACCCGATATTTACCTGAAATGACGTCGATAAACCACAGATAACTTTTATTTTAGTTAAAATACGAGAGAAATATATTTACAATTTAATTATATTATAATAATTACTTTTAAAAATATATTATGTTAGAACAGAAGATGCCTTGTAATAGCTAGCACTATAAAATTTAAAATCATTTTTATTTCAACCATACAAATTTTATATAAAAAAAAAAGCATTTAGGAAACTAAAGCTAAAAATTTTAGCTTTGAAAATTATATTAAAAATAATAAAAATATAAAATAATATTAAATAAAGCCTTTCATCTTAAAAAACATATTGAATTCACAAATAAATTGCTAAGTATATACATATTAAAAATAAAAATGGTTTCATATTATACGGTCACATTATATTATAATATGAACAATTTTTATTACATGTTATATATATGTAGAGTATTTCAGCTTATAATATATGTTTTATTTGTTCACTCATGGTACAGCTTCCTCGCTTTGATGGCTATGTAAGCGTATTTTATATACAGTATATATATATATATATATACACACACACACATATATAAGCTTGTAATATTACATTATATAGAAAATACTTTGAACACAAAAACTATACCATGTAATCTAATTTGAAAGCTTAGACTCACAGTAATTTCATAAAATTAATTTAGATTTTTTTTTTTATTATAAAGAGTTGGCAATTTTTTCATATACTGTTGTACAAACATTAATGTGTAATCTATAAAATTTTCCACTTTCTGAGCTGATTAAATTATTAAAAAAAGTTATTTGTGTATTATGGATATTAGAATTTTTGTATTCTTATACGGTAAAATATTAAATTAAATTATATATAATTGTGGTTATAATTATTGAAATAAAAATTAGTAAATGTATTAAGAGATAAAGAAAGTAAAAAAAAAAAAAGAGTAATTGAGTCGTTGGATTTAATTATAATGAAAATTATTTCTCTGTACATGAAAAATAAAATGTTTTATCATAGAATTAACTACAAGCTTTTCATTTATCGGTTCATACAGAAAATAGCACTGTCGTGGTCACATCATTTAATTATCTTATGATTTTATAATATATACAGTATAATTATATAATATTCATTGTCACAAAATGTGAAAAAAATAGTCACAAGAACTGAAAATTATTTAGAATGCAATAGAATACCAAATCACATTTTTGATACCATTAAATGTATTACATAAAAAAATAACATTGTAATTTATATCTTATATTTATAAAGGTTGGTTGTGTAAACCTTTTTGTTTTTGTATATAATCCCTACATAACAAACGGTATTGTTAATCAATAAAATAAAAAATGGAAACTGGATAATATTGCATAAAAAATAAAAAATAATCGAAAACATGATTAGTTTTATAATTAATAATATTACGTAAAACAATGTTTTAATGCCATATGAATAAATAAACAAACAAACAAATGAACAAACAATAAATAAATAATATATTTAAATAAAACTTCAGAAAATACAACTTAAAGGGTGAGGTTTAGGTTTGACAAAATGTCTAACCTCCTTCAACATAATGGAAAACACATAATATCATTTATTAAAAAAAAAAAATTTATTAAAGTACATACAGTATAATCAGGACCAATAAGGAATTGAGTTTGAATAGTTTAATGCCACAATTCCTTGCGTTATTTTTCTTGTTTTAAATTACAAAACTGCAGGACATATATCAAATCTCTAAAACCTATTTAATATTAAGGTTTATATAAAAATTGATTTTGAGTTTGGAATGCTAGAAAGTGATGCACATTACGACAACATAGTGACCCACAGATATGTTATTATAACGTAGCTTGAGATTGACCAAAGTTATTTTGTATAGACATCTAAAGAGATAAAGTGCAGGCAAAATTCCCATGTTCATTACTTCACTTAAATAACTGTGGTCTTAAAGTATGCCAACTTAGCATGTTATTGTTCTTTGTAAAATGAACCATCTAAATATCTAAAACTATAAACTAAACTAACCAACAAAAATATTTTGACATACAGCTGTTTGGAGTTATTAATAATTATATATACGTTATACGATGTAATGAGTTTAGATTATAAATATCATTAAATAAGTGGAGATGTTTATTTGATTTGACCATATTTTTAATATTTTATTATTAGATCAAAGTTACGTACAGATTAGAGCATTATCTGAAAAGTTTTATTTTTTACATAATTTAGGTGTATTTGTTTTTTTAAAGTTTACTATTTTTAAAGAAATTTTAAAATTGAATATTTTGTTCACCCAATAGCACTAATATGACAAAAGTAGTGACAGGAAATATTTATCAACGCGCTCCACAATTTAAAAAATTATGATTAAAATAATTCCAATGCTTCAAGATTTTTTTTAATATAATATAGACCAGAATATGTATTAAAATTTAATGCTATATTTAATATGAGTTAAAGATAGCATGAAAATTAGAAGAAATACATATTTGAAAATTACTATGAGAAAAAAACAAAAACAAAAAAAATAAGAAATATCTATGACTATAACAGAGTAACATACTCTGCATTTAAATCACAATTTATAACTTTCACAAATGTCAAGAAATGAATTATGTATTTTTTTTATTCTACATCAAAGAAATAATAAAAACTAGAAATAAAATGGTAAAGTTATTAATTTTTTCTTATACTTTCTTTTAGTTTATTAAATGACTTCTACTGCATGTTTTTAAATTTATTTTCTCATTTCCTATTTCTCTTTCAGAATTCTATACGTATAATAAGTTTTCTATTCAGATCATATAATAAAATGAGTCTGTTCCTGTCAAAACTTGCTCTTCGTTGGTTTCTTTGACTGCATTAATAATACAAGGTAAACAATATTATGTTGCACATTTCCTTGTTTTATGACTTTCAAAATATTATTCTATATCTTACTCTTAAACAAAGTATAATAACTCAGATTTTTTCTCTTAAAAACGTAGAAAAAGAAAGCAAGTTAGAATTCTAACTTTGTATACATAGTAAATAAGAAGAGTGAGAGAGAAGAGCAAATTATATAAGAAAACTTTGCTTTTATAAAACAAGTCAAATAGTTCGTACATATTTCATTAGAATTTTACATTTCGTATTTATGTCACAAAAATCTTTATTATTATTATTATTATAATCATAATACTTTTGGAATGTTGGAGAAAACTTTGCGAAATTCAATCTTTTTCGTGTGGTGACAAGATAGTGAGTGTGTGTGAGAGGGAAAGATGAGAGTATAGTAACTTCTTTTTCTTTTTAACTTTACATAAGAAAAAGTCATTTTTTTTTCATGAACTATATTACAAATAACCACACCCAATGAAAATCACTTCTACATATAGCCTGTGTGCTCTTAGGAATTTTGACCAGTTTTCCTCGCCACTGACTGGAAAATTTCTAGTGACTTATTAATGCATGGCAGAGAGAGAGAGAGAGAGAGAGAGAGAGAGAGAGAGAGAGAGAGAGAGAGAGAGAGAGAGAGAGAGAGAGAGAGAGAGAGAGAGAGAGAGAGAACTAAAAAGTATATTGCTAATGTAAGCTAAAATTTTATGCAAAATAAGCAATAATATTTGAAAATTAATTAAGACTAACTATTAAACAACATTTTACATGCTATACAAAAGCTAATTTATGTACTTAATATTAAGTATATGATTAATTTTATTCAACTCTTTAAATAATATGAGATACATTATATAATACTGTATATATATATATATATATATATATATATATATATATATATATATATATATATATATATCGATGGTTCCGCGTCAAAATAGCAAAATAGAGTATCTGCATTTTCCACGCAGCACGGTGCGTGGACTAGTGACCATTTACTTAACATTGCAGATACTCCACGGTGGAAAGTGCAGATGCTCCATTCGCCGCGCTGGTGGAAATTGCAGATACTCTATTTTGACGCGGAAGCATCGATATATATATATATATATATATATATATATATATATATATATATATATATATATATATATATATATATATATATATATATATATATATATATATATAAATATGTCTATAAGAGACTCTAACATGATGCGTGATAGTTTTCAAAACAAAAATCAATATTTAATTCATTTGTCAAAGTATACCATTCTCGTGATTGAAAATTATTGCTGGGATATCAATGATACAAAACCAACATGTAACTGAATATTTTTTTTATATATGTGTTTTGTCTATAAATGAATATGTTACCATATATAAAATATTATTTACAATACACAGTAATCAAAAATTTTAAAATTTATATAATGCAGATATTCATTTTTTTAATATCAAATCTTTATTTGTTTCAATATTAAAAAGTATATATAAAAAAATTATTGTTAACATTTTATATACATATGTTATGCATTATAATTTTATTAAAGAGAATAGTTGAATTGTAAGACAAACAGTGATTCTCTGCAATGCAGAAGGAGTAAGGCGAGAACATGATGATAATATGCTCACTCGAGCTTAGCTTTCTCGCTCGCGAATCTCATACTTGGTCTGGATGTAGGAAAAACCAAGACTCTTGGAGAAGAAGAAGAAGATTTTTTTTTTGTATGTATGAGTGTTTAAAACATTGGTGGTGTAGTACGCGGGATTTTGCTGAGAGAGAGAGAGAGAGAGAGAGAGAGAGAGAGAGAGAGAGAGAGAGAGAGAGAGAGAGAGAGAGAGAGAGAGAGAGAGAGAGAGAGAGAGAGAGAGAGAGAGAGAGAGAGAGAGAGAGAAGATATGCAGAGAATGAGGTCTGTAAGGTGAAATTCTCTCCAGGGGATGAAGAATAAGAAAAGAAGAAAAATAATTTCCAAAAGCTTATACTACTAACAGAAAACAGAACTAAACAAGCACAATGTCTCATGTGTGCTTTACTATTGTACTATATACCCATCTTCTTATTATTCTTTTGAATATCAGAAGAAAGATATGCAATCTGCACCACCACAAAAACTTTCTCTTGCTCTCTCCCTCTCTCTCTTTTTAGTAATGTATACTCAAGTCGCAATGGGCCTATTACATTCCTATTCTTATATACTCAAAGAAAAAGGAAATTGAAATTTTTGTTGTTGTTTTAACTTAAATTGAAATTAATGTTCATGGTAAAAAAAAAATTGTTTATTAAAAAATTGCAAGGTTTTTAGAAGCAAGCTTAGTTAAAAAAATATTCAAAAATGGAGAATTATTTTGTTATTCTTAATATTGAATTACTCCTATACAATTTATTTCTTTTTTTAATCAGTTGACATAATTACATATAAAGATATAATGTTTTACTTGTGGGAATAAAATCAATGAGACTTGTTATTGGGAATGGAGGGTGTAGGACTAGAATGCATAAAGTGCGTATTAGAAAAAATATAATTTTTTTATAGTTACACTATTTATATATTCTATAAAACTTTTTGGAAATATGATACAAAATAATATCAACTGTTAGTTGGACCTTATTTATTTCTCCAATTATTATTTACCAACTTTTAACATATGATACGATTTTAGATATTTTATTTAGTCTTAAAATCAAAATTTAATTTAAAATTGAGATTATACAGCATGTAGGGAGGTATATATATATATGTATATTTGTAGTAAAATATATTATTATTTCTATAAAACCAGTAGAGTGATGTGGTTTTAACCATTTTAAACAACATTATATGATATAATATATAAAAACAAAAACACACGCTATTCATATTTGAGTGGAAAGAAGAGAGATGTATTTTACTATACAACAATGTGAGTATTAGGCTTTGGTTTTTGTGTGTTATATTGCATCATTGGTACCTTTTAGACTCTCTCTCTCTCTCTCCTCTCTCTCTCTCTCTCTCTCTCTCTCTCTCTTCAATATATATTGTGGCTTAATAAAGTCATGGTAAACCATACCTGATTACGTTACAATTTATTACATACTGCTCAGTGTATGTCAGTATTCCATTATTTCTCTTTCATATAAACACACACATAGCTAGCCCTAAACAATGGAGAGAGAGAGAGAGAGAGAGAGAGAGAGAGAGAGAGAACGAGAGCGAGAGATAACCCTATACTTCTCTTGTGATGTTCTACCTACAGAATACACCCCTCCTTTTTTGTGTCAACCCTCCCCATCTACTTTCCAGTCACCTCCCAACTTTGTTGTTTATAGTTTTTTTTTCTGGTTGACCCCTCAATGTATTCTGCTTACCAGTAACAACAATTTTAAATTTTATTATTACTGCATTTTTTTTTCTGTTGTTATACAGTATTATAAAGCGGCTTTATCATAATATTAAAATGTATATGTACACTACAAAGAGACTGGGTAAATCATTTTTTTGTTTTTTAACTTGAATGATATTTCCTGGTTGAGAATTAAAATTATACGATTAAATTTTTTTTTTTTTTTTTTTTTTTTTTTTGCTTTGTATAATTTAATTTGATAAATATTTGAGTGTTATATTTTATTATGTTTAATATATTATATGATGTGATGCTAAAACAGTGGTTTAAAAATTTAGGTTAAATAAAATTTATTGTTACGTAGATATTTTTTTCTCCACTTTTAATTTGCTTTGTAAAATGTTATAGCAATTAACTTTGCCACAAAAGTTACCGATTATAGAAATAGCCAACTCCATGGTGAATATATTATAACTCTACTATATATAATAAAAATATTATTCACTGTTAGGCATGAAAATTAAAAAAATTCCATACTATATAAGGCTGTAACATTCATGCTATTATTATTTTTTTAAATTTGATTAGGCAAATACTGCACATGGCTCTTTTTATTTGTTTGATCTTATAGTTAATAAATGTAACAAAAAAACTGCCACATTAAGAGGAAGATATTTTTTAGCTCAAATTTATTTTTAATTTAATTTTTGTTTGCATCCTAAACAAAGCTTTGAATATGATCATCACAATATTTTATTGATCATAAAATTACAAAATACGTATACATACTACTCTTTAAATAAAAAATTTGATACAGTTTTGCAAATAATTATAAAAGGCAAAGTTATTATTTTCACACTTTCTGTGGTAAAAAAAAAAGAGAAAGAAATCTGAAGTTGAAATGTTTAATGGTAACACAGTTATTAATGTTTAGAAACTGGAGCGTTTGCAATTTGTTTAATGTACGTTAATTGCTTTGTACCATTGTTTTTTGCCATTAAAAGTGATCAAAAGAGGAGAGTAATTCTCCCCTTCAGCCGCCTTTCTCTCGCACTTCTCTCTCTCTCTCTCTCTCTCTCTCTCTCTCTCTCTCTCTCTCTCTCTCTCTCTCTCTCTCTCTCCTCTCTCTCTCTCTCTAATGGAAATGACTTACTCTTATGTTTGCAATTATTACGATACGCATTTCAAAATGTAAAAAACATTAAGATTCACATATAAAGATTTTTTTAATGGGACATTTTCGTATTTCAAAAAAAAAAAAAAAATGTGTGTTTTCTTCTTGTGGCTTATGAGTTCTGATATTTCGTAAAATTTTAACCATGAAGGATTTTGGCTGCCATAAAATCAGGAATCTTTTTGTATGTGTACTTCTTTTTATTTTTTTTTTTTAATTTTTTTTATAAATATTATCTGTTATGATCACATTTCAAATAAAAATCTGTAAGTAAATAAAAAAATGAAAGATATTTAATTAATAATAAAACTCATTAACCTAAATCTTTAAAGGGGGGGGGGGACTTTAAATATTTTTATTTTTCAAAAAGTCTTGATTAATGAGAGAAATTTTGTATTTATTTTAGCTATTGTTGCCTAATTTCTGGCTATCAATTTGTATTTTCTTGTTAAAACAAAACAATAACATTATTTAGTTGCATTATATACTAGCCATCGATAAAATGAAGATCAAAGAAATTTTCATCAAATGAAGCATAACATTCACAAAGACTCCAAAAATTTATGTAATTTTTATACATTGCTTGTATAAATATATGCATACCACAAACAATAATAACCCAAATTTACCTACGATATTATGCAATATCACAGTATAACTTAATACAAAGACAAATAGGTATCCGTTGTAAGTATATCACAACCTCCTAGCAGTTTAATTAAGTTGTAATTGTCAAGCTAGTTCAGTGCGATGTGTGTAATTCTTGATGTATAGTAACAACTCATGTTACAAATGTAATTAGCATCAATTTGATTGGTTTAATTTGCCTTGTTATTATTACCATAACAAAACAATTGAGTGTAATCCTAGGAAGAGAATTGCTTGTAATGAGACATATGCAATATCATTAATACAAACTTTGATTGAATATTATATTGTATTATAATTACCAATAATCATATATAATTTAATTGAAAGATGTAAATTATGTACAGTTTATATATGGTGTATATATATTATATATATAAATATAAATAATACATTATAGTATAAACTAATCACCAAATACAAGAACTGATATTGCACTTTCATTAAAATTAATTTTTAAGTATTATATTATTGACTAAAAGTGGATCAATAAAATAATCAAAATAGCACAGAGCATGGATGAATGTTATTAAAATTTAATTCAGTACGGTATGTAATTTGAATTATAAAATTAAAGACTTTGTATCTGTGGTATACTTAACTCCAAAACAGAGCTCGTTAACAAAACAAACAAAATTGATTTAAACAATTTTTATAAATTGTAATCGAATGAACAACCAATCAATTTATTTATTTATTTCTCTCTCTCTCTCTCTCTCTCTCTCTCAATTCCGATGTGGGACTCTAATACATAGTTGTTGGTTTCTCTAAAATTAATAATATTTTGTATCATTAAACCCTCTTTTTGAGGTTTATATAATTAAATACAAATGAGAACAGCTATATAAGCACCAATGAATACAATACGTCTACAACTTGACAGATACACCCAAATGCAAATATACAAAACATATGAATAAAATGAAATGAATGTTTATAGAAGGGAGGAAATAACTGAAACAATAGTTTTTGACCACAAGACTATGAAACCCGTCAACCCTCGTCTTTTCCATCACTGCTGAGTATAAGAGAGGGTGGAAGAGGGGATGCTGTCATGTCTGGACCTCGTAATCCTTCCCCTCACCCCTTTCCTTCTTCTTTTCTTCTTCTTCTCCTTCTTCAAGTCTTTGGTTAGCAAGAAGAAGCAGAAATAGTTAACAAACTTAAGTGACGCATTAAATGCTTTTCATCTTCGCTTATCCATTGGTTTTAACCCCCCCCCCCCCCCCCCCCCACACACACACACAACTCCTCACCACCAAATTTCCGTAATCCTTAAACAAACTTCAGAGTTTATACTTAAAACAGTTTAAAATTTTAATCTTTTTGTATTACAACTTATAATACGATGTAAAAAAAAAAAGAAAAGTTATTAAATATTTATTTATTAATACTACATAAAGTATAAACTTTACAATTTTTATAATATTAATAATATACAAAAAAATGTATATTATAATAGAATTAATGATTTAATTAAAAATATTTAAATTATAAACTATAAAATTTATATATCTACTCTAATAAATTTTATGTTACCTAAACTATTAAATTTAATGTCATCTAAGTTAATTTGAAACCCAGAATAATAAGATTAAAACTTCATGATTGTGAAGTAAATTACCCGGAGGGGATTTTTCATTTTTTTTTTTACACATTTTTATCAAACTGACGCCATCTATAATGACTGATTAATTTTTATTTTCAATAATAAATCAAATTCAAACAAGTGGCCAATTTTTAGAATTTACTGATTAGTGAAAAGGTTATTTATGGAGAAAATAAAGAAAATTATCAGAGTATAAGTAATAAATCTATCAATGAAAGAGAAAGTTACTTTTAAAATTCATTCATTTTAATATAATATGGTCAGCTCTTCCGATCTTTTAATGCAATAGTACTCTTACTTTAATAAAGTTGAACTAACTAGTTGTTTGAAGAGATTTAATTTAAGAAGCAATAATCATTTGCAAGAAATCAGTAATAGTGTGAAGTGTGAAGTGTCTTCGGTTATAATCTCGTCTGTAAAAGTAAAATCAATTTATTTGCTTGGAATTTTACTTTATTTTGTAAAAGCCAAATGATTTGCGATTTTCAATGCATTCAACAGTAATAGGCAGTTCCCTTTCATCAGTAAAGAGTAATTTACAACCAAAAAAATTTCTAAAATTTCTTTTTAAAGAAATATATTTAAAACGTAAACTGCAAGAGTCAATAAAGATTCTTATTCTTAAAAAATTTCAAGGTAAAAACAATGACGTAAAATATATAATAACAATAAGGAATAAAATGATGTCATAATAAATTATAAAACATATTCAACTAGAATCATCAGCAATACAATACATTTTTCTCCTCTTCATTTTATATATTAATTTACACAATGTTCAAAAACCTTTAACAATATTATATAACATGCATAGTTATTTATATAGACAGAACTTTGTATTATAATATATTATTATTATTATTATTATTATATAAAGATAATATATAATATGTATTAGTCTTTATATCATGTTATGAAGCTTTGTGTGATAAGCTTTCGTAAGTTTTAAGTGTATTATGTTTAAAACAAAGGCAACTCAGCTCACGCATGATCGTCATCTAATGAAGGAAGAAAGCATTGAGTAGAAGGGGTTTGCTTGCAGGTGAGAGAGAGAGAGAGAGAGAGAGAGAGAGAGTGTTATTAAGTGGCGCTTCAAGTGAAAAAGGAGGTAGTACATCTCACCCTTGTACACCACGATACTCGCGCCGTCAGCATATACACACAATTAAACTTTTGCAACAGCAAAAACCAAAACCAAAAGGGGTTCAAAAACCCTGTGACAAATTATTTTGGTGAACATGATATGGTCTGTTGCTTATTTCCCATTCGAAAATTATTATTTAATAAATCATAAAAAAAGCTTAAAAATTTGTATAAAAATTGATTTAAAAATATATATAACTCGACTATATAACTATATATATATATAAGCTATAACTCGACTACCTGCCATAAGCTTAACATTGCAGATGCTCGGCGGCGGAAAGTGTAGATAGTCGTTTGGTCGGAAATCTGGAAAGTGTAGATGCTCGCTTTTGACGCGGAGGCATCGATATATATATAAAAAGTTTAAGGTATTCATAATAAAAACAAATGTATTATTTTAATTTTGATAATGTAAAATTAAGACAAGAAGAGAAAAGAGAGTTTTATTTTTAATGAAGACAAAATGCAGAGAACTACAAAACCACAAAGTTGACTTTATTAAATGCAAAGCAAAGTTTTATTGTGACATTAAAAATTATGTGGAAACCTAGTTGTTGTATTTTCCAAACTTTTGCTTCGTTTCTTCATTTTCAAACAATAAAGAATGGTCATACAATTCATAAATGCATTCTTTTTATTATTTTCATTGATATTTGTAGTAAATAATATCAATTTATCTTAGTTTTTTTATACATAAAATCAGTGTACCAATTTTTCATAATTATATTTAGACTTTATACTTTGGATAAAATAATCCAATTTCTTTAAAATAGCCCCAAATATTTGTAATTATTATGATGTTTTCCTCAACATTGCGGATAAAAAGAGATTGATATTTTGTGATGCTAGTTAAACTTTTTTTTTTACCGTAAAGTATTATAGTTTATTAAGAATAAACCATCTGAGCCCATTTTTTTATCAATATTTCACGTAACGTAATATAATGTAGTTTGAATTACATTCTAATATCAAGCATTTGAAAAACATTAAAATTTAAAGCTTTGCTCCTAATTCAAATCCAAATAAGTAACTATATAATTTAAAAATAAATTATTTGGTTATTAGTTTGTTTATTTACAAAAAATTCAGCCCTGTCAAAAAAATTTTTTTTTTGATTTTTTGTTACATTTAAAACTAGTTATAACTTAGTTTATTTTATTTTATAATTTTTCTTATTTAGAAACGGGGAAAACAAGTAATTAATAAAATATGTATGTTTCTTGAATTTTAACTGAAAAAAAAAAAAGTTTTGCTTGGACAATAATAATAATAATAATAAAAGTGTAGTCTCTGTCTGTGAAGCTGAGTGACATGATCAAACTTGTTAATGAAGTGAAATTTAAAATTCCTCACGCACTGATAGTCACGTGATGTTGATGATTTCATGTCATTAAGTTCCTCTTTGTCGTCTCTGCTTTCCTTGTTGCGTACACAACTTTGAATATTGAGAAATATGTATTATCTCGCTCTCTTTGTAAAATTTGAAATTGAAACAATGACGTTTTAATTTTAAGTATTTGATTCAGATTCAGAAAGGGATTTATTTAAAAAAACACAATACAAACACAATATTTGCAAAAATCATGAGTAATTAAAAATGTAGCCCCTAGAAGGTAGGCATTTCATGCGCTGAATACACACATGTCCAACTGGTTGCCTATCTTTCATTGTTGCAGGCGCTTTCAAGACCCGATATAATATAAACCTTTTGCTAAAACCCTTTGAAATTGAATTATTTGCTATTTCTTTCTTCATTAGTTTTTTCCACTAGTAAAACACTAAACAGACACATTCATATAAAAATTAAATAATTCTAATCACAAAAATAATAATTTAAAAAAAAAATTATTAAAAAAAGTTATTTGCATAATAAAACAATAAAACATTCAGCAAACGTGCTAAATTATAATAAACAAAAACATAACAAATTAAGCATTTAATTATGTTTTATTGTTATAATAATATATAATTATGACATACATAATAATATACAAGTATATAAAAGCTGTTTTTTTATTAACATTTTTCATATTATAAATTAATTAATTTATACCAATGATAATCGCATATATATTATATGAGAATATTATAATTTCAAATAATATATTAATATGAATATAACAATGACAATAGTAGGTTCTGAATGATAGATTTATATTGAGTAAAAATAAGACCAACATAACGAAGTGGTATTATAAAGGTGTATGTGAAGGCTTAAACAGTTCTCTACCTCATCATCTGGTTTCTATGGTACGTATACTTGCATGTGAAAGTGTTCGCGAGAGAGAGAGAGAGAGAGAGAGAGAGAGAGGCTTACTGTCACCGTCATTAATTAACTCTAAATCCCAAGCGAGCGGCACACACACACACACAGAGAGAGAGAGAGAGAGAGAGAGAGAGAGAGAGAGAGAGAGAGAGAGAGAGACGCCTCTCACCTTGCTGATGAAATTATTGCAGTCGAGTAAACCCTCTCTCTTACCTCATCCCGTCTTCTACATGTTATATAACTATATATATACGTGAGCCATTTCCTCCAACAACAATAGGGATGAAACCACGCTGGTAATGCATGCTTAATACATGCCGTGCCAACTATAATATAAACATAAAAATATACATTTATTTGTGTAAATGTGCATTCATATTACTGTAATGTCACATAAAAATCTTGGATGCTTTTAATTTTAAATACACTGAAAATCAATTGAAATAAAAAATGACATCGCAATATTTTATACAGCTAAACATGTGATAAAATATAAAGTAATTTTTTTTCAGCTACTACAAATTACCGTAATTTCTGTATGGCAATTGGAAATTATTAGAAACCATTTTGTAAGCTTCATAAAATTGGGGTAGTTCGTGTGAAAAAGTGAGTAGAAAGGCTAAGAACATGATTCAGAATTACTTTTTAGAAATATTTGTAGTATTAAAACCATATATCTTTTGAAACGTAATTTTTTTCCTGCAACATCAAATTTAATTTTCTTACAAACTATATTACCACAAATAAAATAGATCTTTAAACATTATATTTTTCATATTAAAATATATAGTTAGAAGTGATGATACATAAGACAATAATTTACGATTATTGAAAAGTATAAACACGTAGTAATACTGTAGATACCAAGATATTTATTGCGTCTTAAGGAGAACAAGAGTGACCACTTTGTTGTTGTATCTCTGCTGCAAACTCCTGATAGCGTACGAGAGCAAAGTAAGTGATGACAAGAAGACTCCCTAGGATTACTTCTACATTATATTTAATGAACTAAATAACACCAAATTACTGCTTTTCAGATTTCTTTTTTATCAAATCATCATAAAGTAAATTTGTATTAGTGACAAAAATAAGGTTTTTTTTTTTTTTTTTACTGTAGTTGAAAAAAAGGACGATTTTTTTAAGGTTCATATAATATAGTTGTTTATATACCTTATTCTTGCAATGTTTTCTGAAAAAAACTTCAAATGAAAAAAAGTTTATTAAAAATGCAAATGATGATAATAGCGGCATAATACTATTGTAGAACTATAATTTTTATTTTATACAGCATATTAGCGTAGATCTCATGAAGTTTAGTAATAATCATTAGTTAAAAGATATAAATACTTATATTTTTGTTATATACACTATATATCTGTAATGTCTTTATTGTTAAAGTTTCCATTACTTACTCTTAACAGTACATGTAAGGTGAATAAAAAAAAATAATAAGAATTTATTTTCACTGGTTGTTATTTTATACACAATACAATGTATATATATGTATAGTATATAAAATGTATTGTGTATGTAGTGTATATAGTTTTGGTCATAAAATTAATCGTAAATCGCAGGTTGGTATGGTTGGCTGGTTATGGGTAGTGGTCAGTTTACTTGCTCTCTGTTAAGTGCAAGTGGTCACGCTGGCTCACTCTAGAGAAAGAGAAAGAGAGACTACCGTAAAGTACTCTTTTCTTGATTGCTATAAGGTTTCTAGCTCTTCTATTTTCACAGAGAACTAAATTCACATATAATAAACTGAATGTTCGTTGCTCAGGAAAGAAATGATAGTTTTTTTTTATTTAAGAAAGGAAAGAGAAGAAGAAAAAAAAAGTGAACAGCTTTATACTATTTCCGACACGCAACAATCTGAAGCTCATACAATACGTCACTTTCCAATGAAAAGCTTTTGCAATATATTGAGCTTCCAACTGATTTTCAAATAAATTTATATTTTTAAGTACAGAAGTGCTCTTTTTTAAGAGTATTTTTTTAGTAAGTAACCATCAAAGAATTGATAGTTTAATATTTTTTTCGTATAGTAAAAACATTGAACTTTATTTATAAAATTAGTTTGCGTGGTTTTTAATGCAATAGAGAAAGTTGTTATAATTTTTTTAATGCCTAAAACGATAAGTTCAGTCAACCTTCCTCTTATAATGAGAAAGTAACAGAAAATACTCTTTAGCAATTATTTAATGTTTCTGTTGACTCATAGTTTTTGTTCTTGTTAATCAAAATAATATGTAAAAGGAAATTCACTTAATTTATTACGTTAAATCATGTAAAAATACAACTTTAATTCAATATAATTTGTATTTAAGTATTATCCCTGCTACTGTTACTTGTAAGCATTTTACTTACAGCATCTGATCAAAATTAAATTAAAATTGAATAATTGTCCTAAAAATAATAGTACTTTTTTGTTGTATAAGTGAAGGTTTAGGCTTAAAATCAATCTGGCCCACTCTTACACAAAACTGTGACACACGCGTATGTAATATTTTAATTATATAATACGGAACAACAAAAAAACAATTGCGAGAGAGAGAGAGAGAGGAGAAAATATAAAATCACAATCAAAAGTAAATATTATTACGTATATAAAAAAATGTATCGATGGAAAAATAAACAAATCATACATCAGATTGATATATTAAGCTATTTGCATAACTGAAAACATACAATAGAAGACGTATTATAGGCATACTAAAATATGGAGAGAAACAGGCTAAAAAAACTATTAAAAAAAATAAAAATCTATACTTAAATTTCATGTGACATAATTTCACAATTTCGTCTCTTATAAATATGACTAAACTGAATAATAATTTTGACGCAATTATTTTTGTCGCATTTTATTTATTTAGCTAATGAACAGTCATAATAATAATAATACTAACAGCAAAAAAAAATGTTATTGGTAACTAAAAAAATAAATTTGCATGTCACACTCTCTCTCTCTAATGGAGTGATAAACCACGCATTCACCTCACTAAAACCAGCATTGTTTATCAACAAAGCGAATTACGTGAATATTTAATCAGACTATAAATACAAATTTAACATCGAAATTAGAGAACACAGCTTACTGTTTCAATTTAATGGATGCAATTACAGAAAACCATTAAAATTGTTTCACTTACTCTTAACGATAAAATATATTATGTACAGTACAAACTATTTGATATAAATTTTATTTTATTGCCATATATTATATGAAACCCTGCGTTAATAATAGTCTTCTTCATATAATTCGCATTGTATATTATTCACAAGACAAATATATATATATACTGTATATTATATGCAGTATTATACCAAAGTGCGTGTACATTGCATACGCAACATGTTATATTGTGATATAAAATAGAAATGTAAATAAAACATAAATATGTTTATTTTTATCGCACAACTAACAAAGTAAGTCGCGCCACATAAAATATATACGTATATATTAAAATTTCAAGAGATATATTTTTATTAATTTTTAGCGTTGGGAATATTTTTTAAATATTTTTTTAAATGGCGATTAAAAGCTCCTGGAAATTCTACTAAAATCATCGTAGCTCGATCATAAGTCATGAGGTTAAGTAAAACATATTATTTTAAAATTAAATTTTTATTTGAAAAATCAAATAGTAATAATGAAAAAACTTCCAGAATATTCAATAACAATTAAAATTAACACTGAACTTACAATTATTATGTTATTATTTTAAGTTTTTTTAAAATATTTAAAAACTATTCGTAGATAGAGATAGAGAGAGAGAGAGAGAGAGAGAGAGAGAGAGAGAGAGAGAGAGAGAGAGAGAGAGAGAGAGAGAGAGAGAGAGAGAGAGAGAGAGAGAGAGAGAGAGAGAGAGAGAGAGAGAGAGAGAGAGAGAGAGTTTGGAACCTTTTTGAGTATTTCCAATTTGTAACTTAGTTTATACAAACGCAAACGCACATAATATAATAATATATAGCTAGCGTATTAACATTAACTATGAATTATTAATATTAATTTTCTTAAAATTTATATGTATAACCATTTTAATACAAAATAATATTACTAATTTATTTAAAGATATTTTAAGTACACAAAAAATAAAATCTAGTTAAAAAAAAAAAAAAAAAAGAAAGTAAAGCTTCTCTTTTCTTTTAAGTAGAAAAACTTAGAACGAGATAATCATATAATATTAAGTAAATTAAAAAATAAAAGTTAAGTGGTTAAAAGTTTTTCTTTCATTTATTAAAGTTATATTCTCTTACTTTATAAATTATACAGTTAATATTAATTGGTATAATCCTTTATAATCAGAGTAATATCTTCTTATTAAATCATTGTTAATATAATAATATAATCTTTATTATATGCATTAAAAAGATATGAACATCTCTAATTGTCTCGCGTCTTATATTTTTGCTGCTTGAAGAGAATTAAGCTTTTGAGTCATTAAGAAACACAATGCATAAGGCAAGTTGACTCTCAATGTCGCAACAAGTGGATTTCCCGTTCTTTTATATCATATTTCTACTCACTTTGTACTCATTTATGGCTTCCTTGTCTTTTCAATTAACTAATTTATTATTTAAAAACGTTTTTATCACTATATTCTATATTTATTTTGTAAGAATTTTAGATTTTTGTTTCTATCAATTTCTAATTTTTCTGAAATGTAGGCAATTTTTATTAATCAGTTTGATTTTCTTTTATAGTTTTGAATTACTATTCAAAACAAAATTTGTTCACATAAAATGTTCGAGTGATTATCCGTGATTCACATTTTAATTAACTCATATTTCTAAATTTGAGAGTAAGAAAATCTATGTAAGTTTTAAATTAAATGTTACTATGAGACATAAAAAACAAAATATATAATTTAAACTACTTCAATTCAATTGTTTTTATTTTTATTAAGACCAAATAGGTATATACATGGTCCTTGAAATATATATCCTTGAAACTATAACTGAATTGGTTTTCCAAAACTAAACTACAAGACGTACACAAAACAATTATTAAAAAAAAAAATACAACACACACGAAATTTACAGTATGAGGAACAAAAAAGTGCTTCCACACTCCAGCTTGTATTATTGTGGTGGTTTATAAATCAATTTTGTAAAAAAGCACAAATTAAAAACCTGGTATCTCTAATTATGTAAAGTTGACGAACTATTTGTTATATTTAAAAGTTAAAATAAATAATGGTTAACAACTATTTATGTTACAATTTTGACCAAGAGATAAGATATATATATATATTGCAATCAGCATTGGATTTTCTGAAATTAGAATTTTTAAATTTTCATAATTAAAAATTTGTATGCTGACCCCTCAATTTTTTCTGTATGTGAGATGAGTAATTCTTAATTAGCCTTATTTGAAGAAATACATCGAAATTGTCCACCATTACTTCAATTCTCAGTCAAACCGCAGTGCTTTGATTTATGACATTTAATTCTGTGACAACTCTAAATATTTTAATATGCCATCAAATAATAAGGTAATCGTATCTCTATGGAGTGCAGAGCAAACTGTAGCATACCCACGCTACACCCCCCAACATGACTTGTTAATAGTAGTTGTACAAAGTAGAAAAGTTGTTTGGTCAAGTGGTTCAGCTTTGAGGAACATCAAAGTTACCAAAGTTCATGACATTTTCAGAGAGCAATTCAAGTAATATATATAAGCTTACATTTCAAAGTAAATCTTCTTATCGAACCCCTCAGGCTGATATCACGTTACAAGCAACCTCGCAATAACATGGTTAAATAAATGTAACGAATTTCAAAGAATTTATTAGAAATTATTTAGAAATATATAAATATAAATCAAAAATTTATCAAATGTTAAATAAATTTTATATACCTGAAAAGTTAAATGTTGATATATTTAATTGATATACTTTTATTTTAAGTGTAACTGCAAAAAAAAAAAATAATAATAATAATAATAATTGCAAGCAAAATAATTAATACGTTTTCAACTTTCTTTCTTTACAAACTTGCAGATCGTTTCAAAGTTTCATCTATTTGATTGTAAGTGTACGAAATATAATACTCTTATATTATAACAGGATAAAGTGAAAGAATAAAAATGAGTAAAACTAAAGCATTAAAAGTTTACTTTTAGTAAAATAAATGTAAAAGAATTATAGAGAATTAATAAAATATACTACAACTTTGCAACAGTGACCATAAGAAACATGTGTCCTCTATTCCTATAACGTAATTTTTGACAAAATTTAGTTATACAGTTGTCCCCAATTTTTTTTTTCAAAAGAATGTAGCAAAAGGAAAACTAACCTTAAATCATATTAAGGGTATCAAAATTCACTCTGTGAGTTAGTATATTTATGTCATACAGAAGTATAAAAGTTTACATTTTTTTTAGTTTGTGTTAAAGAAAATCTACTCTACTTTGTTGTGTATGATATGTCTCATCTTTTTCACACTTCTCTCTCTCTCTCTCTCTCTCTCTCTCTCTCTCTCTCTCTCTCTCTCTCTCTCTCTCTCTCTCTCCACGTGAAAGACACCAACAAGCAAAAAAGGCATCCAGCCCAGCCGTTAGTTCTCTCTCTCTCTCTTCTCACTCTCTGTGTACTGTAGAGTGTGAGTTGAAGCGATCAACGTTACACCTTTAGAATACAAAATAAGCAGCTGGCTTTAGGATTATGTAGCTAGGTGGCTGGTTGGTTGGTAGCGCGAAAGCCACATAGACACCACAGTCGAGATGAGCAAGAAGCAAATAACATTACCATCACGTGGGTTGAATCTTTCTCTCTTTTCTCTCTCTCTCTCTCCTCACACCTCAATATTAACAGAGAACGGTCACGATAAAGAGAGAAAGAAAGAGAGAAAAAAAAACTAGCTTATATACACACCAAAAGCTTTAACGAGCGGAATAGAATCTTTCCAGCGGAAACTCAAAATAGCTTTGTTACCAACAATGTCATCACTGCTAAAATTCACTTTGTGTCGCGTTTTTATTTGTTTTATTATTATTATTTTGTTATTGTTTCGTTATTATTATGCTATGTTGGTGTCTCTTTCTCCCTCTCTCTTTCTCATCTCTTCTTTTTTTTTTCTGTGTCTGTATTATCAAAAAACATAGAGAAAATTTAATATTAAATTTAATATTATACGAAAAAAAAATGTACTACAGTACGTTTCCCACATGTTAAAATCATATATAATATAAAAACAGTTTATATAATTTTTTTTTATTACAACTATATTAATTTTATTAAAATGATATTATGGGGAAATGTATATATATTTTTGATTAAAGGAAACAATAGATCTGCATTATGCTAAACTTAAAAGTGAAATTAAAATCCTAAAGTTAAAGAATACATTAAGAAAAAAAAATCTTAAATCTTATTGTTAATGTTTAAAGGCTTCCATTTCCTTAATGAAACCATACGAATTCCAAGCGGTATTATTTTTTATGCTTCCTTTTGTTTATTTCCCCCTATTTTAATTTCATTCTATGCGTGACGCATTCATTTTTATGCAACTTTTGTATATTACATATATATATATATATATATACAGTATATATTTTTCATTTACAAAATGTTAATATTTACTTGCATTGACTGAATGATTGCATGTATGAATTTTATGTTTAATTAATTTTATTGAATAAAATAAGAAATAAGAATAAACTGCAAACGTTTCAAAGAGTTGCCAATACATCTTGAATATAAAACAAAAGTGTAACTACTAATGTAACAACTAATTAATATAAATTATAAATACTGTTAACATTTATTTTTTTCAATCAATACTGTCTAATATATAAACTGAAACATCATGAATCCAGCAGTTTCAGTTTGAGTAAAAAATGTTACTGAAAAATAAATTACATGGTTTTATTTTGAACATAAAAATTGCATTTAAAAACCTTTTTTACTTGTAGAAAATTATAATTTTATGTTTTTTTTTTTTTTTGTATATGTTCTGAGTTGAAGAAATATTAAGGCACGCTACCTACCTAGTTACTCATTTAAAATGTTTGCTAGAGTTTACATGACCAAATACACAGCCAGAGTTCATGATAATGACAACAGAAGAATGCTTAAAGGAAAGGGTTTTATAAAGCAAGAATAAACTTGAAAAATTATCAGTTAATATTATTTCCTGATAATATACAAATATAATTTCATTATATAACTGAATTTGTAAATATTTAATTTAGAAAGTTAGTTAAAATGTTTAATTGAGAAAAACAATTAAACTATTAATAGTAAATTAAAAATATATTAAGTTCTTGTACATAAAGTATTATATTCAATCACAAATATTAGTACCAAAAAAAAAAAATATATATATATATATAAATATATAAAGTAAAATACCCAGATGTTTGTAATTTTTTTTTCTCTTTTCAGAGTGTTCATAATATTATAGTGTATCTTGAATATATAATAAAATTTACATATTTATGATGTTTACATGTATAAGATGTATATACATTATTAACATATTATATTATATATGTTACAGCACTAGGCTACGAACCTGACTTCTTATACCCACTGGATAACGTGACTATAGCTCAAGGTCGTGACGCAACATTCACGTGTGTAGTGAACAACTTGGGTGGATACAGGGTGAGTGGTGGAGGCGATCCTTCTCAGGCCCGGGTGTGTACACATCTCATTATTTCATCAACGTGTGTCTTACTTACTATCTTTTCTATCTATCTCTTCAGCACTACTTCTCATGCACCTTAATTTTATTTAATAATCTACGCACTGCACCAAATAATTACTATTTAAAAAAATAATAATAATATTTATGGAAGCAAGCACCTGCCAGTTTTATAATTAAAATATATACATTCATTAAAATATTTTTACCCTTTTTTTATCATTCTATTTTATATACATTATACATTGATACAATGATTAAAATGGTTAATTTTTTTTTTTAATAAAGATGGTCATTTATTTATACAATATTGGTTTTATACATAATATACTGTGTTATATAAATTTAATTTTAACACTTTTTATTGCACACGTGTCTCTTCTTTTAAAAAAGAACTATTACTTTAAATTATTTAATCTATTTTGTGCAATATTATTAAAATTATTTAAGATTGGTCAAATTATGTTATTATGAATCAAAGTTGCTGAAATTGAGCTAGCATAATTATTAGTCATTTATTTTTGTCCATCAATAAATTAACTGATTTTTTTATGAGAATTTATTTATACAGCGCACATGTATACACAAAAATCTTTAATAAAATAAAAAGACGTCAATTAAAATAGAATAAAAGGAAATAAAATTAATAAATAACGTCATAACAAACACCCGTTTGCAAGAAAAAAAAAGTTAAGATTTAATAAAAAATGATTACAACAAATAATAATATTAAACCAAATATAATTATTTATATTTGATATAATAATATAATATAAATATCATAATAATAATATAATATTGATACGGTTGATATAATGTTTATGGTTTATTTTTATCATATTTATGATATGATTTTAATAAATTTGTCATGAGATGTCATATCTTTCAAAAAATATTTAATCAACAATCTGGTACAAGTTTTTTTCCCGTAACACCTAAATATATACGTATTATAATTTTTTTTCTTTTGCTTAATAATTTTAATGGTACAATTTATTTACAATGGCGTTGGAACTAAAATGAGCACTTCATTATTACATGTTTTATTTTTGTTGTTGTTGTTTTGCAATTGTTTTTTTAGTGAAAACTGGTTCGAGGAAAGTTATGAAAGTTATTATTATATGACGTGGTATATAAACTATTGTTTTGGAATCTCATTTTATTTTATTATTCATTTTCATTGCGAATGTTCTGTTTTAATATACAACCAGTTTATAACATTCATGTAAATTTTAAAAAAAGTTTAATTATCATGAGTTTAATAATTATATTATTCTGGTATATATTTTGAGTAGATTTTACATGAATAAATGAATAAATAAATAACGATCAACTAACCAACCAATCAATAAACCAATCAATCATATTTTTCTTGCACAAACAAATAGATATTATATGCTCTCAGGGCAAAATGTTCCATCTCTGAACCAACACATAAAAAAAATAAATAAATGAGTCAATGTATAATTAATATAGAATGTGAAAAGTATATTGATTTTTTTTAACATAAAATATCTCTTAAATAAAAATGTTAATTCACAAACAGATTATCTACAATATAATGTTACAGCATACCTAAGAAAAACAATAATTTTTATTTCTCAAAGTAGCTGACAAAATTGAAACAAGTTTTTAGTTTCTAATATCTCTATTTTATTGTTATTCGCTTGAATATTCAAACATTTATAAGAAATGGTTTCTTATTCTTATTATTTACAACCAAAGTTGCAGTTTTTTTTATATTTATTTTAATGATTTAAATTAGAAGCCTGCATCTGTAATATAATAATCTTGTTTTTCATTCATTTCATTACAAAATTTACTGTATTCATGATTGTATAGTGGCTATATATAATTAAATAACTTAAATGCTTAAGAGAAAAGATTTTTTTTAACTGCAGTGCAATTTGTTTCAATTTGTCAGAGATACTACTGAACAAACCTAGTGTAAAAAAACAAACACCCAAAGTAATTAAATGATAATTTTGTAGATTAATTAAAATTAAAGTAAATACTGTAAATGCAAAACGTTCTTAACTCCTGTTGTTGTTGTTTTTAAGCAATATTTTTCACTTAAATAAAACACCAACCAACACACAATAAAAACTAAATTCAAACAAATATATTTTATTTAAATTTAACACAACACTGATTCTTGACAGTTGCTTGCTAATGTCCATTGTGAGATATTATATAATACTTTTTTTTTCTAATTTAATTGCACCTAGAATTTAGAACGCACAGCATCCACTAGACATTTTGGTGGCTCTGAGATCTGTGTAGAAGTAAATTTAACGCTATAAATTCAAATTTTATCACCCCCTCCCCATCTCGGAAATTCATAAATTATATTTATATATATATAAAAAAAAAAGCAAATAATTTTTACAGCTCAACTTTTTGTATCAACAAAGGTAACGAAACTTCATCAAACTTTTTTTAGTTAATAAGTTTTTATTCCAAATTTATTTTTTATTTTAATTTTTTTTTATATAAATTCGTATTTTTTTTTCTAAAATAACACCTTTTTTTAGGAATTTCAAATCTACTTAAAAATATATTTTTATAATTTTTTTTCAACAAATTTTGGCTCTGAAAATTTTAATATATTTATTTTTAAATAATTTAAATTTTACTTTTTTGAAAGAAACAATTGAGATGTGATAATTTTTATTTCTGAATTTCCTTATTTTAATTTATGATTTGCTGGAGCCAGTGGAAGAATGTAGATTGTGTGCATGGTGTGGCATGTTGATAATTCCCCAATTAATTGTTTAGACGCACAGCACAATTAGTTTCCTCCTCCCCATCACCAATGTGTAACTGGCACCACTGTAATTGTAATATAATTACCAAGCGTCATTTAAAAAACCGTTTATTATACGCGAGGGTTGTATACTATCAGTTGTAAAAAAAAATTGAATGACGATATTGTTAATTCTTTTATATTTGACAGTTGGGAAATGGATATTTGTATTCATTGAATTCTCTTTATTTTTTATGACACAGAGAGCTAACAAGCGACCTCGCTAAATTGTTTTTACTTTTTGAAGCATTGTATTCCATAGATATTTAATTTATTTTATTTTATATCATATTTTCAACAGTTAAACTATCTCTAAAATTAATGATTCTAAATTTTAATTTTTCAATAAGCATTTGAATTCAGATATAATCAGTAATTGTTATGAATTTTATTCGTTTGATTTTTATCAATCAATGTAATAAAATTTTAAAGCTTACAATTAATTTATTTTTAAGGCCCTACCTAAAAATTGCTAAAATGGTGCTGATATCGATTTGTAAATTGTACTAAATTAAATTGGGATTAAATGACGCTTGTTATTAAAGGTTTTGTAGTCACATGAACTTTATTTGTTTTTTTCTTAAATATTTATTCTCAAATTAAAGTTGTGAAATTTTCTAAACGTTGAAAATTTTCTAAGTTTGCCGTTATTAATGTTATACAGTATAGTAAAATAAAATATAAAAAACTTTTGTTGACTGCAAAACCTAAATTTATGTGTAATTTGTGTTGTATTTCGTTAGTTAGGCAAATATTTAGACAGTAAGAAAGCAGAAAACCTTCTTCTTATAACTGTTAGGATTTGTGTAAAACAAAGTATGACCATGTAACAAATAACATTTCTGAAATGAACTACATTATAATCTGTTTATGATAAATATTCAGAAAATATTGCAATAATTCATTATAAAGTTCTCCATAATCCTTAAAGAACAAAATCCTAGAAGTAGTGGAAATTTAATTTAACCAATGATTAGATTATATATTTACTAGCATGCACAAATAAGTTTATATTTTTATTGAATATATTACTTATAGAAAAATCATGAAAGAGATACGCAGAAAAATATATTAATAAAAACTGATATTAGAAAATACAGAGTATTGGTAAAAAAAAAAAAAAAAAAAAAAAAGATGAGAGATGAGATGAGATGAGCGTAAAGTTGGTATTTCTTGGTGGAGAAGTTTGTGATCAAAAGCAGGAAAGAGATCAAAAGGATTCAGTGGTATAATCCATGTTGGCTGCCTCAAAAGCACGCCATTATAATCTGATCAGTATCGTACGTTATACTAACGTTAATACAAGATGTATATGTGTACTTAATGTTAGTACTCTCTCTCTCTCTCTCTCCCTCATGTTCAACACAACTTACTTAACTACAACAACACAAATATATGAGGCAAAGAAAAACACTTTTATTTCTGTATGTTCGTATTGTAGTTTGTATTTTTATATAATATAAAAGTATAAAATCTCTTCTATTTTTTTCCTTCTTTATTCTGATATTTCTTCTTTTACAAGATATAACCTTGTTATGGTTGTCAGTACTAAAAACATGAACCACAATTACATACTGTATGTTATAATATACTAACAAAATAAAAAATGCAACAGGAAAAGGCTGGAGACGAAATCTTGTGTTGTTAAACAAAATAATATGTTAGGATTGTTAGGAATGATCTCAAAATGATAATATAGACAAATTTATATAAGTATTTATGTCATTTAGAAATAATTATTTTCAACTATTTCCTTAATCAGTTGCAGCTACTGTGACGTACTGTATAATTTTATTATACTTTCCTAATTTAAGTTTTAATTTAAGCTTTCTTATAGTGCACAGTGGCGGCCTTATAGTTTATCCAACTAAATATTAATCTCAAAAATTATTTAAAACGGAATAATTTATATAATGGGCCGGCTTCATGTATTTTTACTGTCATATTTACCACCCGGGGGAAGAATCTGCTTTTAAGCTCCCTTCTCCCACTATTGATATTAAAATTGAAAATTTCTTTTGTATGAGTATCAACTTATTGTATAGCAGAAGTATTAATAAATCGGATAATACTTCTCACGATTAATTTTCTAAATTGCGATCAAAATGTGGAATTTTTTTTAATGAAAGTGAGTATTTTCCATTTAAAAATTACGTAGTGCTCTTCTTCACTTTTTGCCGTCTTTTGCTCATCGCTGGTGAGTCCTCAAGCTCTTACGCCCAGGAACACTGCCCCAACTGCCCGCGCTCTCTCCCCCTATTGCATTGAATGCATGTAAGACAATAGAATGATAAAAATTATCACAGAGTCTATACAGCAGATATATATGCAGAGAGTTATACCTAATACATTGTTTTTAAGATAAGAATTGTGCTTAATTTGAAAGAATTTAATAAAATCATTAATTTAGACATCAGTAATTTAACACTTTTAGAAACATATTTGAAAGTTTTAAATTAAATAGAAAATTATCACAATATTTGCTTTGTGAATAGCTTTCCATATGAAATTTAAATATTATATTAATAAAAATTCTGTATTATTTAATAAATAATTCAATAGAAATAATTCAACTTTTAATTTACTGTCACCACTTTAAAAATAGCTTTACATTTATACATACAATATAAAATAGAGATTATTTCAAAGAAAACTTTGAGTATAAAATATATATGATTATCATTCGATCTCATATAAAAATATTTTCATGTAATCATTATTGACAATTCTTACAAGTTTCAAACATTTTTATATCTAATAAAAAAAACTTCTCTCTCTCTCTCTCTCTCTCTCTCTCTCTCTCTCTCTCTCTCTCTCTCTCTCTCTCTCTCTCTCTCTCTCTCTCTCTCTCTCTCTTTTGAAAGGAAAATGGAATTAAAATGAAATTTAATTACATCACTTTTCTATTATGATTATCTGACATGACTGTGTCTTTTATATTAGCACGAGAAGGAGAGTAAAGTTTTGAAGACGAGAGAGAGAGAAGGTGTTATATATTGGAATTCCAATTACATTAACGTTCTCTTATCTCATACCATGATCTTTTTAACACTTTTGACCCGTAATTATGATAAAATCTAAGACTAAACACTTACCTAATTTTGCAATTTATATAGAAGAAAATTAATTAATTTTATGTCTCTTTATATATATACTTTCATTCTTTGCTTAATTTAATAACATAATGAAAATTAAACTTTATTTATGCTGATGTACCAAAAAAATTATAATAGTATAAAATGATAAAAATAAATTTTAATTTTACTTTATTGTTTCTAATTTAAATTAAATGCATTTAAAAAAAACTTACAACTTTTAAGAGATTTTAATATTGCTGAATATGGCTCCATAATATTTGCATAAATAAATGTTAGTACCTTTCAAAGTAATTATTATTTTTGCTTTATATTTCCGTTTTTATCACTGTATAAAATTATCGCTTCAAAAATAGTAAAAAAAAAAAAAAAAAAATTTAAATTGTATAATAAATTCAAGTTAATGATTTTTTTTCTTTCATCATGAATTAGTAAACATATTAAAAGAAAATAAAGCTATTAAAGGTTTAAAAATGAGCAAGATCAAATTATATATACAATAATTTCTGTAATGGATAACCTAATTGATAAAATTATTTACTTCCAGGATGCAAACAATAGTTAGTATACATAATTATGCTTATTATTTAAATCTCATGTACTACATAGTATGCAATACAGTGAGCTTATTATTCACAAAAGCAAGTTCTCGTAAGGTGAAAATTAGTCGTAATAATAACTAACAAGTGTTTCCTTCATTTCCGTACATTTTTACATGTTCTCCAATGTATGTAGTTGAAGTCATACAACTAGCTTGAGGTCAAGTGATCACCATACTTTCGAGCACCATTATAATTGTGACATAGAGTGACCAGAGCTCTCTTACTCGTTAACACGTGAAACAATAAGCTTCGTTTCAACCAAACTTTTTGTTACTTCACTTCAGTGTTTTACTAAACAATTTTTGTCTCCTATTTAGAAGATTAAAATATAATAAAAAGTGTTTTTAACTTTTATAATGAAATACTTTTGAAAATTTTCAGAAATAAGACATTTTTATTAATTGTAAACAATAAATATGGTAACATGAATATTCTGGTTTCAATAACATTAGATTGTATTTTTTTTAAACTAAAATATTTATCGATTGCTAATTACGTTTCTAATTTATAACAAAAATACGTTTTGATACTTTAACTTGCGTTGTAATATAAAACTATTCTAAAAAAAAAAAAAAAAAAAAAAAAAAAAAAAAAAAAAAAAATCCAAAATAAGAAAATTTATGAGCGCGTAATATATATGTTTTTCTCACTTAACAATAATAATGCATATTTTCAATTGTAATATCAATGTATTGCAGCATATCCTAATAATTATTACAACATTAAGCTAAATATTAATTAATTAAAAAAAAGTCTTGCAGACTACCTTTTTTTGAAAATTTTGAAAAAAAGAAAATGATAATTTTACATGTTACTTTTAATGTCACAATGACATACATATTACAGATACGAACATTATTATTATCATCTGTATATATAATAATAATTGTGTAATTATGACAAGTTTAAATAAGTTTATCTTTGTGTGTAGTTTCTATCCTTGTCTTATCGGAGACAAATTTGAAACAGTAAATCCCTCTTTGCCTGCTGCTTGCTTTTGTCTAAAACTCCATGGACACAATTGTATATTACATGAGAATAATGACTTGACCATTTATCTCTTTTCAAAGACATCTCTCTCTCTCTCTCTCTCTCTCTCTCTCTCTCTCTCTCTCTCTCTCTCTCTCTCTCTCTCTCTCTCTCTCTCTCTCTCTCTCTCTCTCTCTCTCTACGATAAATGCATGTAACTAGTGTTTGTCAGGCCAACACTTAAACAAATATTTCATGTTTTGAACTCAGGAACTCTTTTATTAAAAACTATTTTAAAAGAATAAAAAGAATATGAATTTTTTATTTGATAAAGTAAAAGAAAAAGGGAGCATTTTATAGTAATTTTATTTCACTTTATGACAATGCTGACGATTTGCATGATTTTTATTTTTTATTTTATTTTTATTTTTTTTACTTTTTCAGTTTTTTTAATTTAATTTAAAAAAATTACTTCAATATCCTAATAATTTAAATTTAAATAGTTTTTAATGACCTCTACAAAAAAAATAATAAGAAAAAATTGTATGAGGCTTGCAATAAAATGATTTAATGCAACGTAGCAATTTTCACGTTTTTTATATGTATGAAAAGTGAGAGAAATATGACAGTAAAAAGTAGCGAATGTCAAATCTTCTTTCACCTTGCAAATTTTTAAATAATATTGGGCTAGAAATAAAAAAAAGCGCACTTTCAAAGCGTATTTTCAAACAGTATATGTATAAATAATACAACGATGTAAAAAATAAGATTGGTTATAATTAGTTATTAGTGCATCAAGTTCTAGGTTTTCAGAATTAAATAATTAGTGCTCACTTTTATAGGTCATTTACAAACCCTTTCTCTCGTTCAAATATATTTTTCCTTAACAAATAAATACCACAAAAGTACAAGAATTTGATGTATACTGTATAAGATTAAAATCAGGTAAAAAAAAAAGACAAAACAAATAGTTGTTCCCCCCCCCCCCCCCCCATAAGGTTCGTTAAGAGGTGTTGATTCCTTCCATTACTTTTATAAATGTAGAATAGAAATGGTATTTTACCTATTGGATCAAAAGGCAATATCAACAATCATTACAAAATTGCTTTAAATCAATATACAACGCAGCTTTGAGTGTTAAAAAAAAATTCAACACATACATAAAATAGAAACTTAACCAAAAATATATTATGGATAACACCAAACAATATAACAATAGCTTTAGATTTTGCTATAAAAAAAGGGAAGATAAAATAAAAAAATAGACTGATATATATAATCAACTTTTGTATTTTGTTGAAAGTAAAAGCAAGTATATTTTATAGGAAAAAGAGAAGTGTAGAGTAGGCTAGATATCGTTGGTTCAAGTTGACAGGCAAGAGCACTATGACAAGGGCTTTCTCTCCTCTCTCTCACTCTCTCTAGGCACTGTATATATGGTGACACATTCACACATACATACACACACACTACAGGGTGTTAGAGAGAGAGAGAGAGAGAGAGAGAGAGATGGAAAGATTGGGGGACGTAGTTTTTTTTTTTTTTGCTTCACACACAGAGAAAGACTAGACGCTCAAAACTCTTCTTCAACAGAGAGAGAGAGAGAGAGAGAGAGAGAGAGAGAGAGAGAGAGAGAGAGAGAGAGAGAGAGAGAGAGAGAGAGAGAGAGAGAGAAGAGAGTGAGAAAAAAGTTTCACCCTCAAGAAGAAAATTCCAGTGGTGTTGTTTGCATATGAAAAGACGTACGAAATGTTCACTCTACTTTAGCTCTTTATGCTAGCATCCACCAGTCGACTCTCTGATCTGATTTGGACGTTCTCAAAATTTTACACTAACCCACCATCTCGATAAGAAAGTGGTATAAAAAAATATAAATTGAATATCTACAAATTTCAATTTAATTATTTGAATATATACTTTTAAATTTCGAATAAAAAACATAATCGATTTTTATTTAGAGCTGTGTAAAATATCCGGTTTATTTAAAATCAGTTTATAATTGATTCTATTAATCAATTTTGGTAAATTTTAGAATTCAGAAAAAACAAATCAAAATTTTTGATTTAAGAAAATCAAACATTTTTTAACCGTTATTATGTGTCTTATTCAATCTGAAACACAATTTACATATTGTGGATATTTGAAATATGTAGGAGATATTTATTTAACGTTTACATTTATAGCCAAAAATAAAAATTATACTATGAAATTATTTGAAATAAAAATCAAACATGATTCAAAAATCGTTAAAAAAAAGTTGTTGTTTTAAAGTTAACGTTTTTCAATAATTTTTTTTTTTAATTATTTTAACTAAAGTGTGTTTTAAACAAACCGTTAAATTCATTTTTAGATTAATCAATTTCTAAATTTTAAATTTTTCGCAACCATAATAATTGTATATTGTTCTTTTTGAATCGTTTTAGAAAATTGTAAACATGCTCTGCAAACAAACAAGTAAATTTGTTTGCTTTGAAATTATTGTAAAAATATTTAGTTTGTTTGCTTACAGCTTTAATTTTCTAATACCGCTCTGGAAAAAGATTATGTTTTTATAAATAAAAAGCACATTTTTAAAATGCTCCCTTTTATGCTTATATTTTAAGTTATTGTAACATTAAAGACATTATTTCTTTATAATGAATGCTGTACAACGAAAAAAGTTTACAATTTTTGTAAAATATAATTTAATACCTAATCTTTAAATATTTTACTACTGATATTTTTGTTATTTAACCTACCAAGATATTACGCTTACATTTTTGAATAAAATTGATATTTTGATGAAATATTACATTATATATATTCACAGTAAAAACGCGCAGGGATTATTCTAATGGCAAATAATTCGTATAAATATGATGTAGCTAACATTTTCATTTGTTCATTTTGTGATTTAATTTTTTTATGTGGCATACTAAATGTAATAATTTGACCTTTCATAATTAAATGTTATTTCTGCCCTCCCTCATCTACTCTTTACATTTCCTTCTTCTCATTTAAAAAAAAAAAAAGTTCACAATTGTGGAAATCAATTTCTTGTTTTCATTCCTCTTCAAATCAAGAGGTTTTCCACTTACTCTTACAATGTATGTTCTATTTCATGCAAATTTAATGACACTACTGCTTATATTATAAAAGACTTAATGAGAAAAGGTTTAATATATTACATTACATAGGATAGAAATCGTTATTAAGTATCACTTGCAGCTTCAGTGTGTGGTTCAGTATTTGTAAGGTCGAATGAGCAATGAACGTGATATCCATGTATGTAAGTGAGATTTTCAAAAGCATACTGGTCTTTTTCGAGAGAGAGAAAGAGAACGAGAGAGAGAGAGAGAGAGAGAGAGAGAGAGAGAAATAGAAAATTAATGACTCGTATATAAGGTCAGTTTAGCTATCTTATGTCATGAAACACAATGCAGTGCAGTGAAAAAGACAGCTTTATCATGACCTTTCCTGAACAACCTAGTACAACATCATGTAAAAAAAAAAAAAATTAAAAGAACACACAGGGAGAAAGTCTATAGGGGCATAACATTATATATGAATATATAACTATATAACGTTTTTCTTAAAAGAAATGATAATTTTATACATTTTTATGATGCTTAATATTAATTTTTATATTTAAAGCTATAAATATATTTTCTATATGATTTATATTGCAGTAAATAACGAATTTTATTACGTATAAGTTAAGTTGCATAGATTTTTTATTATTCAAGTAAAAAGCTATTTACTGATGGTCAAATCTTACGAAAGTACAGTGCAGTTTTATTTAAGTATTACTTTTAAAATTATGTACACTAAAGTTTGTAACTATTTGAAAAAAAAAGTGTTTTACTTAAAAGAAAAAAAGTAATATTATTGCATTATCTAATTAGATCTAATTTTATTTTCCTATTTTCTCCTTAATTATTTTTGTTTCTTACCATAAATTCTAAGAAAATAAAGTTTACTTTTATAAAAACAGTACTATAATAAAGTAGAGTGTATAATATTCAATTTTAAATAATTTGTCATTGATACATGAAAATATTTAAAGAATATTATGTAAAAAGAAGAGAAAAAAATCGTACGGTGTTGAATATATGTAGCATGGGGCTGAAGGGTCACATGCTTGTGAGATTTAAGGATGAGAAAGGTTAGAGAGAGAGAGAGAGAGAGAGAGAGAGAGAGAGAGAGAGAGAGAGAGGAACCATTCGTCATGACCCAACTTCTCTCTCTCTCTTCCTCTCTCTCTCTTTCTTTCTCCGATGACTGGGAGCTTCCTTGCTCCACTGGTTACACGGACAAGCATGGAATGTGGAGACCATCTTTCAAGTCGCGCCATATCCATGATTTTTACCCTTCCTCTCTCTCTCTCTCTCTCTCTCTCTTTCTCTGGTGTCAAAGCTAAGGAAGTAGCACAGAAGAGTGTTAAAAGTCAAGAATGACTAATGTTTATCTACTCAAGTAGAAATAAGTCAAGTAATTTCAAAATAAAGATTCTCTGTGCATCAATCCGTATATTTTACAGTTATAATATAATGAGTGACCATTTTTTTTTTATATTAAAAAAAAAATGAATGCTAGAATGAAGGTTACTATAAAAAGGAAGCTACCACGTTGGAAAATGTAAATGAGGCAAGCTCCCCCTCGGTCAAAACTCTGCTAGGCCAAGTACAAGCAACCTCTCTCAACTTATTTGCATAATTCAATTAACGGAATTTCAAATCAATGAGAAATAATATAAAAAGAGAAGGAAATATTAAGAAAAATAGTACAAGAGAAAAAAGTAAAAATAGACAAAGTTGTAAAAAAAAAATATATTGAAATAAAATAATTTTTTAGCTGAACATATCAATATATTCAATATCACTATGAAAAAATTTTAAATCAGAAAACTGAATTTCATTTAACTAAAAAATTCGAAGTAAATCAGATATATATTTTAAATTGTAATTGCAAAGTAATTTAAAATTAATACTATTTCATACGTAAATGACTTTCTTAGATTATATATATATAAAAAAAAGGGTTAAAAATTCTCTTCACGATCTATTTAGTTTTTTATTTTTTTTCTCTCCTTTTTCAAAAGTATTACATCATGACTTTGTCTCATTTTTACTGCAAAGTTCTAACTTTTTGCAACAAAAATTATATCATGGAAAAAAGATAGTATCCATGAAAACGTGCTGACTTAGTAAATATTCTACTTATAAAGCAGTTTTTATTATAAAAAAAAATTAGAGACACTTTTAATTTATTAATATTATTTTTTCATATAAATTGGGGAAAATTAAAGAGAGAAAAAATAATCCAGTCCCAAAATTATACTTGAAAAAAAAAATCAATTTATAATAAATTTTTACTTTAAAATAAATTAATATTTTTTTTCTACCAGAAAGTAAATAAATCATTATTGTTATTATCATAAGGGGATGAAATTCACATATATAATACATTAACACCGTAAAGTATGTGACTATCTCTAGAGGATGGCGTAGATTTGAATGGAATAGTGAAGAGGGTGTAATAGAGGTCTTGAGAGAGAGAGAGAGAGAGAGAGAGAGAGAGAGAGAGAGAGAGAGAGAGAGAGAGAGAGAGAGAGAGAGAGAGAGAGAGAGAGAGAGAGAGACCGGGAATCGCTTTACATCGTATTCTTAAGAGAGACCCATACAAACTCTTACTCATACATACTGGAGTTTTACAACTGTAGTTGCTTATTCACTAGCTTCTTCAGTACACCAAGCAGCGACTACAAGCAAAAGCAAGGAAGAGAGTGAGTGAAGTGGCAACCCTAGCTCTAATTTATGAGCCTTCTCTATGCTTTTTCTCTCTCTCTCTCTTTATATATAATATATATAACACATTTTCCATATATATATATAAACTAAAGCAAAATGTAAGAATTATATATTTAAATATATTTAGATTTGTATGTAACATAGAAAAAAAGCAACATATGACTGAAGACAAGACGTCTCATGTTATGTAAGTTTTTACTGTACATTTTAAAAGCAACATCTTCACGCCTTCTTCATGTTATTTCTTTATTTTTATGTTTTTAAAAAAAGTATCTAATAAAATTTATAGGTTCTTTGTTTTAGTATTTTGATGGAATATATAAAATTTTCAACGTTGCTATATAAAATTACTTTAAGTAGATTTAGTGGAAAAATAAACTATTTTGCAGTATAAGTATTGTATAATTCATTGCTCTTAATTTTTCATATTTTTTAAATAAATAATAGCTACTAAAAATTATGAAATTTTAAACTCTACTGTGTACAAACCTAATTATTTACTTTTAAAGTTTAGCACTAAAATTTTCAATAAAAAATACTATTTTTTTTTTGTCATTAATGACAGGTGCCATTATATACAATTAATAAAATAGCACTGATTTAAAAAAAAAATACTACAGCTCGTACTTTTAATATAAATATCCTAAATGTGAGATTTGTTTGACACAATGTAAATATCAAAGTAGAAATAAAATCATAGGGTAAAAATAATAAAAATAATTATTATAATTTTCAAATGCTACGAATAAAAACAGTTTTTATAATAAAAGGTTAGAGAAAATTGAATGTCATTTTAAAAAATGTAATAGTTATAATAATTTGTATTTAAAAACGTTATTATTTTACCTATACACTCACAATGGTATATTATCATTTTTTACAACTGTTATTTATTTATTATTACTATTATTATTTTGGTTCTACCTATTGTATTATACACTGTTTGAAAATTGAATCTTTTTTTAAATAATAAGTTTTTATTAAAAACAAATTAGACCAAAGTGGCAGCAATTCTCTCTCTCTCTCTAACTCAAACACACAAACATACTGTAAATCCATACACAATATAAAAATGCAGAACAGAAAATGTCTATTGTGAAAATTTAATATTATTATACAATAAAAATATAATAAAAACAAATAAATTTATTCTATCACATATTTGGTTACTAATGTGATAGAAAAATTAAATTTTACAAAAAGAGAGAAAAATATATATATAAATTAATGTAACGAATATAAAAAAAGTAATTTGAAATAAATAGTTATATTCAATTGAAAGAGGCAAATAAAATTACATACTTTTTTACACATAGAGACTATAAGAAGAGAATATATTTCATTTTTCTTTTCTCTCTCTCTCTCTCTCTCTCTCTCTCTCTCTCTCTCTCTCTCTCTCTCTCTCTCTCTCTCTCTCTCTCTCTCTCTCTTTTAAGTGTGTCATATAAAATATAATCAAGACTCTTTTAGAAATTTTCTCAAGGGTAAAATAATTTTTCACAAAACAGCTTTTACTTGGGAACTAAAAAAAAAAAAAAAAAAAAAAAAAAGCAAGACTTACAAAAGTTTGTTTTATGTCTACTATTATATTATATACATATATTTTTTTTTACCAATTTTTTTAAAATTGTATAAATGAGTCTTTTTTTCTGTTAGTAACAAAAATGTATACATGGCTAGTTCAGTAAGCTAAAAATTTACTCACTGGTCATACATTCATTTATTCAACAGCAGCTAGGCAAGTCTTTGTAACATTGCTTGTATAACTCTCTTGTGACTACGAAAGCATTTATATATATATATAACTACACAGTGAACACAGTCAAAACCAAACCATCCAACGCAAAGGCTTTTATAGCCAGTCGATACTTATACGTATGTGTGTATGTATATAATATATACCTTTATATATATAGGAAAAGAATAAAGCTGAATTTTATATTCAAGAAAAAATATTGGATAGAAAAAATATTCTATAAAGAAGCTTCTTCTTTTCTTCTAGATATATACATATTTCTAAAGATCACTTTCCATCTAAACGGCCCTGATTTGGCACCCTTCATATTTTTTTCTTACCTGTAGATTCTCTCTCTCTCTCTCTCACTCTCTCTCTCTCTCTCTCTCTCTCTTTCAAACCCTAAGTTGATTTATATCATACGCATCAAGACATTAAGGTTTCCTAAATAATATTTTATGTTTAATATATATTATATAAATGAAAATTACCTAAATTTCAAATAATTGTTATTAAAATAAAAAGTTTTATGAAACAGTCAATCTTGAAGAAAAAAAAAACTCCATGTATCATTATTATTCACTTCTGAAATTTAGATTTTACAAGGTTCAGAATGAAAATAGATAACAAAAAATGCTTTAATTTGATATTGAAAGAGTCAACCAAGTTGTTATGACTGTGTGGTGAATGTAGCTAACTTGAAACTCTGAAATCCACCAAACGTTTCCACGGTTTATCTATGCTGCTGTGGTGAATGCCAGGATGTATATATAGGCCATGGCCGGCTGGCCCATGTGTCATTGTACTTGTATATAAGACTATGTCTTGACTGGACTATAGTAAAGGCATTGCACATAAACACAATATGGCAGGAAAATAATAATAAAGAATATATTTAGACCTTGGGGCTAAATATAGCTTACGCTAACTTTAGCTTAATATTTTAGAATAAAATTCTCTTTCATTACAGGGAAAAAAAACTATTTAAACTTTAACATTGATAGATGATTGTAATTTTATAAAAGTTTAAAAATAATTGATTTATAAAAAGGGTATATATTTAAAATTTCAATTAACTATTCTGTTATTATTATAAAAATTATTACCATAAAGTTTCCATATTATATAAAATGTTAAATATACAGTATATATATAAATATATATAACATAATATTTACTTTAAGTTATAATGCATGATTAATAGACAATAGTATGAAGTTTATGAAATATTCAATCATATTAGATCAAAGATATAGGTATATAGTCAGTTAGCCACTCAAGCTATAACATACACTAAAAATTAAAGTAAACTTAACATTAAAAAGGGTTAACATCGTTGCCAAGCTTTTGTTAAAATGAAATTACTATGAAGAGAATATTATAAGGATTATCAAAAAACAAGACTTACTCTTTTGTATTATAGTTTAAAATTTTAAACTTTAACTAAAATTCAATTTTATAAAAAGGACTACTTGTTGTTACATGGTCATAAATAATTTTGAGGTTTTCATTTTTATATAAAATAAAAACAATTTTATGTACGAGTAATATATTCATAAACTTTTCTATATATATATACTCACAAAAAAAAAGTGGTGTTTTTACATTATTCTTCCAGTATATTGTCTTTACTTTAAAGTACACAGATATTCAATTTTAGGAATTAGACAGAGGGTAATTATTCATTAATACAATATAAAAATACTTAATATTTCTAAAATTTGAAACACATTTAGGGGGTTGATGTATTGTGGGTGGTATGAATATTATAAGTGTTAAGGCAGGGTGGGTATAACGTCACACAGATGCTTTATTTTAACGCTGCTGCAGGTCGCGTGGATCAAAGCGGACACAAAAGCCATCTTGGCGATCCACGAACACGTGATTACGAACAACGCTCGTCTCTCTGTTACTCATAACGACTACAATACGTGGACACTCAACATACGTGGAGTACGAAGAGAGGACCGTGGTCAGTACATGTGCCAGGTCAATACTGACCCTATGAAGAGCCAGGTAAGCATATCTTTTTAATTGTACGTTCTATAATTTTTTTTATACTTTTTTCTTTCTACGACATTTTAATAGTTTGACATTATAACCTATGCACACTTAAAAATTTCTTTGCAAAACTTATACACAATTTCACAATGTTTTAAGTATTGTGGAATTAACGGATATGATGGCATTAATCACGGCTAGCGATAAAACGTAAATGACGTCACAAGCGTTATAATTACCATAGAATGAACATAAAACTTGGCCGTTACAAAGTTACATGGTTTCCATTTAAACTTAACGTCATTTTTTTTTCGTGAGAATTTCATTGCTTAGTGACGTCGTACCCGTTGTAATACACTCGAAAAATAATGAATTTTTACTACATTATATAAAATCTGCGTATTTAAAAAAATAAATGAAAATGAAAATATAGCGCGTCTATTTAAATTGTTGAATAATCCATTTTGTCGCTAGTATGTGACATTGTGTATTGATATTACAGCTATTGTTTGGGAACTGTTTACATGAACTACGTAATTAATAGGCTGTTTCCAGTTTTAATATCATATTTCAATGAGTGGTAAATTTTAGAAATACTTTCATTGACCACGGCAGTTAATAGTAAATATGATCGTTGATGACTTGTTATATGAAATTTGTTATAGACGTTTAAAATAAATCAAGCCTTACATTTCAAACCCATACTTTTGACATTTTCAGTCAGATTTATAATATTATCTTACTTTCCAGATGAAAAACCAAGTGAATATTATTTCAATAGTAAAAAATCAGAGTTTTCAACAGAAAAAAAAAAAATGATAGAATAATTAATAATCACATACACTGAAAAAAAAAAAAAAAAAAAACGTCAAACAAATATTGCTATTTTAGAATAAAATAACTAGATATGATGAGCATCTTAGCTATTATGCTATTTAGTATAATCAATATAATACTATAGCATAAATTATGATATTGTGGGTAAATTTTGCTGCACTGAGCTAGCATAATTATTAAGTTTATTTTTGTCCGTGTACATAAACCATAATACATGTAGTATAAGTCAAGACAACAGTATTTGTTAAATAACAATTAAAAATTAAGTCTCTTGATCAAACAGTTTTTGTTGCATTTAATATAATTTTTGTTTAGTCATCTATTTGTATTCGTCATTACATTTTATGAAACTTCTAGTTAAAAACAATTTATAGACTTAAATGGCAAGTTTTTAATAACATTATTTCCAGTTCAAGATACATGCACATATTAAATGATACTACATGCTCATACTGTAATAATTTTACATAAGCTAATAGTATATGAAAATTCCGTGGAATTATATAATTTGATTTAGTTAACTTGTGTACACTTATGTATTTTTGCTTTCATATTATTTGACTTGTATGTTATGTACTGTATAATCAATACCATAAAATATAATTAAAAATGATCATATATATACATACATACATACAACATATTATTGTATTGCAAAAAAGGTTTTATTTCATTTGTATAAATATTTTTGAAATTTTTTACTTTTAAAAATGAATAAATTAAATTTCATTAAAACTTAATAAAATAAACATGAAAATTAAACATTTTAAATTGAAATAACATTATTTTATATCCAACTGCAAAATGGAGTTAATGAATAAAATATTCAGTGACTTTACGATAAAAGCTAATGAAGAATTTTATATAATATCCTCGTGTAATCAAGGTAATTACACTCTGAAAATAAATGTGTAATATCAACGCAAAAATATTTAAGGAGTACTTACAATTTATTTTAATGGAACATTAAAGAATGTATTCATTTTCAATATACTACCCAAAACTGGAAGTACGAGTAAACCTTCACTAATAGGGAGTAAAATAATAATAATAATAACTTATAGCTTACGTCAATAAGTTTTTTAGGAATTACCTAGAAATGTGAATATTTGGAGATAATGCATGAAATATTTAGTGATTACCAGTTTATTTAACATCTAGTCTCTAACATTTTGTTTTCTAAGTGTAGCATTCGTAACTTGAGAGCAGTGTATATATTAAATTGAAAGTCGCAGCAAGAGCATCCTGATATTAGAAAAACATCATTTTAGATAGTCTTTGATAATTAATAAAAATGCAGGTAGAATTTAAAAAAAAAAAAAAAAATCTAGATTAAAAAAATGACATTGGTTAATTTCTAGTCATTTATTTTATATTTAAATTTTCTATTTAAATCAGAAAAGCATTGTGATCATAATAAAATCTCATGAGTTTGCAACAAGAAAATTCTTTCAATTCTATTATTTATACTTACTTTTGTTATTAAAAAGGAAAAAAATATAATAAAAACCAGTTAACTCAATAAAAACTTATGCAGACTAAAATATTAATATTCAATAAGTGTATTGAATATAACGAGGTCATATTAATATAGTTTTTTCTTCCACTATACTTGGTTATATTAATTACAGTTGGCTGGTTGCACGACTTTGAGTCACTTGAGCCATGTTTATTCTAGTTATCAATTACATGACCACAGAGTCAGTTATTATTAATTTAATTTATTAATAATTATTGTTTTATATATATATAGATATAGATATAGTAAGTAAACAATATAATAATCTGATATATCCAACTAGGTCAAAGTATTAATTCAATGTTTGATTATTATCTCTTCTCGTTGATTACGTCCGTCTGAAAATGAAGATTTACGTGGCAATTTTGTATGATTAATAATTGATATTATTTCTCAACATATGAGACTTTGTCATTAATAAATTATGAAATAAATTTTGTGTTATTCTTACTAGTATATGAATAACGAACACCAAACATAAATAATTAAAGCAGTCGTTTTATTACATATTCTGAAAGGATACATTTTCCTGGATTGATTATTGTGCATTTTTCTAATTTTGGAGTTCATTAAGTATTTTTCAGTAGTAAAAAGTAATAAAAGTTGTTTTTTTATGTATTTTGTCTAGTAAATGTTTAAAAATCGCAATATGACGTCATGGTTGGTAAATTTTGCGTGCATGCTCATGTAAAGTTACCTATCGTGTCGTTTCACCAAGATTAAAAAAAAAAATAATGAATTTAAAAATTGAAAATTAACACATTAATTGTTTCAGGATGATTTACACTTTCAGAATATGCAATAAAAGAATTATTTGTCTTATGTCTTATTTTTAGTGATAATTGAGATCCGAGTACTATAAAAATCTTTAGTTTATATGAAGTGCACAATTTAATTAGTTAAGTTTTTATTGCTGCAAACTCACTTACTTACTTTAATTTTCTATATAAATAAAGCTTTAAGTAAACAGCCTGATCTCTATCACTAATACTGTAATGATGAAAATTTTCAAAAGCAAGTCAATCAACAATCAATCAATAAATAAATCACCAATAATTATTAGCAAACTTACGTTAGTAAACTTAGATACTGAAATTTTGTCAAAAGAAAATGTTTCGGATACAAATGCTAAAAAAAAAAAGTGCAACTATAAAATTAATTCTTTTGATGTAGAATTTGTTTAAAAACATCTATTCAATTTTTATTTAGCTTTACACGCATTATATAATTTTTATTGAAATTTCTACTCAATAAATGACATTTCATACAGTTATCTCTTTATTATAAAAATAATGATAAAATTTGTTTAAATATTCCATACATGTTCACATATACATTTGAGAATATAACCAAGATCCCAAGAGTGTAATAATAATTTGCAAAAATCATTATAATAAAATAGCAATATTTTTTAACAAAATAAAATTTATATTAAAGCTAGAACATAAATATTTAAAATCAAAGCTATTTTTTTCTATCTTAAAGAAAATATTATTTTATTTTATTTATTAAGATAAATATTGAAGTAAACATATTATTATATTAAAGCAACTTTTGTTTTTATTTTAACATATAATATCAATATATTAATTTTTTTTTTCATTTTAATTAAGTAGGAAGTCGATACTGGTAAACAAAGCTAAAACATGGGAATGTAATTATCTTTTTTTTTTCTCTCTCTCTCTTGACAAAAATCAAGTTAAAAACGACAAGTGAATCTTCGCTGTTGCTTCATATATGAAACAACTTAAAATATCAATACTGATGTATTTTTTTTCACTCTCCTTTTCTTTTCGACTTTGTTTAGACTGCTTTCCTGGAGGTAGTAATTCCTCCGGATATTATCTATGAAGAAACTTCCGGTGATATTATGGTACCTGAAGGCGGATCAGCAAAACTTGTTTGTAAAGCGAAAGGTTATCCAAAACCAAAAATAACGTGGAAAAGAGAGGATGCTGGAGAAATCATATTACGTGGATTGCAATCTGCTAAAACAAGAGGTAAGACAATAACTGTGATTTTAATTTAAATTTAATATACAGGATATTTGAAAATTATCGTTTAATGTTGCTTGTAACTTTTTTTGTGTACAGTATTAATGTATCAAATCAAATATTATATAAAAGATGCTTTAATGTTGACAAAATTCCAACAAATTTGTTTCCACCAAATTCATATTTTACAAAAAATATAAACATACTCCCACTTCTATCTATTTTTTTATTATAAATTTATTAAATTTTTACAAAAATTTCCAAATTTATGTAATATTTTCCGCAGTCTCCACTCATATAATCTCTATAATTTATATATTGCACAACAGAGGCTCTCTTTGAGTCATAAATGCCCATTATTTACAATGCACTACCCTCTACACTGTTAAGAAAGTATAATGTAAAATAAAGGTAGAATAGTTGGTAATTTTTAAAAATGCATCCACCGTAAAAAAAAAAAAAAAAAAAAAAAGTGCACTGTAAATCTTATATGGCAAAAAAAAAAAAAAAACGAAAAGTCATTCAAACCCGCATAAAAAATATCCACATACAATATCTTTAAATTAGGGTGCAAGAATGTTAAATAGAATTTTTTTTTCAATATATTTACAATATATTTTATGTACTTTCGATGTTTGTAATGATGACATGTTCTTTTCTGTCAACGTAAAAAAATATCTTTAATTTTTATATTAATTTTTAAGAAATGTATCTGAATTTAATTTACAAGTTCAAATCTCTAAAGTTCTGCATAATATTCTTGTGTTGTCATTATTTCTTTCTGTATTTATTGCATTGTTTCATGTTGATTTATAAAATATTAACCATTGTTAACTTTATAAAAGGCATTGTGAAGTCTTGAAAACTATATTTTACAAAGCCTTAATAATAAATAAGTAAACATAAGTAATAAGCATAAGCGTCGCATATTATATAAGCAAAATATTTTGAGAATAGTTTAACATATATGGCAGCTGCAATATTATATTGAAGCATTATTCCATTAATCAAAAAGTCTTTAAAATCATTAAATTTTTATAATTATATTTCACAAAATATTAGATAACATGAAAACTTTGTAGCTGTTATCGTGACATTTCTACAAGAGTCACAATGTCTTTTTAAGTTTTTATAATTATAAATTTATAATCAAAGCCAAAAGTTACTGTAAAGTTACTTAAAGTTACTGTAAGAGTAACTTTAGCTAACATTAACTCAAAATTATGCGAATTGTTTCTTCTTACATAATTATAGACTCATGTTTTGAAAAAAAAAAATAAATAAAAATTAATACCACGTAATATTTTATTCTGCATGTCATCTGAATAAAGAAATTTCTGCCTTTATATTAAAGATCAACACAGCCTGTGTGTATTATATAAATATATTTGATATTATTATACAGCAAAAGCAGTGAAATAATTTTGTATGTGATCTGAATTTGGTATAGTACCGTCAGTTGAAGGAGAGATGCTTTCGCTTATCAAAGTGACAAGATCTGAGATGGGAGCTTATTTGTGTATAGCAGCGAATGGAGTGCCTCCTTCAGTCAGCAAGAGAATGATGGTCCACGTCCATTGTAAGTACAGTTTGTTTTTTATCTTTATTTTGCGTGTTTTGTAATTCACTTATCGCATGTAATTGAAATAATGTAGTTCATCATTTAGTGCATGCTTTTTTTTTTTTTTTTTTTTTTAATATATTTAGTCTATACAGTAGTTGTATAAACGAGGATTTTATTCATCATTGTTTTATAAAATAAAATCTATTTAATTAAGGAAAATATTTAAAACTTGCCCCCTTTGGTCACATCGTTTTTTTCCACTCACACACAATGCTACTTTATTTATTAAGAATTAAATTAATAATAGATACTTTCATAATTAAATTTACTTCATTTCTTGCTTAGCATAAGATTTGCGCAACATTAGTATTATCATGATATGTTTTATACGAGCTGAAAAAAAAAGTTGTGTATCTGATGTGAATAATACAAAAATACCCGTTGGTAGGGGCATAATTTTATTTTATAAATCAAATATTTCGAAAATTTAACAGGCCATTTTGTTGAGATAATTCAGATAATTTTATCACTTCCTTGTTCATTTTTAATTTACTTGTACTAAATAATAACTTTTATGCTTCAATTAATATAGAACATTTTTTTCATGCATTCTTAGATCAAATATTAAAGCCCATTACGAGGCTAGAATATCATTTCTCAGCAGATCAGATTCAATTTATAGAGCCTCGTGACAAAATCTAAGTGATGGTACTATTTTTTATTTTCACGCACGCATGTATATATATATATATATATATATATATATATATATATATATATATATATATATATATATATATATATATATATATATATATATAGAGAGAGAGAGAGAGAGAGAGAGAGAGAGAGAGAGAGAGAGAGAGAATGAGAATTTGCAAACCACACAGAACAACGTTCATCGATATTTGATATCAATCAGAAAAAAAAAAATTGTAAAAATAACATATCAACTTTATTGGTTTCGTTATTTTAATATAGACTACATTTGTTGTTTTTTTGTTTAAAAAATACTTTTTAATGAGTCTACAAAGTAATGTAAAACTGTTGCAATGTAAGTAATAAAAATAAAAAGTTTTTAATAGAAAACTTAATAAAATGCTGTATTTTCTATATATAAGTTAAAATTAAAAGTTTACTTAATTAAAGTTTTTAATTATTAAAATCACAATTAAATATTATAAGTTATTTACTATAATATAATATTCAATATACTTTTCAATTAAGATTATTCCAGTTGAAAGCATATTTAATAATCATAATATTCTGGTATAAGTTTTTAGAAATTAATATCTTTTGAAGTGTAATGCAGATTTTATTTTGCAATTATTAAAGCGAACAATTGCTATATTTTTATAAGTTATAGTATTTTAAATTTAAAAAAATGAAATACAGCAAACAACTTATATAAATAACAACAATGCAGCTTGTAATCAAGTGATTGTATTTAAACAGACCCAAGATAGTATTCGTAAACCCTGTTTTTCTTTTTTTTTTTTTTTTTAAATGCGCATTACATTTGAATAACCGTATTTGATCATCATTTTAGTAGCAGAAAATAGGGTTTAGCATAAGCATAAGTATAGGCTTACAAAGTGGGACTGATATCACGTGAATAGTTTTGCTTATGGAACTTATCATTTTTGTTTAACTATTTAAGTGAAGTTTCAACCACTGTGTGAGCTAGACCCACATACTCTGAAACAATAAATACCTGTAACATGATCACATAATAATTTAAAATTTCAGTAAGACCAAAGATAAGAAACCCAATATATTGTTATACATTTTAATCAGCCATTAGTATTAAATATTACCATTTTAAATTTTACTGTACTAGCAAAAAAAAAAAATAATAATAATAAATAAATAAGAAAGCAAAAACATTAAAACAACATTAAATTTTATGTGCCTAAAATTTCAAACTATCTTATTATTTTTTACCAGTGAAAAAATATAAGTCAATTTCTTTTTAGTCGATTAAAAGTTTGTGTAAAAGAATATATGCGCCATTTAAAGTTCTCGGTCCAAACTGCAGTAATTTTCTCTAAAAATAATAACGGATAGGAAATTTAAAGTACCCCACCGTATTCCAGCGTGCTTTTGGTTGGTTACACAATTGGTAACAAGCATTCAAAAATATTATATGATAACACCCCATAATTGTTAGATTTTTGATATAGTTCACAATAATAATGTGTACAAATCATTGATGATAACTCAGTTTAATCAGCTGGTTATCATAACTGGATCATCTCTTTAAAGAAAAACATCAGTTATAAACCAACAAAACACAAAACGTAACTAAAAAAATAAAAACATTAATACATAAAGTTTAAATTTGTTGCAGTGTACTAAATTTCTACTAAATTTTGCTTCAATTATTACTTTTTTTTTTTGATGGGGGAAAAAGGAAGGAGGGTGATAAAATGACTTGACCTGTTAAAAGAGAGTTGTTTTGTGTACCACTGAGGCCACCACCACTTTAATATCTTGACTGTTTTTGTCTGGTGGAACATTTTTGCCTGCTCTTCCTCTCGCCTTGCGCGCCAGATGTTATAATAGAAAGCATACAATGATGCGCAATGCAATAAACGACTCTAATTGAAATACTTACTTACAAGTGTCTCTATTATTCTCATATTTTCTCTCTCTCTTCTTCTTTTTCTTCTTTTCTTTTGTAAAGAAAAATTGTATATATATATATATATATATATATATATATATATATATATATATATATATATATATATATATATATATATCAATGCAACTTTTCTCTTTCTACTAGAAAAGTAATAATTATATAATATAATAGTATTTTTCTCAAAGTACGCTATTACTTCAAAAGAAGATATTCAATTGCATTATATATTTCAAAACTTGTAATATATTTTACATTGTGTTTGAAGGCATTACACAAGAAGCATTTGCACTGTTGTATTTTTATTTTAATAATATCACTGTAATAATATCTTTCTGCTGGTAAGAAAGCATGAAAGTATGATGCAAAAAACTAATAGTCTCATAGAAACTTAGTGATGCAATACGGAAAAACTCATAAGAAATTTATCATGAGTTATAGAAATATTATATAATATAAATATAAAAAGTGTTTTGAAATAAAATATAATATTCAATAATCATAAAAATTGAATTTATCATTTTATAATAATAATAATAATAATAAACATTATTACGATGAATACATATGGCTTTTTCAGCCAAATTACTACAAATTAATTATCAAGATTACAATTTTTAATTAACATAATGTTTGTTTTCACTTAAAATTTTAACTGGCTGTACTCTAAAATAGTTGGATAAAATTAAGAGATCTGTAACCTAATTTTGCCCAATAATAGGTGTAAAGTATTAATATTAAACATTTTACTTCTTATTGCTACTATGGAATATTTCTTTCCCTTTCTATTCTTAATTTTCTTGTTCCTCAAATTAAGACATTATTTATTTGTAAATAACTATATTTATTTAAAAAAATTATTTGCAGAAATTGTACAACAATCAATGCTCAGAATGACTACAAATCTTAATATTATTGATTTTTTTTTTTTTTTTTTTTTTTTTGCAATTTTTTTAAATGAACTATTTTTTCATGAAATAATGTTTGAATTATTCTCAAGCATTATGTATTTCAAATATTAATGCATTGGTATTTTAATAGTTAATATTTCAAACTGGCTTTTTTTTTATATAATACTAAAATATAATTTTAAGATTATTTTAAGCATGGAAAGCAGTTTTTAAGTTTTGCAACAGAGAACGAACAAAACGATACTACGAGTTAGTTTGCAACTGTGTGTGTGAGTGAGAAATAGAGAGAGAGAGAGAGAGAGAGAGAGAGAGAGAGAGAGAGAGAGAGAGAGAGAGAGAAGGCAAAGCTATAGCAAGGCAAAGCTTGCTAGCAAAGAAAGCGAATTCATTATTATGCCTCGAGTTATGGCCTGGTGATGAGAATGCAAAAGAGATATGTCTGTTCGGGCGGCAGCAGCCAACTAAAAAGAAGCTAATAAGAAAAGTTTCTACTAACAGAACTTATATTCTCTCTCTTAACTCCTTCTCTTTTTTGTAGGATACATACAAGACAAAAAAATAACCCTTTTTTTAATGTAATGTTTTGCACCATAAAGGAATTTAACAAATTGCTTCTTTAAAATCACGAATTATCATAAAAATAAACGATGAATGTACGTTTTTTTAAATAAATTATTTAATAACATACAAGTTATTTTTAAACATATATTTTTTGTGCGATATAATGTTCAAATGTATAAATATTTATCTATTTCTGTGGCCTGTTTATACCAATCCATTTATTTATTCTTATACATAATAGAGAAACAAATGAGAATTTAAAATGAAACCCATAGGAACTATAAAACTTGATATATTATACTTTACTATTATTTTGCTTTGATCGCCGTTTAGAAGAACACAACTCTTTCATACGATATAAAGTTACTTTTTTTATTGCTTTTTTATTAGAATATTTTTAAGAGTTCTGTTGTATAAAAAAAATGCAAAGTGTAAAGGTTTATTCATGAATCAGTGTCTTTGGCAGCAGTGACTGATGTTGTCTATTAAGCCTGAGACAGATTAGGGTGGTCGTGAGTGATGCGGGCCAAGCGCCAGCGAGAAAACACCGCACAATAACCCGCCAAAACATCAGTCTTACCTTGGCACAAAATAACTAAACCTCACGAGAAATATTAATATATTAAGAAAATCTAAATAATAATCAATACTTTATTGTTGGGATTATTCCAAGTTTTTTTTTTTATGTATAATACATTATTAATTTTATTTATTTATTATATAAACAAAATAAAAGAATATAAAATAGATTTTTAAAATAGAATTTGATGTTATTTTTAATACTGTTAACACAATTTATTTAATAGAATGTATTAATGTAACTGTTTTTCTAAATTAATTTATTTATAGCATGTAATTTATAATTTAAGGTATTATAAGATATTAGAGCCTTGAACAATTTTTTAAGCATGCTATTCCATGCCTATATAATATAATGCCTTGAAATGCACGTTTATGTAGTTCTCAAAACAAAAATTTAATTCAAAATTTCAGTTAACGCCTGCAAAGTTTAGTTGTTATGCAATTTGTTAAGCATTTCTGTGCAACTGGTTGCCTACTTTACACCACTATTATTACTTTATTTTTTTTTCTAGTTCACCCACTCATCCAAGTTCCAAATCAGCTGGTAGGTGCACCAACCGGAACTGATGTGACTCTTCAATGTCACGTGGAGGCGTCACCTAAGGCAATAAACTACTGGACTCGCGAGAACGGTGAGTATACAGGAGGGAGAACATGGGACATGAAAGAGGAGGGTCGCCGCGTACGGCTAATGTGAGAAATATGCAAATTGGGGGTGGCTGGAGTAATTGTTTTCATTAATGAGAAGCTCCTACATAGTATAAAGGGAGAGTAAAAAGGAAGGAAAGAGTGAGAGAGAAAGAGAGAGAGGATACTTTGTTTCACCAAAAAGGGCTCGACACGGAGATTTCTGTGGGCTACTGATACGCTCTCTCCTTCGGGACCTATGTACATCAACTACTTAATGAGTGTGTATGAGAGCTCATGTAAAATCCGTTAAGTATACACTTGAGACTTAGCCTGCTTGCCTAGCTGGCTGCATACTTTCTGGCTTGCTGTGGTATTATTATTATTATATAGAACACAACGATGAACAATTTAAACGATAAAATCATGTGTATCTTCTTTTTAAGTAATTATGAAGCACAATAATTTGATTTTAAGAATAGAAACATGTATTATATAGCTATATAATCAAAATTCAGATAATATTTGCCATAGTGAAAATTTGAATTAAAATTTAAATTAATTGATAAATAAAGTAGTAGTCTATTAAATGAGATCGTTAAAAGTTGTGCTTAAACCTTTTTTTTTTCAATTTCATTTTTATATGTTAAATATAACCCATGTTATTTAGTATTGCTTGTTTACGGAAATCAATAAATATAATTAGAGTTTTACTCTTGGTATATAAAAAATTAATCTGCATATTTTCTCAACGCTCCGTTGTAAGATACAAAAAATGTATCACTTGTAATCAATATGTTATTTATAGCTTCGAATAGCGTTTTGAATAAACATTATTTTTTGTACAGGAAAAGCACTTTATAAAATTAAAAATTTAATTAATGGATGGATACGTTTTATAACGTTTCTTTTTCTTAAATGGAAAGTGAGTGTTGTATAAAAGTTAAGAAATCTCTGGAATTATTGAAGAAAATCTTTCGTTTTTCCCAGCATGTGGGCAGGAGAGAGAAAAAAACGAGATAGAATTGAATAGCGAGACAAGGAGAGGAAAAAGGCCGGTAAACTGGAAATATGATAAAATATGCAGGCTGCCTCTACCGCGGGCAACACTTCTTTTGCCTTTCTAAAGAGAAGTAAGCAAAAAACTTACTTTAACTTAATCTCAAAAATATATAAATCTTTAAAATCATATTAAGATTGTTTTTATAACTTGGGAAAAAAATAGTACGCGATGAACAGTGGACTTTTATGTAAGATTTCATACAAATGAAGATTTCTTTTTTTCGTTATTCATTTTTTGTAACTTAACGGTAATTTTATGTTGCTATGTCAAATAACATAAAAACAAGTACTTTTTTTTTCAATTGTACGTATGTAGTAAAAGTTAATTATCAGTATTATGTATTTATAATTTTTAATGCCACTTGAAAAATTTATATTAAATTATCTTTATTTTGGTGAAAATAAGCTAATAATTAATTATTTTGTAGCTATTTGAGAAATGTTATTGCATATTGTGTGTGTGTATATATATATATATATATATATATATATATATATATATATATATATATATATATATATATATATATATATATATATATATATATATATATATATATATATATATATACCTTCCTACAAATCTTCGTGAACTGTAAAGACTCTTTGTTAATAAAGTTGAATATTGGGCTTAAAGGGACACTTCAGGGGCGGGGGCGTATAATTTTATATCTTGTTAATATGTCAGCAAAATTTAATATGGATTACTGGACATCTCATCATTGGCATAAGCCAATATATATATATATATATATATATATATATATATATATATATATATATATATATATATATATATATATATATATATATAAATTGAATCGCATATATAAGTTGTTGTTGTTGTAACACACACACACACATGCGGGTTTTGTGAACATATCATATTACTATATTTTTAGCAATTGAATTCTATTTTTAAATCATTTTTCATATTAACTTTCTGTTATATATCAACTTTCTATATCACAACGTAGACCCCGCACTTACTCTATTTTGGGCTCCAAATACCAAGTCTGTGTAAGGTCGGACCAGTGCTCGTTAACGTGAAATCATGTTTCCGTTTTGACGGCCACACATGATGGCAGCACCCAATTAATGGAGCACATAGTCATGCCATCATGTGAGTACAGCTACGCTTCAGCACTTGAATGAGTACGAGACTTTTTAAAGTCAGTCACCCATCCAAGTATTGACCACGCTCGACGTTGCTTCACTTTGGTGATCTCACGGGAACCGGATCAGAAAACGCGATCAAAAAGCTTTGTACAATAACCTCCTTTTTTATTATATATATATATATATATATATATATATATATATATATATTATATAATATTTGCATTCTTTTTATTTCAAATATGTGTATAAAAAATTGATGCTAGTCATTTTGTATGGCTTTTAGATCATATGATTATCAATAAATAAATATACTAATAAAAAATTACTACTAACGTAAGTTCTTTACTAACTTTTTTGTTTAAGGTTTTCAGTAACCCAATCTGATAAGCCGTCTTAATTTATGAAATTAATTTTAACTTTATGCTAAATTAACTTTCCTATATTAATAATGAAAAAAAGTTTTAAATAAATGAATAAAAATTGTTTACACTTAATAAGTTAAAGTTTAATTGAAGCTTTTCAATGTAAAGCAGAAAAAAGAAACTCAATATAATAATTTATTAAATACTTAATTTCTAAAGCTCGTCTGAAAAATAAAATTAGTTTTTTTTTCAATCTTTTCATGGACATAGAATAAAACCATTTTATAATACAATTTTAAGTCTTTTGAATTAAAAAATAAATTTACTAAACTACACAACCCTTGGGTTGAAATGGTTTTTAAATATTTTCTACATTTTCTTGTGTGTGTTAAATGAACATGAATTGAGTTTAAAAATGTAATTTTTAGTAGCAGTATAAAGTAAGTTACTTTTGCTATGAAAAACTTTAACTAAAATAACAATATAAAATATATTATGCGATGATATAAAAATAGATGAATATTTACTTAGCTATATAAAATCAAGGTATAAATTTACTTCAAAAAGCTTTTGTGTATGAGTTTTTTTTCCGCCTTAGATATCATATTATATTGTACGTTATATTTTTAGTATATTTTTTATGCACTTTGGTTGTGCCTTTAGGTCGTTTGTCACTTTGAAAATATCTGGGCAAGACACCTGCTTTCTCTCTTAGCAAACATATAAGATGCTGCCTCGGCTTTGGCTATACCTTACACTTCTTCCTTCCTATCTTCACCATATATACAGATAGATAGATACATAGAGTGCCGAGTGAAAGACAAATTGTTGTGCACAGATTCTCTCTATACACAGACCAAACAAAATAAAATAAGCAAGAAAGAGAGTGGCGTGAGAAACAAGCTTTTCGTTCTAAAATTTGGGAGCAGATGCAACAAGAACGTAAAATATATTTCTTACGTTTTTTTTTTTTTTTTTTTTTTTTTAAGCAAAGAGATACTTGAATACTAGACTGTATACAGAATTGTGGGTACCTAACGTGTATATGAGTAGAGGTTTTGATGACGATACTCTCTCTCTCTCTCTCTCTCTCTCTCTCTCTCTCTCTCGTACCAGTATAAGAACGCAGGTGCTTTTTTTCTAAAAGCTGTCGCTTTCCATTTTTACGTGTGTCCTATATTTATATATATGTATAAAAAGAAACATCTCCCGCACTAACATACATAGAAATTCTTTAACATGACTTTATTCTATGCAGGCCACGTTCCTACAAGTGTTCATAAAAATAAATGCTCATTTGTATTTTCTTCTTCTTTTTCTTCTTCTTGTCATTTTATAGTTCTATACAGAAATTATATAATATATTTTTTTCCTTTCATACAAAAATTTATGTCCTAAGATTTTTATTAAAGTAATTTTATTTAAAGTTTTTTATATATATTATATATATACATCGAATAAAAAATGACTCTTTTTTTATACTCCTTGTCTCTCATATATTTTTTTAAACAATTGAATGAAATTCATTACTGTAAGATGAGTGTTGGAAGACAAATGCGGAAAGAGAGAAAAAAATCTCTTTATATGATGATGGATAAAGAATGTTTAAAAGAGAATGAAAAAGTTTTTCGTGATTTCTTATTTCAAGTTTTAAGTACAATATACAATAAAACCCACATGTAACTCTATATAATAGGTTTTTTTTTGTACAACATAAGTACTTCTACACATACAAAATTATATTACAAATTTTAGACCTTATTTTAAACAAAACTATTTAAAAGTTAGGAATTTGTTGAAATAAGTCTATAATTTTATTTCCAATTTTAGTCTGAATCTTAATTTTTTTTTAACTAAATTATATCTTCATAATCCAAAATTTTAATTTACAGTAACGTTAAATTTTTTTTATTATATTTTATTTATTTTTATTCCTATTGTTTTATTGGCGAGAAAAAAAAACTCGGAAAAAGACGGATTTGAAAAGTATTGCTGAAAATATCTCACATCACTCACATTTTGTAAGAAATTTAATAAATTTTAACAATCATAAGTTTTGGGGGTCAAAAATTGTCAGTTAAATTAGAAATATTTTTAAAGCTAAAAATAACTACCAAAAAACAAACAAACAACTTTAAAACATTAAACGTATAGTTTAATTTAATTAAATATTAATAGCAGATTATAGAGTCAGGATTTAAATTTTTTCGATAGCAATATTGTAAAAATGACGTGCCTCTTATGACTAGCGCACCAAATTCGGTAACCTACTTTCTTAATAAGTGCATATTAGTTGGGGAGGGTTAGTTAATCTGTAGATTATTAAGTTGTTGCTGATGTTGCAGGGGAAATGATCATCACAAGCGACAAGTACCAGATGACAGAGATCAACAGCTCCCACTACAGCGTACAGATGAGACTTACTATTCGCAAGTTCAGCAAACCGGATATAGGAGGCTACAAGTGTATTTCAAAGAACTCCATAGGAGACGCCGAGGGCAATATCCGCCTTTACGGTAAATCTATATCTCTATATTATTTTCACACACGCAAAAAAATATATTATACAAAGCCGCTTTCCAATTTTATATTATATTTTTCAATTTTTATGTTGTTTTTAAATATATTTTTCTTGTTTCTTTATATAAGTGAAAAATTGAAAACGATGTGAGAATTGTGTACACAAATAATTTGTATACACATTTTTTTTCTCATAAATATTTTTTATAAGTAAAATTATATTTATTCAGAATGTAAAATTGTTTTGATTTTGAAGGTGGCTTTATTTAATAATTATTGCAAAATTATCTTGTTATTATTTTTGCTATATGGGTTTTGGTTTGTTTATCATTAATTAGATAACTGATGTAAAATAGCTCATGCAATAATTTAATTAAAATGTATTGCAATCGACGAGTTTTTGTACAAAACAAAATTCCTGTACAAAATATGTTGATGTTATGAACTTTGAGAGCATGGAAAAGAATGTATTAGCACAGAGCTTGGTATCGGCATGCTACATACTCAACTTAATTTGCATGTTTTTATTAGTGATGTAAGATAATGAAGAATGTTGTAGAATATGTTCACGTAAAGTAATACTTTTACTGTACAATAAATTTGGTTACATACAATTTAATGGTTTGAAATATAGATTACTTGCAACTGAATTTATTGTACATTGAAAATATGTATGACTTTTCAGTTTATTTATGCTTATTTTTAGTGTTTTTACTGAAAGAAAAACTATTGCACACATAAGTATTGCTTTTATATTATTTTTAATTCCAACCCCCTCCTACTTATTAATAAAAATAAAATAAAAAAAAGTTAACCAAAATTTATGAAAGAAAATCAAAGTACAGTATATGATCTTTAAAAAAAAAACATTTTAAATTAAAATATTTTTTGCATGACAATTTTATATATATGTATAAAAAAAGTTCCCTTCGAAAAAATATTATATAGTTTAATTTTAGTAAGGAAAAAGCTATAATATAGAACATATAAAATTAAAGTATCATACATCATTGTCATATTATTAACGTACAGAATTTTAATCCTTTTCTCAAAGTTTTAGTTTTAATCACGTCTTTTCTCTATGGCTTCACACTTTGTACATTTGCATAGATTTTTGCTGCTGCAGTACCGTTTGTATATATTTCAGTGCAACTAGTAAATCATAATTTTCCTTGGGTAAGCAGATTGCTTTACCTTATAGCTTACTGTTAGTTATATACTCTAGCTATATAGTTTGGATGTTATATATATAATAACTAAAGAGAAGGCCGTTATTAAGTAGAAGCCATAGGTAGAGAAGCTTGATAATATTAAACCCCATGCAGTAGGAGAAATATAATTTAAGTACTTTACCTTCTTATACGATGAGATGAAGGGGATTATTCAGGTTTTTTTTTCTGCTTATTTTAGAGTGAATTTTGATACAATTTCATTGGGTAACAAAAATGGGTCGATAATTAATAATTTTAATTATGAAGAGACTATAACAATTTTTTGTATGAAGAAATATTTTAATTTCATTTTCTATCAAGGACAAATTCGTTCCCCCTTTTTCTAATAAAAGTTTAGTGATACGTTTTTTTATACACGTTTTTTTAACATTACTTCATAAAGAGTTTTTCTTATACAATACAATAATGCAAAATGCTACTTTTAATATTATTTTGAAATATTGTAAACAAAATTTAGTTAAACAAAAACTAACTTTTTATCAGTTTTCTTTGATTTTTTTAACTATTTAGCGTTAGTAACTCAGTTAATATCAACATGTATCACACAACATTTTTTATAACATTCTTTTCAATCTGTGCTATTTTCTTACTGTGATGCGACGGTTTGAATTTGTAAAGTTTTAGTTTATGATGCACAGACACAAGTAAGAAGTAATGCCAAGAAATTCTTAGAAACGTTAAAAAATTAACTTTAATAACATTACTGTATTCTTATTTCATCTTTGAATGTAATTTTTAATTGATTTTTAGGACCAATTTCTAGCACTAGCGTTTGCTCTAACTGCGAGAAAAATAAACAAATATTATAGAGTAAATAGCTAGGTATCATTGAAAATTGGAAGTCAACGTTAAAAATATTATGATTAGTACGGAAACAGTTTATTTAGTCTTTCTCTACTGTATTCATATAAAAAGAAAATAGACAATACCATTAAAAAAAAACTGAAAGAAAATTAATTTTAACTTATCTTATTACGTTAAATTTATTACTCTTTCTTTACATTATTAAAATATAATATAGAATAAAAAAAAATACATAATATGTTTCACATCCAATGATCCCACAAATTATGAGGCATTAGTAAAACTAAATGGATTGTAATAGAATTCGTTTTACTTCCAAAACATTTCTTCGTTGAAATTTAAAATCTCATCAGGCTCGATCAATCCATATCGTTGAGCACGGTATTCTCTCTCTCTCTCTCTCTCTCTCCTATGTATGTATACGCGTATGTGAGTGTTGGCCCGATCATCTCGTATCCCGAGAGAGAGAGAGAGAGAAAAAAATCAAAACCCCTACCTCTTCTTCTATCCTAAAGAATGAGAAGAAACATTGCAAACTGATTGGCTTTGAAACTTGTCCCATATTACTCTTCATTTTTACGTCTCTCTTTCTCTCTTTTTTTTTAATTTCTAATAAAAATATGCTAAAAAAATCGTTAAATTTAATCTTTATTCAGATGTTTTATATGAGCATTAGAAATAGGATTTTGATAGTACTAATACGTTTTTTGTAATTTATTCATTGAATATTTGATTAATAAAATAAATTATTAAAACTTTTTTACTAAGCTTCATTATTATTTTTTTTAAATTGTTTTATTTTGAATTCTTTTAATCAATGGACTTGGAGTTAAAAAAAAAATAAGTACACGTTTATAAATAAGATATATCCGACTCGAAATCAGTCAAGGTAAAATTGGTTTGATAATGTATCTGTAATGTGGACCACTTACAATATTATGATTAGGTTCTTATGTAAAAAAGTAAAAAATATTATATTTTTGCTAAGAGAACAATTTTTCATAAGTCAATTTTTTTATAGTTCTGTAAGTATTTTTGTCTTTAAGAAATTGTTTGTCAATACTTACAATTAAATTAACATTGAATAATCAGAATATTGAAAAACAAATTAGGACCTGTAATCGTATATCCATGGTAATTGTAAATACATGGACAGATAATATGCAGTTCTTTCTTTCTCTTTTCTTTTCTTTTCTTTTCTTTTCTTTTCTTTTCTTTTCTTTTCTTTTCTTTTCTTTTCTTTTCTTTTCTTTTCTTTTCTTTTCTTTTCTTTTCTTTTCTTTTCTTTTCTTTTCTTTTCTTTTCTTTTCTTTTCTTTTCTTTTCTTTTCTTTTCTTTTCTTTTCTTTTCTTTTCTTTTCTTTTCTTTTCTTTTCTTTTCTTTTCTTTTCTTTTCTTTTCTTTTCTTTTCTTTTCTTTTCTTTTCTTTTCTTTTCTTTTCTTTTCTTTTCTTTTCTTTTCTTTTCTTTTCTTTTCTTTTCTTTTCTTTTCTTTTCTTTTCTTTTCTTTTCTTTTCTTTTCTTTTCTTTTCTTTTCTTTTCTTTTCTTTTCTTTTCTTTTCTTTTCTTTTCTTTTCTTTTCTTTTCTTTTCTTTTCTTTTCTTTTCTTTTCTTTTCTTTTCTTTTCTTTTCTTTTCTTTTCTTTTCTTTTCTTTTCTTTTCTTTTCTTTTCTTTTCTTTTCTTTTCTTTTCTTTTCTTTTCTTTTTTTTTGTAGACTTAATAATAAATATTTTAAACGTTTGAAGAGTGGAATTTTAAGGACAAAGAAATTAAATTCATATATAATAATAATAATAATAAGTAACTTTATTAAGGCGTTGTGAGGGCTATACACTTTAAAGTATATTCAGGAAATTTAAAAAGCATTTTAAGTTGTTTTTTTCTATTGCAATTTTGGCATTTTAATATTATTCATTTTTACGTTTGATTAATTCATCAATTAGTGCCACTATTTCGTACATAAAGAATTGCAAAAACGGAAAATATCGTTGTATAAAGCTCGTACGTTTACTCAAATAATATTTTTACACAACTTTTTATTGCAAGACTTTTTTATACTTTAATCTCATTTTTACTTTAAAAAAATACATTATATAGAATATGTTTTTTAATTTTTTATGTTTTATGTATATTATATTTTTTTTAAAGAAGTCGTAAAATGTGAAGAGGAAAAGAAAAATCTTAAAAAGAGAAGAACATTTTTTTTTTTTTTTAGATATTTCAAAGTTTTTTGTTTCTTTTTTTAAAAAAACATATTAAAATTGACATTTTCTTTCTCTATTTTTTTCTCTGTATCCTCCCCAAAGCAATTCTATTCTTTCTTTATTTTTGGTATAGAAATACGGTTTAGATGTTATATGTTGTAAACTCAAAGAGCGATACTTGTGTGTCTTTTAACGCATGGTTTATGTTCAATGGAGCTTGAGAACACGCACGGCCTTCTCTCTCTCTCTCTCTCTATCATAAGCCGCTCGAAATAAATTTGCATTTTAATAAAATATACTTACAACTTGCTATGTAACGCTGCATGATACAATCAACTATAGTTTTCAAACTTTGATAATACATTCAATATATTTTGAAGATACTAAGACGAGAAATAATATTAAATTATATTTGGAAACTTATGCATGTTAATAAGAAAATTATAGTATAATATAGATTATCATTACGATACTTGTAACTAATTAATATATACTCAAATTGAAAAGATTTTGCATGAATTTAAAAATCTAATAAACTTTTTAAGTACTGTAATCAATATCTTAATTTTATTATCGTATAAAATAATTGGGTATTAGATTTATTATTATAATTTTTTTTTTGCTTAAATATGGGCTATGAATAACGATAAAGGGGTTATCTATGTAGCAAAAGTTTCCAGAGCATTTTTTTTTCAAATTATTTATTAGACTTTTAATTTGCAAAATGCATCCATTTATAGACCAAATTATTTTTAAAAAATTACCTTTTTGCTTGCCCATTCAATGGTCTTGTATTATAAATCTTCATTTTGCACAATATTTTTACTGCACAATTCGGAAACTATTGCTAAAAATACATTTTAGAGTATTAAGGTGCATTTACATGGTGGCGTGGATATGTTTTTTCTTTGTCTCCGTTAAATAAAAGCCGCGTAACATTGTAATTTATTTCAAAAATTTTTGATTAAAGTGAAAGAAAAAAAAAATCTTGAGTGTTACAACATAGAGTTGTCCTCCGGTTAGAGCTTGTTATGTTGAAAGAAAGCTAGCCTTTGCTTTATTAACTTGTTAGTAGAGAACAGCTTTACAATATTAATAATAAAAACAAAAATCACGTCACAATGAGAATGCATCTTTATATACAATAAGTAATGTAACGTGGGGTTTGGTGACGGTAAATCTCTGTACGTGTTTAACCATGACATGTACAGAGATGCAACTGCCCAAGCTGAAAGGCACTTTGGATCGTCCCGATTCTCGACTTGATGCAGAGACCGAGGAGGATCCTGAGGTGCTGGGCAACCAGGGCTCACTTCGCGAGGCAGGAGACGCTGGCGGTGATTCCTCTGAACCAGGGAGTAGCAGAGGTAGCGGAGGTGACGGTGAGGGAAGCGGCGGAGAACAAGCTGGAGTAGCTTCAAGTAGCAGCACAATTATCTCCACCATCTCACTTACTCTCCTTATAACAATCCTCATACATTCCAACATTAACTGACAAGCATATTGACTTTTAAACATCCGTCGTCGATGTATTGTCCCATATCACATAAACACTGAAATTATGATGAAATTATGTGCCAAAAAATATAAGTAAAAAAATAAATAATTTATCATTAAAAATTATTATTAAAAATTAATAATTGAACTCATATCAATTAAAAATATTTAATTAATTTAAAAAAAAGTGTAATTAATTTATAATTAAAGTTATTGTGAGTGTATATATACATAATAATTGTATCATATCATTGATAATGAATATTACAGTGGAAAAAAAAGAGAGAGAAAGCAAAAAAATTATTTATAAAAAAAAAATGAGTGAAAACATGAGTGTTTGTTAGAGAATAATGTGTGAATAAAAATATAAAACAAAATGCGGAGGAAAAAAATAATAATAAGAAGAAAATGAGTGTTTTGGAAAATATAGAATGAGTGAATTAAATAGTAAATTAATATAAAAAAAATATATATCGTGTGTATGTGAAAAAAGTAATTAGATAAAAAATTAAATATAAATGATAATGATAATTAATTATTGTTAAAGAAAAATTTGCAGTTGAAGTTATAAAAAAAAAATGAAATAAAAATTTAAATCGTTCTGTGCTCATCAAGTTGACTGAATTCTAAAAATTTTGTGTTTGAAGTAATAAAAAAATAATAATAAAAAAAAAGCATGAAAAAAAAATCCTTTGATGCTTAAAAAATGTTTTTATTTTATCCTGTTTTATTAAAACATTATTTGTGCAACTTGTAAAAAAAAAGTATATATAACGTAAATGGAAAATGTGTACAATGGCAATAAAATTAATTGGCTATGTTAATATTTGTGTTATTTTTTCTCCATTATTGTAGCCTATTATTTTATATTGTAAAAAGTTTTGAATTTTATATTTAGGTTATAACGTTTGAGTATTTGAGAGTTGCGAAGATTCACTATAGACTTTTATTGACTAGCGAAAATTTATTCAGTGCCTTTTTTTGCTGTTGTTCTTTTAAAGTATAGTCAAGACAAACATGCATTCCTTATGTTATTTGTTTTCGTTTTATTGTAATATAAAGCAAAACAAGATTGATATGCAGGACTTTATAGTATTCAGTATTAAATAAAAAGCAAATGTAGATACATCGGTACAAAAAAAAAAAGAAAAAAAAAAGTAGAATTGAAAGAAAAATACTGGATAAGATTTTATTTTTTTAAATTTCTCTTATACAAAAACGTGGGCTATTACATGAGGTGTGTTTACTAGTTTTATTTCTGGGTATGAAAGGATAGATGGTTTGTAAGCGTGCTTGACTTTTGTGCTAGCTCATTTGGTTGTTGCTTCGCCAAGTCATTCTCTCTTTTTACTGTTAACTATGCAAGCCTCCAGCCATTGAAACAAAGCAGCAAAAATGTAGCAACAAGAGCCCTCTGAGACGCGAGTAAAACGAACAAGCAAGCAAACATAATGAGAGCGAGAGAGCAATTGGGTTTATCACTTGCCAGTCACACAAACTCAGCATGCACGTGATCTGAACTATAAGATGATATTCAAATCCACTCTAACTTTTCATCTGTGCAATATTTTACATTTTCTAACCCTCCTTCTTCTTTGTATTGTTTTCAAATAAGCAGAATAAATTAACCATAATAATACAAGTCAGTCATGGAGTATCAGTATAAAATTCAATAATAATACAGTAATCGATATTTTAATATATCATATCTGTGACCGTTTTGGGCCTTAGTGATTTCATTAAAATATCGGATATTTTTGTATTTTTTGTTATTTTAAATAGCTATAAAGTTAAGAAAATTAATAAGAACTTATGCCACAAAATACAAATTCTAGTTGTTTTGTTACAAAACTCAAAATTTAATATATATATATAATTATATATATATATATATATATATATATATTGACTTTTTTTTTTTAATATTCCAAATGATCTAATTTTAACGTAACGTAAGAATATCAAGAAATATTGGTATCCTATTTGATTGGAAATTTTTAATTTATCGAGATCCAAAATTTAAGATTACGCTCCATGTCTTTTAAAATCAATATATTGGTATGGACTCCCTGACTGACTAAAGTTGATACAAATTTAAATTTGATGATTTAGCAATATTGCCAATAAAGAAAATTAAGTCAAAAACTTTAATCATTAAATCTTTTAGAAAAATAAATAAATTATTCGGTGTATTTTTATAATACGTAATAAATTTTTAGATAATTATATCAATATATATTATAATGAATAATACAAGTAATTAAATTTCATGTCTGGTAAAACTTAATTAAAATTCGTTTAGATAATAAATGCAATGTCAATTATCTGAAAACGAGTAATAAACTTTGAATAGGCTAAAAGTTCAATGTAAACTAGTACTTCGGAATGATATATTGATATTGTGTTAAAACATAAAATATTTATACATTACGTTGCGTGAAGCTATTATTTATAAGTCAGCAATTTAAGCTCTCTTTATTGCTCAGTAGAGAATGCTCAAGAAAATAAATTTAAAAAACTGAAAATTATTTTATTATTATTTTACTGTATTTATATCTATGGTATGGTCAGCTTTAAGAAAACAATTAAAATAAGATTGTAGTACAAATAATAAGCAAAATATTTCATTCTGGTGTTTTAAGAAATTGAATTAAATAACCTGTTAACATTATATATTCACATTATGCAATAAATTTTATTTCAAATAATTTTAATGCTTTCCATTTGAGGTTCCATACAATCAAATTTATTTCACTTTGAAAATACTTAAAACCTTTATTTTTACATTTTAACTCTCAAAATATTGGTGGATATAAGACTCTTTTGCTATTTTTGTAGTAATGATGTTCGTAAACCCTGTTCTCTGCACTAAAAATGACGATCGCCTATGGTTATTCAAATGTAATGCGCATTTTTTGGTTGCGCATTTTTTGGTGCAGGAGAATAGGGTTTACAAACACCATTTATGATTACGTGTTCACACAGAGCAATAAATGCTGTTCGTAAACCCTGTTCTCTTGCATCAAAAAATGCGCATTCCATTTGAATAACCATAGGCGATCGTCATTTTTGGTGCAGAGAACAGTGTTTACGAACAGCATTTATATAGTTCAATTGTGTACTCTTTTTTTTTTTGGCGAGAAAAGTAAACTTTTTAATGAAGATTGTAATTCAATTAAATTTATTGCTCCGTCTAAACTGGAAATTATTAAGAATATCAATTTTAAATTATTTTGTTCGCAAATATTTTTATAAAATTCCTGACAACATTTATACTTTAATGACCTATTCATACAAAACATAATTTTCAATGAAATAAATTTAATTGCATGCTTAACGGTTTTTAAGGACAATTGCATTATATTTATTGCACATTAAAAATATTACTCCGTTTGTATAAGAATTAAATATGATATTTTTTTTATAGGAAACCAATACAATTTGAAACAATGAGTACACATGATTGTGATAAAAATATATTTTAGCATTTAAATTCAATGTATATTTTTCTAATAATAATAACATTGAAAATTTAGCTCGAATTTTTGAATGGTAAAATATATTATCACAATTAAGTGTACATTATAATCATAATGTAATAAACTGGTTTCCCTGTGAAGCTATATAGAGTGACAAAGAAAGCTTTTTATGACTTGAGGTGAGAAACTGTGTTCTTATTGACTTGAGAGATATCTACAGTATAAAGTTCTTAAGCAAACCGACTCAGTGTCTACTTCACATGTAACTTTATCTCCATAAGATCACTTCAAACCAGAGGCTCGTCAATATACAAAGTAAACCAGAGTTATGTATACTTTTACGTAAGTATAAACAAAGGTAAGTATGAAATTTAATATTTTCAATTGAATACATTATTTGGGAGGAGGTTAGAATACGTTTTCAAAAAAAATGTTGGTAAATATTTATATAAACAATAAATTCTTTGAAACTCAATACAAAATTTTGATATTAATTTTAAGAAATCCATTAAATTGAACCGGAAAAAGAATGAAAAATATTCAATTAGAAATAAGAATACCATATAAGTAAATAAAAAAGTGTGGCCTGATAAAAAGCATATTAAAAAAAAAAAAAAAAAAAAAAAACTTCTAAAAATGTCCCTTTCAATAATTATGATTATAATAATATGAAATTTTAATGACGTAGTATAATGACGAATACAATGTAGAGTAATAGACAGTACTAACTGTAAGTATTGATGTATATCTCAAATGAGAGAGTATTAACAAAGTGTAAGTTTTTAATAATAAACATTAACAATACGTTTTATATGACAAAGTTGTAATTTGATCACATTACTTCAGTTGTGTCAGGAAAATATAAATATAGTTTGTTGAATGGTGATTTGTATTATTCATTTGATTGCACTGGAGATAACACTTGATAAATAAATGATCCAAGCATGTACCTTATGTGACACAAAATACAGTTGAAATATAAGTTCCCTATTATAAAATCATAGTTATATCTCAGGACGGTTCACCAGTCCACCTCATCTCATCCTATTCAATTAAATCACACTATGTTGTGTTTAACCTGATTTTTAGTACAGACTTTTTTAAATGAATGAAATTAAATATTAGATAGCTTTTATGTGATAAGTTACCATCAACAATAGTCATATAAGCAGAAAATTCTGAATTTTTACAATAATATTTTAAGAAATAAAATCAATCAAAGATATTTGGGGGACCATACATCTTATTTTACTTTAAACCTTTGAAAATTTAAACTCATACTTTTCTTACTTAATGAACTTTTTATTGGAAGTATAGGTGTGCTATCATTACCTTTGTATCTTCATATGATACAAATATGATTATAATTATGTATAACATAATTTATGTTTGTACGTACATAAAATATAAAAAAAATTTCATCCTGAAAATATCCTTAAGTGCGTTATTCATTTATTTTAATTATTCTTAAGCAAGTAGATTTGTGGTTATTTAATATTCAATTGGACTTTCACAAAACTTTTGGTTTTAATGAATGTGACACAAACTGACAATAACAAACTGTTTTCCTTTGAATAAAAATTTAGCACACACACAAAAAACAGATATTTATAATATATATACAGATACAAATTTTACAATGTTAGAACATTCTGAAATTATATAGATTTTTAGTAAAAAAAATTAGTACGACACGTATTCTATACATACATTAAAAATTACATTACATGCTTCTTTTATGATATTTACCGTATAAGCTAACAAGTAAGTACCTTCAGAACCATAAAATACTACAACAAATAATACAAACAAGAGTTATTGTTTACAACCGTTTTTTTCTCTAATTAACATTAGAGAGGGGAAAAAAACTCACTTTTAATTTAAAGCAACAAAAAGAGTTTTTTTTTTCCTAAAATAGAAAGGAAAAAAATAATAGTCTCTTAAAAGATACGTAAAATTGTGTTCGTAACAGTTGGTTGTTAAGAGAGATAAAAGCATAAAATAGAGCAACAGAGAAAGACGTGTCTTTGTGTAAATCTACCTTTAGTAAAAAATAGCCATTGAGTAGAGAGGCAAGCAAAGCAAAGCAAGGCCAGGCAAGGCAGACTGGGGTCGCGGTTGAGATCACGTGTTTGGCGAGCGAGCAAGTCAGCCGAGTGTTGCCATTGTGTGAGCATGCCAAGCTCTAGCTCTCCCTGCTCCCTTGCACCTTTTGTCACACGACAAAAACCTCCACTTTGTCCACTTACTTGACCCCAGGGAATTACTCAAAGATTCCAAGCTTGTTAAAAATGTAAATTGACTCTCAAAATAAAGTAACCTTCAGTGTATTCATGTACATGATTTTTTTTTTGTATATGTGTAATGTTAAAATATTTTCATGGAGAATTCTAATTTTAATAATTTCTGTATTTAAAATTCAAATGTATCTTCATGACTTTAAAAAAAATTTAGTTATCAAAACACTAGAAATATCTAATTTGCTCTTTTTGCTATTTTTGAAGGAGACGTGGAAGAAAAATGTGTAAAAATATGGTATATGCCATAAATATAATTGTTCCCCTTTTAGATGAATTTGATTGCTTTTTGTGCAATATAGTTTGATATAAATCAATTTTATTTTAACATTTTGTTTTAGAAAAACAAGCATTTTTTCTACTGAATAATATTTCTTCTTTTTCACTCTTATTCTTCCCTTCTACTTTTTTGCACAATTCTCATTTTTTTTTCCAGAAAAAAAAAAAAGGAACGGGATAACAAGCAAGTTGTTTGGGTAAAGTTGCCATTAATTTTAGTACATAATTGAAAGTGTCGGGCCACTTTATGAAGGTCGTATATTACAATTTCAAGCACGCATAAAGACTAGCGGGCTGTAGTGGAGCTATAGGGTTCACGCGCGCTAAAACACAAGCAAACCTTCTTATTAATTAAAATAAAAAAATGTAGACTATGAGTATGAGATATATCTTATTATTAAATTAAGATTTTTACACTTTAAAATTATCAAACTGTTTTTGCATTATCCATGAAGAAAAAAAGAAAGAAAGAATTTAAAATATTCTTTTAAGCAATTTACTTTCCAATTTAAATAGTTATTTTTTTTTATTGATTCATTTTTTAAATGTTCATTTAATAATTTTTTGCACAACTTGAGCTTTTTAAAAAAGGTATGCCCTTTTCGTGGACAATTTTTATTTATACAAGCAAAACAAGGTATATAAAGGACGTACTTTTGAATGTAAATTAATTGTAAACTCTTCTTAACAAATTAAAAAAAAAAAATCTTTCGTTTAAAAATGCACTTAAATTTTAAAGAAAATTAAAATCAACATTTCTGTCAAAGTGAAACTATCAAGGTACCATCAATGTTGGTTTTAAATGGCAAAGAATTTTTTTTAAGTGTACACAACTTTTTTTTTTTTTTTTTTTTTTTTTTTTTGTAGATACCCGAAATAAAAATAAATATTTATTATCGTTAATTTCCTTTCTGCTTTCCTTGCTTGCTTGCTTGCTTTTTTTTTTTATTTTTTTTTTTTGCCAATACACCCGAGGGGAGGGAGAGGCAGGAATTGAAACCTGCTCCGACTTTGTGATATCCGCGGGACGTGCAGCTACTTTGTTTACTCAAAACGTGTGTTATACCTCACCTCTCCACACTGCCCCGCAATAAATCGCAGTCTCTTAATATCCCTATATAACACGTAAACTCATTTATTCTAAAACTTTTTAATTTGACTTCGTTGCAAACTTAATGAAATGACACAAAAAATAAAAGAAAGAAAATATTAAAACAAAGTTTAGCAGGAAAATATTAGACAAGCAAATTTATAGTTAAAATTTAATTAATTTGTTCACTTTTTGTTTTGCAGTTTATTTATTAAAATTTAAGTTTATGCATTGTAATATAGGTTTTAATTATGTTTATAAAATAAGTAAAAAAAGTTATTTATTTATAGTTTATTGGATAACATAAAATAACTACAGTACAGTACAGTACAGTATGGTTTAAGTGAGAGTTTTATTCAAATTCACAATCACAAATTTCAGTCATTGTTTTTAGCTTTTGAATATTATTTTACAGAAAAATATACATTATTTGATATATTATATAATTTGAGATAATATTATCTGGAAAGTAAGGTAATTATTTTAAATAGTAATGAATGCGAGACTTTAGATAATTATTTACAATCAGATAGTTGAGATGTTTCTGTAATTTACTAATTTTCTTTCTATCTATGATATTTTTAATTTTCAGGAGATATTAATACATTATCTTATTTTTGTTTCATAATTAATTTGTTTTGAATTGAAAATCTCTTATTGTGTGCCATGGATGTAGGTTTTCTGAGGTTCTATTTTGTTATTTCAGTTGAATATCAGGGCAGTTCCTTTTTTTTATACCTCAACCACTTTCCGTCTGATTCTAGTTCTCCAAATATATGATACGACTCTTAAACATCCTTACATAATTTACTGGGCAAGTTATAGAGCCAAACGATAGGTAGGCAAACTTTTTTTAAGTGTATCCTTTAGTCTATGTCAAACGTATGTGTCATTTCATGAAATTATAATAATCTTTATTAGGGCGCATACAAGGCAATTTCAGCCACATAAAATTAGCCTTGGCCATATAAGCCAATAATTTTACAACAAGAAGACAGAGACAATACAATAACCACGAAAAAAAATAGCGCATATTTATGCAAGACATTGAAAATTGCTTAGAGGTAATAACTTATTTGACTTAAATAATAACCATTACCATGATATATATACCAATTGAAACGAGTCAATACATGCAGTAAAGTAGTAACAATAAAAATATTTTGCTTTATTTTTTATTAGAACCACATTTATTTTCTTGTACCTATAAAGTTCTATTATAATTTTGTTATAATGAATGAAATCTTACGTATTTCTTACTGGTATTGGGTAAAAATAGATACAATCACTTTATTTATAATTTTTCCTATTATATTTATAAAATATACGTTAACTTCTTAATCAGTTTTACAAAACATAAGTGATTTTCCCCTTTTCCATGTTAATGCTACAGGAAAATAACCACACTTTTCTTTATTGCAGTTGACCCCCAAGATTTTTTTTAAATAATAAAGTGAAAAGAAATATTATTATAGTATATACTTATCAAATTAATCTATCAAATGTATTTTAATAAAAGTGTCAAAATATATTTTGAAATAATTTCATTTTATAAAGATGTTCTTCCTTTATATAATGTTTATAATATGTGTGAGTGTGTGTGTAGGTATAATATAGATGATACAAATATATTCATATATATGTATGTGTAATATTAATATAAAATATCTATATATAAACTATATGTGTATAGAGAGAGAGAGAGAGAGAGAGAGGAAGCTTTTATACATCCAGTTTGCTATACATACGTATATAATATCATGGTGTAGTAGTATTTTGGCTATGAGAGAAAGAGAGAGAGAAGGAGGTAGCGGCCACATCAAAGGACTGATGTCAGCTTTGATCCCACCTTGACCGGCGTGGATTCTCTCTCTCTCTCTCTCTCTCTCTCTCATCCCTCGGGTATTATAGTATTAATAATATCGGTGTGTAGAAACTAAAACGTTGGTTCCTGATATTTCAACCCCTAACCCTCTCTATATAAACCTTCATGTTTTTCCTATCTTTTCCCCCTCCCCCCCTTGTGACTCCTTTTCCTTTAACCATTTCTCCCTTCCTCCCTCTTACTCCCTGCCCTATCTTGTATAATGTAAGGCAGCACGTAGCACTCATTAACCGTACCTAAAACGGACTACATCATCAAAACTATATTTATTTCAATAAGAAATGTATATTACTTAGAAAATCTCATAAATATACTATTATATAAATAAAGGTATACTTGAACTTTATTAATAGTCAAACTTTTAGAAAGGTAAACTATTTTCTAAATCTGTTTACTTAAATTTCAATTTATTAATATTTACTATTAAATAGCAACATTGACTTTAAAAAAAAATGTTTAGCGAAATTTTCAAAAAGTTAATATTTTGAATATTATACTGTATAATAATATATATGAATCCATGTTAAAAGAGTAATGCATAATACAAAAATAATAATAATAAAAAGTAAAAATAAAAAAATGAAAAATATTATTAACTTAAATAAACACCCCTAAATATAATCTTATTATTCTTGAATATCCTTTTTAAATGCTAAACTAATTTTCTGTCATACAAAAAAAAAAAGTTGAATTGAACTGAAATATTGAAGTGTTGATTACAAAAGCAAAAATATTACACATTTCAATAAGCTAATGAGAGAATATACGCTAATTTGAGAGAACGATTCATTTGTTTTCCAATTAGAATCGCTAATCATATTTCAAAATGTTTCCATATTCATTGCATCTAATTCGATGACAAATTAAATTCTCTCTCTCTCTCTCTCTCCCTATAAAGTAGCAGGAGAGAGAAATTGTTATGGCTGTGGTTGTAAAATAAATTTAATTATAATTTTATAAAATAAATTTATTTTCTGATAAAATTTGATGATGTGCATTCAAATATTTTATTAAATAAAATAATTTGTTTGAGTATTTTAAATATTATACATATATTAAAAATTGTTTGCAAAAAATTAATGTTACATAACATATGGACAAAAATAATATATTGATTATTATTTTAAATAAAATAACATGCTATGGTAAGTATTAGTAGATGATTCTAACAATTTATGGTAATATATTGCGTTCGTTACAAAAAAAATGTAAATTTAAATTACATTTTTATATAAAAAATTGGATTAAAATCATTGAAAAGGATCAAGCCAGCACATAAATAAAAAATTACGTACAATTATTGCATGTTATCTGTAAATTCTTGATAAATGTGAGTTTTATAATTTTTTTAATATCAAAATTGATTGCGGAAATTGCATTTATATGCAAACTACACACACAAAACAGTTAAATTTAATTTTATATTGAAAAAATAGAGAATATAATTAAATACTTGAGTAATATTTTCAATTTAAACCTATATTATATTTTATGTTTAAATAGAAATGTCATGTCTTTATCTTGAACATTACGTTAATTAAAATTTCCATATGAATGGGGTAAAAAAAATTGATCATAAAGACTGTAATTTGCACCATAAAAAAATCCATGCAAAATTAGTGTGTCACTTTGCAAATAGAAAATTATAAAAAAGGTAATTTAGTAAAAAAAAAAAAAAAAAAACTCAAAGCTCAAAGCTCAACAATACTAACAAAGTGTAAGGAGATAACTTTACATTCCTGTCTTGATTTAACATGCTTTCTTATGGGAAAAAGAAGCACCTATAACTCGTTAATATATTTAAAATACACTATATCATAATTCATTAATTTGTTAAGTCAAATTACAGTTAAGTTATCGTTAAAACAGTAATGTCATGTATTAAATGTGTTTCTTAATTGTCTCCGATAGATCTTATTAAAACGGCTTAGTAATTAGTTTTATTTTTTCACTGTGTAAAATAAGTATGATGTAGAATTCCTTTTAAAACACTGCATGAAAATGAAAAAAAAAGTAACAAGTCAAATTATTTTTAATGTCACAAGCACACATAGAGGTAGAAAATTAAATATATATATATTTTTTAGAAAGGTCAGCATTTTATTAATTTTAATAAGTACCAAAAATATTTTAATACCCTCTACTATACAGATATTAAATTCTATATATATTAAAATTTTTGGTAGTATTATTAATTTCTCTGTATAAAGTAATTAATTATAACACATATAATTATATATATATATATATATATATATATATATATATATATATATATATATATATATATATATATATATATATATATATATATATATATATATATATATATATGTAATGTATATAACATTTGCTTATTCTAACCTAAAGTAATATTCTAAATCTTTCAAGCATATGAAATATTATTTTATATATGCTGGTATATTATATTAAAGTAAGTTTAAGGCACAATATTATAAGGTGTGAGTTAGAAAAGAGCTTCTTTCATCCTTATATTATATATGAATGTATATGGTTTATTCGGAATTCTCTTTAGCTTGCACGAATATGAGCTCCATCAATCTTGTACGAGTGGACAGAATCCATTTAAGTCTTGTCTCTGATAAAATGTACGAACATCCACAATGACATGAAAAGGTGCTTCTATATATGTTTTCTTTTATATATATTTATAATATACGTATGTATATATATATATACATATTATATTCTTTGTATATTATTTCAGTAACGTCAAAGGCATATTTTTTTCTTCTACTTTTCTCAAGTTCTCTACATAAATATTTTCTTAATTGTACGTGATTTTACATCAATAAAGTTTTAGTTTTTAGTGTTTTTTTTGTATGTATAAGAAAATACACACTGTTTGAGAACTACTTAAGTTTACTTCATAATTTTATAAAAAGTTTGTATGTGAGATGAAAACTAAAAATTTTATTAGTTCAATCATTAATGATGAACATTACGATAAAGTTAGAAATTAATTTGCAAGTTGTTTACTTGCAATCTGCACTGACTGCACTTACGAACAACTTTGTTAAATGCCATATAAAAAATATGATGTTTGAGTTTAGAAGAGTATGATGTATTAAAAAAAAATTGAATGAAATCACATGTAAATATACTTACTATTCACACAAACTTTCATAAAAAAAAAAATCAATATACTAGTGCACTTGCAAAACCTCTATTATAATTTAATTGGCTTACTTTTTTTTTCACAAAACTGATCCTATGGCGCAGTAATATGCGTACTTATTTGAAGTGCAAGAAATCACGAGTTCGTTTCTCTGTGGGTACATGTGGCTTTTTCAGAGGTCATGGTATGCACGTGTTCTCCACATGTTGATACCCGTGCGTATGTCAATGTGTCAATGGTAAAACGGTATATAAGAAGTCTTTAGGCTTGACAGGTCTATTCATGTATCTGGCCAGTCCTTGCAGTGGTGATAGTGACCCACGCCAAGTTAGAGGTATCTCGGAACGGTTCATTAATACACCTCATCTCATTAATTTCTATAAATCACACGTTGTAGGGTTTATCTACTTGTGTAGTATTGAGCTTATTTCTTGTATACATTGCCATAAAAATAAAGGAATTTTAATATAATATGTAACATCAAAACCATACATAATTAAGCCGAAGAAATCTTAGATAGAGGGGTTTTCAAGAAATAAAAAAAAATCATATCTGATTTTCTACCTTATTCTTTAGATGTGTGAGAGAATTAGTTTATTTACAAAATTGCATATTCTATGTGGATACTTATGCACTTTTTTGCTTCTTATGTACACGTATTTTTTTTATATTAATCGCAATTAAATTTAGGAACAAAAACAAAAATTTTAAATTTAGTTTTAATGCTTACTTAAGATTGTTAGTAAGCTTTTGATTGCATTTTACTACAAATAAAATTTAAGTCAAATTATTTGGTTTTGTAAATTGTAATTTACAATTATTGTAAATTATTGTAAATTTGGCTTTGCCTTTTTTGATCTCCTGTTGAGCAACCTCTTTGACAATGTGCAATGTTTGTATTGTGATATTTTGCTCAATAAAATCATTATTATTATTATTATTATTATTATTATTATTATTATTATACGAAAATCAAATAACTGTATTTGTTTGCAAATTGTGAACACTGAGTAGTTATAAAAAAAAAAAAAAAAAAAAAAAACAGAAAAAAACAGAAAATGATTGTTTTATTATTTATTTCTAATATTTTCTATAGGGCTTCAAAATTTCAAAGAAAAAAAATGTTACTTGTAGAAGACAAATGAAGTACCATGAGCTAGCTATATGCATTCATGACGACCAGTTATACATTATTGACTTGGACTATATAAAATTTATACTGCAGTCAGCCTTGTTTTGTGTACTAAACTAAAACTTTCATTTCACCTTCTTTTTATATAGGGAAACAAAATCTTTAGGTCTCTTGAGAGTTTTATGTCAAAAAGTCAAAAAGATTTTCTCTTTGAGTATAAAAAAAGTAAATCATTTATGTTGTAAATATTTACATTCGATTATATTTTCAAACTTATTCTATATAAACATGTTGAGTAAAATCATATTTTTGTGCGTGTTATGTAAGCAAGCAACAAACATGAACGTTTTATTTAAAAAAAAAAAAATGATTTTTTATATGAACGCGTACCACTAAATATCTACCCCACTCCTTTTTGTATCTTTCATTTAGATTTCTAAATTTAGATATTGATGAATGAATGAATGAATGAATGAATGAATGAATGAATGAATGAATGAATGAATGAATGAATGAATAAATGAATGAATGAATGAATGAATGAATGAATGAATGAATGAATGAATGAATGAATGAATGAATGAATGAATGAATGAATGAATGAATGAATGAATGAATGAATGAATGAATGAAAAAGCTTGAGCTGTCTAAGGTATCCTAGTGTATATGCAACCAGTGTGTTACATATGCTTAACAAATTGCCTATATTTTAGGATACTTTTAGATAGATTTAAACAGTACAGTAAAAGAGCAATAAACATGAAATCATTGAAGTACCCAGTAAAGAACATAAATAATAACAATTAAATATTTTTATCGATATAAAAAAATGGTAAAAAAAAACTTTTGTTTGAAACTGCTATGTCGCAGACTTCTAAATTGATGCCTCTGCGTGATTTCAACGCGGGATTTATATGCAACTTTGATAAAATATTAAATTCAAAGTGCTAACCGTTTGGAACTATTAGCTATATATTATTTTTATTTAAGTTAATCTAAAGTTGTATTGGAAGTAATTCACAGTGGAAAAATATATTAAATAATTCTGTTGTTGATGGTCATATCGCTAATTCATTATTATGGAGAGCAGTTAAAATAACGTTACACTTTGTTATAAATTTAAATTGCTATAAAAATAAATAAAAATCAATATTTTTTAAATTGTTAAAATTATCATTTAAATATATATTTTGTTTGAACTTGAGCTTGATTAGGAACTGTATGAATGTAGAGGAAAAAAAGAAGAGAGTGAGAGAGAGAGAGAGAGAGAGAGAGAGAGAGAGAGAGAGAGAGAGAGAGAGAGAGAGAGAGAGAGAGAGAGAGAGAGAGAGAGAGAGAGAGAGAGAGAGAGAACTGGTAGCTTGGGAGCAGTTGAATGGGAAATGGTGCTGCTTTTGCTCCCCCTGAAGTCTGACTCCCTTCCTCCCCGCAACGACAATTCGACGTATCAGTCTCTGAAATTGAATTCCCAGCTTCTCTCCGGGACGAAGACAGCGGTAGCAAAAAGCAACGCCATAACACCAAACATGCGGAAGCCAGACAAAATTTCAACTATGTATGTATATAATATGTGTATAGATCCAACAGATTTTTTTAAATATATATTACACAATAAGATTCCAATAAAATTGAGCTTCTTTTTAAAATTATGATGCAACTTGCAAAGAAAAAAATATGTATATTATTTAAATGTAATAGTAATGATTTTTGTTCTTGTATTTGTAGAATAAAATTTCACTAAATAAATTTAGCTTCAAAAACTAACAAACAAATTCGTTAAAATAATTTAGTTTTTTTTTTTTTTTTTTTTTAATTTCATTCAGTGATAGAATTGAGAAATTGTCATCCAATGTGTATTTTCATAAGAGTGCATACAGTTTATTAGAGGTAACAATTTTCATCTATCTAATAACAAAATTATTTAATAACTTATAAAAATAAAAAATAATGAAATAGTTATAGGCATCGTTTTTATTATGATAATTAAAAAAAAATCGAAAATTAACAACGTTTTATGATATTTTACCTTTTTTTTTCTAAAAAGAGCTATAAAAAATGACAAAGTTTAAAAATGACGTAAAAAATTACTTATATCAAAGGAATATTATAATACTAATAAAGGTTATTCTGATGAAAATAGTTTAAATTGACAGGGAAAATGAGCTGGATATTATAAGCTATCAGGCTTTCAAGAAACATTCCTGAAAGGAGTCAATAGCATAAGTTTTTAAACTTAAAATAAAAATGAATGTGGTGTAACATATGTATTGTAATGTTACTGTAAACTACCTATATAAGTCTAATCTAATAAATAAACAACATAAACGAAATTTCCATTAAGTGGAACGACAACAACAACAACATACGGTAAAGACTTTCATGTTACAAATTGTTACAGGTAAAAAAATACCACACGTAGAAAATATATCATCAGTCTCAGAAATAATTTCAACACTTTTCTGTCACTCAAAGTTGCAAGTAGTACGGCAAATCATTAATTATCCATCGCTACAAACGCTATATATGCAAATACACACAAAGTCTTAAGAAAATCCTAATCTACTGTAATAAATTATACATTTTCTGCAATCCATAATCCATTATATTTAAAATTAAATTACTTCATTTTTTAAATATACTTTTACTGTATAAAATGTCATTTGAATATAAATTATATATTGAAAAAAAGAAAAAGTTATGCATTTTACGTTAATTAAAAAAATAAACTTTGTAATCTTTTTTTTTTTTTTTTTTTGTTAAAAAAAGGGGTCAGATTTTTTACAATTTATATTATGAGAGGTGGATCATTTTAGTCCTACAATGTATACTAAATTTTGCAGTGCTAGCTAGTGCTACCTTAGATGCATTAATTTCCCTTGATCCGTTGTAAGCCGGTCTCTGGTGACAGTTTCGTAAGCGCGCATGTAACTTTGCCTTGTTTATTTCCTGTGAGGAAAGAGAGAGAGAGAGAGAGAGAGAGAGAGAGAGAGAGAAATACAAGAGCTCTCTGATTTAGAAAACACGATTTTATAATGAAAAGAAAAAAGAAGAAGAAAATATAAGACAGAGGAAAAAAACTTTTTTTTATTTTTACCTCGACGACACAATGAAGAGCAAATTGAAATGTAATGAGGCATAATACAACAAGAAGCAAAGCTACCATGAATAAGTAACACGATATCTTTTCTTCATTTCATCCTTCGTTAGTTTTCTCTTATCACGTTGTGTCAGTTATTATCAAAACATTTACAAAACACTAACATGATAATTTAAAATAATAATAATATATCTAGGTAAAAATGTTATAATTTGCACAATACAATTTATTAATTTTGGGAGGGGGGGGGGTTGTAAATAGTATTGTATTAAAATATAGTTATAATTTATCATGCAATGTCTTTCTTATTAACCTGTTACAACAAAACTTGATAATCTGACAGAATTTAATCTGCTAGAACTGAAAGAAGAGGAAATTAGGCTGGCCCAGGAATCCCTGACTGGTCCCAGCCGCTTTTTGGCACAGTTAACACCCGAAAATGGTCTATCAAAACGCAATCCCAAGCTATGATTTTTTTTTTTTTTTGTTTTTTTTTTACAGTCCAACCCTTTAACCTGCTGATGCATAGTATTTTTTAGCTTTATTTATTTCTTTTTTACACTTTTAAATATTTTGCATATAATATTTAAAGTATAATAATGTTTATTATTATTTATGTATTTTAATTTTTACTCTGTATTTGTGATGTGTTTGGTTTATTATTATTCGTAAAATTTTTCTCACTTGTAATTTATTTTTAATATCTCCTCTTTTCTTTTATGTTGGGTTCAGAGCGCCGTGAATATACACTTATGGCGCCGCGATCATAGTTCTTTGGTGGTTTATATTGCAATTCTACGTCCAACTCTATTTTGTTACTCAGAGGGCTAGACTGGTGTCAAAATTAAGCCTCTCCATTTCAAGAAAATGCATTATCTTGTTATGTTGTTGTTTTTTCTCTCCTAATAACGATGATTATTTAATGTATAGTTGAATACCTCTAATTTACAGTGCATTAACAGATAAAGTTCTGATTGTGAGACATTTTACATTTTTGTCACAATTTTTTACAATTGAATGCTCATACGGTGCATCAATATCCTATGATTTTAAACACAGAATTATGTCAACATAAAAATATTTTTATGTTGTAAACTAATACACATTATATATAAAGTTTAAAAATAAAGGCAATGGCTTTTTTCATTAATTTCTTAACCGTTAAAATGTAAGCACGTGCAATGCAGACCACTACCTTTGCAGGAAACCTTCCTGTTATCTTTAAAACCAAGCACGGAAACTGATAATACGTCAATTATTAGGGAAATTAACTGCATATAGGTATCGGGATCGGGAAATTAAGAGAGAGCAAAGAAGCCAAATATACGTATGTACTATGTACGTTAATAGCTAGGTCAAAGCGTTTAACCCTTCCATGCGCATATTAAATTTTAACTTTTATGTATAAATGTATTGTATAATGTATAGCATATATTATGTATGTTGTAATATATATAAACGTTGCTGAAAATTAAGCTCAGCACACGGACACAAATGAATACGTAATAATTATGCTATACTGCATAATAAATATGTTATATGATATGGTAAAAATATTATATCAAATAACATAATTATTAATGGTATTCTCATTTATCATCATTTTTGCCATAATGACATCAATACCGAATAAATCATAACGTGTAATATATTGTTTCCATGCATATAAATATTGCGTTTTTATTTTTGCCCGTACGCGATTGCATTGGTGATCGGCATTCGTTTCGATCTAATATAAAACATTCAAAAACTGAGGGCTATTTTTTAGTTTTCGTTTAAAATAAGTCCATTTTTTTTCGCTAATTTTTTAAATAAAAATAATAAGGAATGGAGCGTGAATGGTATGACGACAAACACCGCGAGTGGTCGAGTTTGTACGCTTCACAAATAAGCAAAAAAATGACTTAAAAAAAATTTGACTATATATTTAAATTTATAAAGCCATATGCATAATATTAATAACATTTTAAAAAATAATAGAGAAAAATTTTGGTACTTACGAGAATAACAATTTATTATTCAATTAAACGCAAAAGTTTAAATATTTTACTGTATTTGATTGTTAATAAAATCAAATAAAATCTGATCATTACTAATAAAAGCTAGCAGTTATACTTATTAAAATAAGCCACAAATTAGCAAAATATAATAAAAAGAAAACACACGTTACTAAGCACTATGTCCACTCCACTCACTTTACAGCGTAGAGTCAAACTGAGCTGTTATTGAATGACAGAAATTTTAATAAAAATGAGAAACACAAAATATAAGTACGTTTTTTTGTTACTCATTTTAGACTTTGAACTGTATGACATAAGTATGTATACGATATTAAGATGAGTCAGTTTCTTGTAATATATCGATGCTGTCCAGTTTATCAATTTACCGCAGAGCTCAAAGTTTGATTCGACAGTGCATGGTGTATAGTACGTGCATGCGTGCTTTATTATTATATTTTATATTATATACAAATTTTAAATGAGTTATTCTGCAGTACATTTTTAATTAATAATAAATAATTGGCTGTGTCTTAAAAATGCTGTGGAATGTTTGTAAATGCGGGTAAATTAAGTACAGTCTCAGAAAGTTATGTTTTATAATTGTTGATACATAATTATGCAACCGTGCGCGGTGCCGCAGTGCCACACTCGGTCATTTTACATTATAATTTAAAGCGCCGTATATAAAATTAAGAAACAATATAAGTCAGAAAGCTTACATTTTGTAGATTATTTTTAATATATATAGTTCATTATTTTAAAAAGAAACAGAGGAAACTGCAACTTGTTTAGGTAATATAAAAACGCCAGTTAAAATAATCGAAAAAAAAAATCTGTTATTATTTACCGCAATAAATGATAAAAAAAAATACACTAATTCATGATACATATAGGATTATAGAATACTAACGCATATAAAGATGAGGCAAAATATGTTTCAAAAAGAAAGGATAGCTGCGTTTATTTCTGGTATTTTTTAAGCACATTTTTAATACACAGTATTATAAAGTATTATGAACTGTACTTATACGATAATGCTTTCCTTTTACTATAAAAATTATATAAAATAGAAGTCCTTGAAGCATGCTGGTCAAAGTAACCTTATGTGGACTCACTCTGTAAAATATTTTTTTAAAATTATGCTTGGTAAAGAATTCTCTGTTTCATTTTTGTAAAATTTATTAAATTCGTTATGCAAGCATATATTATAGTATTTAGAAAATTCTTTTCTTTGTTTAAAAATTATGTTATATTTTGTTATAAAAAAGGGTCTTTTCATAAGAACATAATTACTCCGCAAAAGAGCAGTTTCTTTTGGGGGTAAAAAAAAGTTCAGCAAAAAAAAAAAAAAAGTTCTAAAAATTATGTAAAACAGAACCCAAGAGTAGTGCGTTATCTTTATTACATTTTTTTCCCTCTATTTTAAAAAACTTAGGCTATAAAAATATTATCACTAAAAAAAATAAAACAATTATTTAAACTCTAGATAAAAAACAAATTTAAATAAAATGTAATTTTACCGTTACATAGTTCACTGCGCTAAATTCACGAGACACGTTTAAATTTTTGCAATTTTCCTCACAGTGCTGCTATCTGTATGTGTTTTAGTCAAATCTTACATTCCCTGCAATATACGCAACTGTTTGAAGTCTTTGAACAGTTAACATCACGATCAAATAATAACATCTTGATACAGTGATTTGGTACAGTGATTAAATTTTATTAAATATTATAAGAATATATTACTATTATAATAAATTATTATAAACTACTATAAATTATGATGTATTTCTTTATAAATATTTTTGGTATTATATGATCAATAAAAATATTGTACTGAAACTGAACTGAAGTATTTTTGAAACAAGTAAATTAATATGAAGAATAAGCTAAAAAAAAAACAAAATATGTATATTTGCGTGTTTTAGGTAATTCTGCAATAAGAAAAGAAAAAAAATGATAAACTACAATGTTAGAATGTTTTTTTTTTTTCATTATTATTTTAAAATAAATACAAAAATATGTTTCCAAAATATATATGTATGAAGCAGTAATGTTTTATCGAATGTATATTTGAGTACATTTAAAACAAATGAAAACTTTAAAAATATATAATTAAATGGTGTGTGAATACACTACAGTAAATTATTAAAGCATGCTCACATAAATCAATAAAAATTATAGGATACTATTTTTCATTGATGTTATTTTTTAAATGTGCATCAAAAAGTTGCAATGTTTTATTTTTGAAGTCTGGAAGGACTGATGACACTCCTGCATTTCTCTTGGAGTTTAGTGCCAAAAGCTATCTAATATACGTTTATCTGTGCTAGCAAAATTTTTTTATGCAAACTATGGGACATCTCTTTAGTACGGTAACTTGCTGGTTTCCTCTATTTTTTTCTTTTAAATTTATCATAATGAACATCAATGGTTGGTTTTACTTAATATCTTATCAAATTGTGATAGCATTTCTAAATAATATATCACTCAAAAGATTACAGTTCTTAAAATTCTACAAGCAATACAAATAATTATCAGAAAACTGTTATTATTAAATGGATTATAAAATATTTGAATATTAAAGCAAAGTATAGAAGTACCAGCAAGGGCCTCACCATAGTAAAAGTTCTATGGAAAGGTCGAGGTGGCACAGAGTTATAATAATGCCGTTCGTAAACCCTGTTCTCTGCTCCTAAAATGATGATCGCCTTTGGTTATTCAAATGGAATGCGCATTTTTTGGTGCAAGATAACAGGGTTTACGAACAGCATTATTGTTTGTATAGCCGAGAGCACTCTATTTTTTGTTTGAAAATGTCATTAAGATGATGAAAGCTCACAGTTATACAAACATTATTTGTAACTCTGTACCAAGTGCCTCGTGAGACCTCGAGCTCTTCATAGAACTCTACTATGGTAAGGCCCTTGCTGGTATTTACATCCTTTTCTTTATTATTTATCCTAAATGCAATTTTTTCCCCTTAAATTGGAAAATAATAATGGGCCTACTAATAATAAATAAAAAGATTTGAAAGAAAATTATATAGATATATTTAAAAATTAGGGAATGAGAGACGGAGCCCTAACTTAAAGTGACACTTTGCATTTGAGACAGAAAATTTTATAACCTGATCAAAAATAAAGACCTCTACTATTAGTAATATCAAAATATCTCTGATTACCAAGTCACTTTGTTGTAACAATCAGTTGAGGGACAAATCAAGGTCATCATCATCATCAACATCTGGGGCCATGAAGGGGTGACGTCCTCCTAGCATGGGTGATTGTGAGGACTGTGAGGAAGCTCGTGACATCTGTGACAACTGACGTCCACACTTGATGAGCTGGTCCAGAGCAGATCTCTTGCCTGAGTCACTTGGCTGCACATCACTTGAGACTGCCACACTTGGAGATGATGAGGACGAAGAAGAACTATCAAAACTTTTGTTACAACTAAATTTCTTTAGTTTGTCTAGTGTTGATAATGATATTCTACTCTGCACTGATATAGAGTTATTGTTAGAATTTTCTTTACTATCCTCTTCTATAGCACTGTGATTTACTGACGATACTTTACTTTGCCCTAAATGATGTGAATTATCACTACTTTCTTCACTTTTCTCCTGCTCAACACTATGACCATCATGTTTGCCAACTCTTGGACTTGCCTCTATTATAGATTTATCCCCACTATCACTCTCTGAGGAACTTTCTTCAATAACTTGTGTCTTCATACTAATTTTCTTGCTAGTTTTTTTATGAAATGCAAATTTATTCATATCAATTACAATAGGAGATCTTGTATTATTAGAATCCTCACTGTCACTACTGGTATCAAATGCCGAGTCATTTTTCTTTCTCTTGCCCTGTGCGGTGTTTTTCTTACGCTTTATGCCTCTACTAGGTAGCTTGCTTGGGCCAGGGTTTGAGTTGGACTTGGACTTAGGTGCAGGTCTCTGGTGCTCTACGACTTGACAAGAAATGCGGTCCTTGGTACGTTTGATGTTGGTCAAAATATTTGCAAGTTTCTCCTGGCCGTGTGGAGATGTGAGCTGAGTAGCATAGCCACTGCTCTGGATTGTATCGTCTCTCCTACTTGGACCAGGAACAGCAGGGGATGTAGGCGGACGTCTTGTATCTCGTTGGGTCTTGCCTAGACTGTCCAGCCAATCCAGTTCCTCTTTCAAGATATCGTTCAGGCCAAGCTTTTCTAGGACAATCTGAGCTGTTTGAGGCAAGAAAAAAAAGCATTAAGAACTATACATAATGTTAATTTCTGGTAACTAATATTTAATTCACAAAATCTGGTTGAAGGGAATAAATAAATAAAATAAATTCTCCACTACAACTAAATGTAAGAAAGACAATCAACAACCTTTAGCATGTAACTACAGTACAGTACTACAGTATATGGGAAAAGCCATTTACAGTATTATTTCACTAACTAAAATTTGCCTAATTCTTATGCCTAGTGCTTTAAAATTGTTATATTTATTTGAACTATTTATGAATGATTGGTTCACAACAAAAAAATGAATAAATGCCAGAGAAAAGAAGGACAAATAATGTTTTGATACTGATTTTTTTTTTTTTATTTTTTTTTTTTTTTAGTATTCCTAGCGTGGGATAACTTAAGCCTGACTTGTCATTCTACAATAATAAGTGCCGGTAGGTAAAAAGTCAGGTAGTAAAGTTGCCCCACCATACAGTAATTATAATATGAACGTTAATTATAATATTGAACATATAAAGGCAACACATTAAAATTCATAAGTAGGTTAATTAGTCAACAGGGGTGAAATTGAAAGTGCAGGGTGAAATTGAAACTCTAATAGTAATAGTATGCAAGCTTTCACTTTTCCCTATCTTGCTAGACACAGAGCACTTTGAAAGCAGGCCTGTAATTGCTTTCAATTTCACCCCATGCTTTCAATTTCACCCCAGTTGACTGTAATATACAGTTCTAATTGAAAAATTACTGGATAAATTTAAAACCACAAACTGGATTTCAATTTAAGAAAAAAACAAAAAAACAATGCGGTTAGGATCAATGATAATAATAATAAAGATACCCTATAATTACCAGCAATGGCCTTACCACAGTAAGATGGAGAGGTTGAAGTCTTGCTCGGCACAGCGTTTTCTTAAAAAAAAAAGTTCATTTTATAACTAAGAGCTTTTGTCATATATTAATGACATTTTCAATCACAGAAGAGATTTACTTGAGCACATCACTGAGCAGTGTCTAGTCTTGTATGTACAATTCAAGACTGATTGATAATGTTATTGATATATATGACAAAAGCTCTCAGGTATGAAATGAACCCTTTTATAACAAAACACTGTGCCACGCGAGATTTCGACCTCTCCAAAGAACTTCTACTGTGGTAAGTGGTAAGGCCCTTGCTGGTAATTCTATCCTTTCCTTTATTACAAACTGGGTTTCAAATTAAATTTTGTCATGAGATATGGTAAATAACATAACTTAAACTGTTGAGTTGTGCGCAATGTGATAGGTATTTTATAGTGTATATTTACTAACCTTGAACCCTGTAGTTTTCCATGGGATCAATAGGAAATGATGTGTGGTAGATGTTTGCTCCAGGTAGCAGAGCAGAACCTTGCATGGAGGCCTCAACAAGGGAGACAGCAACCACGGCATCCATTGTGAGCACTTCTTCTCGGAACATGACTCTTGCGTGAGCCTGAGATAGCCTGTGACACAAGATTGTTTTGTGGTTGATCTTTCAAATATTTTAAATGAAATGCTCTCTCGAGAACATTAGAAACTAAATAATATAGTATGTAAATATAAAAAATATGGATTTTGAAATCCGGATAAAAAATTATTCGTTATCCGAATTTCTATCCAGATCACAAACTGGATCACATGATCCGGATAACTTGATCTGTGGATCACGATCCGGATCAAATTATCCGCATAGTTTTGATATTAAGTACTGATTATGTATAATATGTTTATCGGTATATCTGTACATACCTTTATATTATATAAAATTGAATGTATAGATTTATGTTGTACTGTACACATATTGTGTTTAAAAATTAAAATAACAAAAATAATACTAATAAGTAATAATAATTCTGGATCTCTATTTAGAAATTTTCTTGAAATACCAATTTTGTTTAAGAATCTTGTCCTGTTTGTATTCATTATTTTATACATATAAAAAATGCCAATAGTCAGCCAGCATCTCTACAAAACAATGATAACATGAAGTGTTAGATACCTGATAAGGCTCTCCAGCAGACGTACTGTGGTACGAGCCACATTCCTCATGTCTGCACGACGCTGGGCCTGGTAGTACCTGCTGAGTATCTGGTTAGCATTGTCAGTGAGGCGAGGTTGCAGTCGCTTGATGAGACAAAAGTAAGCTTGCAGTCGCTCCAGTTGCCACATATCATCACTGGTTGTCTCACCACTCTTGAAGGGGTCTTTACCTTGCAGGATGTAGCTAGACACCATTCTGTTAACAATGGAATCTCATTAAACACTTTATATGGAGTTTGAAGTTCTGAATTGTACCACAAAATGAATCATGTAAAGTTTTATTATATAGCCTTACATAGCCTATAGATATAGACTGACCACTGAACTAAAGCACCTGTCATTTTGAGTAATAATACCCTGAAAGAGGAGGCTAGACATAATGCAATGTATAATTTCACTCCAGTAGGTAGTACCCTTTTTGCTCGCAAGCCATGGTTTTTAACAATACGTTTACCTTTGATACCTATCAAATTCAAAAAGTATAGTTTTGCAAGATGTAATAATGTATACAAATTAGATAAAGAAGCAGTTACAATAATTAGAAAAAAGACAAAAAATTAAAGACAAAAGTTTTGCAGAAACTTATTATTATGGCATATGTTAAAACTAGATTTGTGTACCTGCACTAGTTTGTTGATCAGACTATACATATGGTGACTGTAATATTTTCATATAAATGCATGGTATTTCCATAAGGCAACAGAATAAAATGTGATATTTCAGTGTCTATACTCACGTGTCCCACTCCTCATTGCTAGAGTCAAGAAGAACGAGCACCAGGTCAAATCTACTGAGCAGAGGGCTGGCAAGAGCGATGTTCACTGAGATAGGCTGATTGGAGTCATAGTTGCCTTTAGGGTTTGTGGCTGCCAGGATTGTACATCGAGTGTTCAACTTGCACACCATACCTGCCTGCCACATACACACACAATAACAGTTTAAGACGATCAAAGCATAAATTTGAAAGATTGTCCTACAATTCACTGCATAGTAAATTATGATACACGAGAAATCATTGATGTAGGTAAGGGAGACTTACTTTGGCAACGCTGATGGTTTGCTGCTCCATGGCCTCGTGAATACTGGTACGATCATGGTCACGGATAGAATTGAACTCATCAATGCAGCACACTCCACCATCAGAGAGAACCAGAGCCCCAGCCTCTAATTGCCAGTCTCCTCCAGACTCCTGAACAGTTAAATTAGAAATCAGAAGCAATTACAAGAAGAAAAAAATTAGATGCTGAAAAATTTAGTGATCCTAAAAATTTTCCTCTGTAAGTTTCTTATTATTATCTTTCCAATGTTTTATTATTATTATTATTTTTATATCTGTGCTAGCCAGATTTTCACCAAACTATGAGACGCTCTTCACTTTGGTAAGGCCCTTGCTGGTTTCTCGTATCCTTTTCTTTCAAATTTATTACACCTAACCGCGATGGTTTATTCTCCTTAATATATCTCAGAGTGTTACTTATGTATAACACAAAGCCTATGTCACAGGATACATTGATCTGTAATTTTTTTTAAACTATTTTCAAGATTATATTTACACAATGATCTTACTCAACTTTAAATTATAATAATAATAATACAGTATCTTCATTTATGGCACAAACACGGCTTTTTTAGCATGTACCTTGACCAGTACATTTTTTTTTGTATACAATTACAAAAAAATAACTTTCAACTATTATTTATATTATACAATCATAGGAGATGCTTTTTATGCAATATTGAGATAAATAACACTTTGACCTTAATAATTTTTCAGGTTGAGGGACAAATAATAAAATATCATATTTATAAAAAGCATCATGCAAGCAACAAGTACATTATACACCCACCCCCTCCACTAAATCTTAATGTTAGATAATTTGTTGCAGCTGTTGTGATGAGTTCTTACCATGACTGCAGTGACAGTGAGACCAGCTGACGTGGAGCCAATGCCAGTGGTGAGCACTGAGCGAGGCATCATCCTGGCAGCAAAGCGCAGTACGTGAGACTTGGCTGTGCCAGGGTCTCCCACTAGAAGCAAGTGACTCTCACCACGAACTCGAGTACCTGAAGCCTCTACGTGCTGCACACCTCCAGCTAACACCACGGCCACCGCCAGCTTTACCACATACAGACCATACACCTGGGCAAACACACAAATTTGGACGATCAAGTATAACAGGTATTCACATCAAACAATGTAGTGACTTATTATGTAATTCTGGTATTCTGTTATAAGGTATAACAGGTATAACAGGTTTACTGTTGCAAGGTAATTATAAATTAATAAATGAACAAAATTCACCCCTTTCCCTGCATTTTTCCCTACTAAAAAAAAATTAACTAAAGCATCGCAGTTAGATAAGATAAAATTAAAAGGATAGGCTATAAGAAACCACCACAGCAAAGAAGTGTTATTTAATTAGAAAAAAATAATCTTACTAGACAGAAAAAAATGAACACATTGTTAAATTTTGGCATAATTTTCCAAGACTAGTAGCTAACACTCTTGTATTTGCCCCTTGTATGATTATTCATAAACTATAAGAAGAAGTTTGTGATTGATTACAATTTTTTTTTTCTTTTGCAATGACAAAATGATTTGAACACTTATCTGTGGTCTAAAGATTACATGGAAGGAGATGCCACTTTCAAAACTAAGTGCAGGTAAGTGTTAGATTGCCAGCTCTATGCTCATAACACTTATTGACTCATTGTCACTTATTAGAATGCTATTTCCATCATATTGTCAACATTCTTGCAAATTAATGACAGTATTAACATCAACAGTATTTTATGAGTGACAATAAGACAATAGGTCTGCAGGTGTTGCGAGCAAAGAGCTAGCAATCTACCAAGTGACTGTACTCAGTTTTAAGTAACGTTCTTTTAAAAGCAGCATTTTTCATGTAATATTAAGGCCGCAAATAAGTGTACTATAATAAGGTTTAATAGAAAAACACATACCTACATTTTGGCTTGCAGATTTTTTTTAGCAGCGTTAGCATTGCGCATAGCACACTGACATTTTCAGCAAGCCAAAATTCTATTTTTTCTTATGAAGCTTGCTTTCTACAGAGCAATATGAATGGCTAGTACATATCATCAGGTTAGAACACAAACCATGTAATCTACAAAAGCAAAAAGCAACAAAGTTCAAAATTATATAACAAAAAGATAAGAGTTTTGACTTTGCTGCTTTTTTTGATACACGGTTTGTGCTCTAACCCGACGATATGCTTAATTAATGCTCTATGCATTAATACATTTCAGCCTCTGGGTTTAAAACTATTTTCTCTACCACCGCGTCCCTGTCAGTCTAAGCTCATTACTCATTACTATCTCCCATTCCCCAATTTTTCCTAATCTATCCATGAGTTTTTCTATCAAATCTTTTTATTGTCAATCATTGCCTAGTTTTCTTAACATTTATTATAATTAGTCTCTATCATAAAATTTTATTATGTACATTTTTTTTGAAAAATATACAGATTCTTACTTGAGGACAGATGGAAGCAAGGATGATATCTCTACCAATCATTGGTTTGTTTGCATACTTGGCCCAGAACTCAGCACACTGGTCCTGGATCTCCTTGGTCACAAGCACAGCTGCTCTCTGGTCATTGCACACCTGCATGTGATTGCAGCGCAGCACCAGCTCAATGTCTGAGCGCTTGCTAGCACCCAGAGACTTCCATCTCCTCATCACTGTCCCACTGTAATTTGTAGTTACATTAGCATTACTAGTAATATAACAGGATCAATTGTGCCATTTATTTTTAGTATACTGTACTGTATTTACAAGTTCAGTATATCTGGAAAATATAAAGTTTTTGTAACTACCAGGTAACTGTGCGTTACAAAGTGCGTGGGAAACAATAATGACAATAAACTTGAACAGGTACAGTACACTAAATACTAGTGATCAATAATACTGTACTAGCATCAATTTAGTAATTTTTTAATACTGTATTGATATTTTTTTTAATCATTTACATTTAAAAAGTAGAACTAGAATAAATCAATTTAAGGAAAAAAACCATCGCGGTTAGGATCAATATTAAAGAAAAGGATAGAATAACCAGCAAGGGCCTTAACACAGTAGAAGTTCTATGGAGAGGTCGAAGTCTCGCATGGCACAGTGTTTTGTTATAAAAAAGTTCATTTAATAACTGAGAGAGTTCGTCATATATTAATGACATTATCAATCAAAGAAGAAAATTACTTGAGCACATCCCTCCCCACCTCTTCCCTTACTCCTTCATTCACACTCTTTCCCTAATTCCTATGACTCCACTCCCACCCCTCCATACCAACTCCTAACCAGCAAGAGCACAACTCGGCAGTACAAGACAAGACACTGCTTAGTGATGTGCTCAAGTAATTTTCTTCTTTGATTGATAATGTCATTAATATATGACAAAAGCTCTCAGTTATAAAATGAACTTTTTTATAACAAAACACTGTGCCATGCAAACTAGAATAAATGAAAAAAAAAAAGAAAAAAAAAGTGGTTAATGATACTAAAATAATAGGTTGGAAATAGTACGAGAGATATTAGAGCACCATGTATTGAAAATTCATGCAAAGCAAAAAAATTCTCTAATTCTAATAGTAAATGAGAGAGGGATTCAAATAAATTAATTTGAATTCCCCTCCCATGAATTTTAAAATTTAGAGAATTTTGCTTTGCATTAATTTTCAATACACAGTGTTTTAATTTCTCTTGCACTATTTCTAGCCTATTATTTTAATGGAATTACAACAAGTAAAACTGTATTAAAATGTATGTATTCTCAATCTAAACCAAATGGAAGCCGAAATTCCCTTTCTACAAAGCTCACTTTCTACACTAGTGCGGCTAGTACAGACATTTAATTAATACTCCATGCGTTCATATATATTTTTTATCATAGGTTAGAAGTTATTAATTAATATAAAAGGCCTATTGAATAAGATGGTATAGTTGATAGAAAGATGAATAAAGGCTATATTAAAGACTATACTGTATTTAAAAATATACAATGGCTCAAATTCAATATACATTTATATATATAAATAAAGGAACAATGATATTACCAGATGATGACGTCATCTCCTGGCTTGCAAGCATCAACAAGATCATCCTCCAAAGTGGCTAACATGGAACGAGGCATCGTCCCAATGCTCAGCTTGGCAACTTGCTCCTAAAACATAACATAGTTAATATCTTTACAAATACTGTAGCACATATCAACCTGGGAGAAAAATACTTCTTAATTATCATAATGTTACATCAAGTCTTACTATGCAAGTTATCTCGTTTGCTGTTTGCTGGGACAAAATTTTATATTTTTACATTAAATTGAAGGGGGATAAAAATTGGAAATGGTATCACACTTAATCCATGGCTTATTATGGCTCATAGTACCTTAAGCCTAGATAAAAAAATAAATAAAAAAATTTTAAAAAATAATAATAATAAAAAAATGTCTGCAGCTTCACTTATTAGTAATGTACTACATTCATGGTACATCATACTGTTTATCTCTGCACTAATGTGTGAGTAATCCAACTCAAATATGTATCACGAGAGTGAAGAATTAGCTACCATTTGAGAACGAGGGAAAACTGGTGTTTCGAAACTTCATGATAGAAGTGAGAAATGACTCAAGTCTACTTGACAATAAGATAAAGTAATTAGTTAGGACAATAAAGTTGCGTAATATCCTAACAAACCTGAAAATCAATGTTGATTTTGCTGGAGTCATTGATTTCTAATTTATTTTCCATTCACAAAATGCTGCTGCCGGTCACTGACATCATAGCTTGCCCGGTTTACTTGCGCGTGGACCAGGCGAGCTGTGACGTCAGTGACCGGCAGCGGCATTTTGTGAATGGAAAATAAATTAGAAATCAATGACTCCGGCAAAATCAACGTTGATTTTCAGGTTTGTTACGATATTACGCAACTTTTTTTTCAAGGTGTTCTACGCCTTTAAATAATCGTTCATCTAACCAAGAACTGCCATTTGAAATACAGTATGTGATATATGGTACGCAATAATGTAAACTTAAGTTGACCTTATTATATTCAATATCCAATATACGTTTACAACATATCCATGGTTTACATATTGGATATTAACTATTGTATATCGCTTACAGAAAGTCAAAGGATCCTATAAGTGGGTTTGTACCTTTTTTGCCTCTAATAAAAACCATTTATTATTATTTACATACTGTATTTACATATACATGCATGTTGTTTAGTTTACTATCTCTGTGCTTGCTAGACTTTCACCAAACTATGGATCCACTTCAGTACGACGTTCGCTGGTTTTCTCCTATCTTTCTCTTCTAATTTATCATACCTAACTGAGGTGTTTTATTTTCCTTCGCCTCTCTATAATAAAATGTAGGATTCAAATTGACCTGATCAGCTAATAGACCTAAGTAGTTTTGACCTCATTGAGAATTATTTGTAAGATCTTGAAGTATAATACCTGAATCTTAATCTCCTGATAGTCCTTGTAATTAAGGCAATCTGCAGGCTGTACAGGTGCAAAGATGCTGCCAGGACAACCATCAGGATTGCGACATAGCTTTGGAGGTATGATGGCGTAGTTCTGCTCATAATCAGCCTGTACAACAAGAATTGTTTTAAGTAGAGAGCGGAAAAATAGTCTATTTTTTCATTAAAATAGTCTCAAAAAAAAAAAAAAAAAAAAAAAAAAAAAAGTCTTAAAATAGTCGAAAAATAGTCTTTGAAATTTATATAGCCCAAAGGTGACTTTATAAACTTAATTTGTCTGAATTTATCTGTATTATTCTAAAGAGTCTCTAAAAAAAAAAAAAAAAAAAAAAAAAAAAAGGTTTAATAATTTCAATATTGGTTGGTCTTGTTCTATTGTCTAAACAAATATGTTCAAAAATTTCAACATCGGTTTTGATGTTCCATTAAAAAAAAAAAAAAAAAAAAAAACTTTCCTCAAATAGACAAGATTTTTGAAATTTCACGTTATTTTTATTAGAAATAGCGAAAAACTTCGAGAAAAGGCAAAATAGTCCAAAAAAGTCTGAAAATTTCAAAATAGTCCTGGATTCTAAAATAGTCGCTAAAAAGTTTTTTTTTAAATTTTGTGCAGAGGCTTGAAATCGTGTGATTCGTGGTCATTTTTAGTAAAAACCTCAATGGTCTCAATATTGACAATACTGTAGTCTAAAGACTATTTTTCCACTCTCTAGACTTATAAGGTTAAGAAAGAAGACTATTAATAAAATTAAAATTTTACCTTTACAATGTTGTCATATTTGCATTTCCGACAACGATACAATCTCTGAAACTCGAGCATTTTTGATGATGAAGTTCTCACTACTGTGCCTGTTACTCTAAGAAAACTGCCAACGTCTTCATTTTTAGGAAACACTGTACGATGCAGTTCAGGGCATGTGGGCAAGGCTAGAAATATAAAAACATATATTTTAATTTTATCTTTGAGATATAAATTTATAGATATAACTGTAAATTAGAAATTTGCATATCTATTTTGATTCAGGATGATGTCTTCTTTTAGAAAATGCTATTAAATTAATCACTAAATTGTTTTTAGTCTTCCTCATTACTATAACATTATAGTGGTTTTCACATATCTTAATTTCATTTTTGCTACGCAATTTGTTATGCAAAAAGCAAGAATACTGTATGTAAAAAAAAAAAAAAAAAAAAACACTTTATAAAGACAGGCGCTTGCAAGGTGGAAGTGAGATCAAGTGAATAGTTTCACTTATGGCAATTCCCGCAGTAAACCACAGCTTTTTCATACGTGGATTGCAAGTACTTGTACAGCTCTGGCCAAAAGTTCCCACATGGGGCAGCGGCGGCCGCTGCGTTTTCTCATAACGATAAGATAGGTTGGTTGCGAGTTGCCTATGCAAATCGTTCGGGAACTTTTGGCCAGAGCTGTACCATTGACCAGTGACGTCATGTGTGCTGGGAGTGATATTTTTCAATTAGACAAGTACTTGCAATCCACATGTAAAAAAGCTGTGCTGGGTTAACCCATAAATATTCAAGTGACACCATACAACTACTAATAAGCCTGGGGTACTGTGATGAGTAAAATTTATAACATACCCGTGACTCTAGTATGAATCTTTGTTTTAATTGACAGTAGAGGTCTAACATCATCAGGCTGAGCATCCAATAGCTGTGACTGCACTTCCAGTAATACAGAATCACAGAGAGAAAGATATCGCTCAGCATCAGAGAGCAATCCATCGCCAAGCTCCGTACTTGTCTCAAATAATGTAACGAAGCTGTACAGAGAGAAATTAATTTAATACACAATGTAGCAGTGATTTAAATATTATACTTACTTAACTGTGATTGAGAAATGTTGCATTTTATCATCACTCCTTAATATTTTTAGTAGTTCAGCTTCATGGTTTGCTAGAGTGTAATTCTTGAATGTTTCTGTAAAATTTAAACCAATATTGGCATTTCAATAACACATTAAATTATTATAACAACAAAAACGTATGATAATGTATAAACGTATGTACGGTACATACCTTTTATTTGCTGTGGATTCATTGTATTGTAGACAATTTTCTGTGTTTACAGACAGGGACAGGAGTCGATATGACTGGTCTTTATTGGTTCTATATTATATATTACGATACCACTGATCGTTTCCACCACTTTCATGCATGATTTATGTTTATATTATACATACTGTAGTTTACTAATCAACTACAAATATATTCAAGAATTATAAAGGCAAGTTCAAGAAGTTTCTTCAATCCTGCTTCAATCTGCAGCGGCATCGGTCTAAAATGAAACATTCGTCATACCGCAAACTCTGAGACAAAGTTTTGGTTGACCAAACTGCCGGCAGATGGCACTGCAATAGCGTACCTCAGATATTATAGTTAAGAAAAGACGCACACATTTTTTTATCGGGCCTATAGACCGCTTGCACTCATATTTAAGAGCCGCCATTTTGTTGGTCAGGAATACATAGGCCAGCATAGGAAAAACATCATTTTTATTTTTTTAATAGCAAAAGAAGCTTCAAACCTCAATCAAAGCCTTATTTCTAGCTCCTAATAAGCTCGAAGGATATGAGAAAAATTTGTTGAGTTGAAATAAACAATTTTTTATGTGAAAAATTAGGAAAAACGAAGTTTCCCCTATGCTGGACAATGCATTAGGCACCACAAACATGGCGACAAAGCGCAAGGATGTGCAAGGGGTCTATATATATTCTCTGGCGTCCGGCGAGCTGGGCAAGTTCGGATAATTTTATATGCGGAAAAAACAGATAACCGTTTATAAAAACGGTTAAAAATTACCACCATAAAAATAATATATATCAATTTAATATTTTATATATATATATATATATATATCCGGATTTCGGCAGCACTATATAATATATATATATATAATATATATATTAGTGCTGCCGAAATCCGGATAAAATTAAAATCCGAATTTTGGAGAAAATTATCCGGATTCACTGATCCGTTTTAAATCCGGATCACGATCCGGATCAAATTATCTATTCATGTATCTGGATCGAGATCCGGATAGAAAATCGGATAACGGATAATTTTTTATCCGGATATCGAAATCCGGATTTTTTTTCGCTTAATATCATAATTATATGAAATCGTGATCTGGGTCATTAATGTAGAAAAAATTAAACGGATCACGATCTTGATCAAATTATCCGGATCAATATTTTCCGAATATAATCCGGATCTCGATCCGGATAAAAATTATCCAGATTATATACGATCCGGATAAAATTAAAATCCGTATTTCGGATAGAAAGTTATCCGGATTCACTGATCCGTTTTAAATCCGGATCCAATATATATCCGCCGCGCGGATCGTGATTCAGATATAAAATCGGATATAACGGATCAATAATTTTTTATCCGGATTTTTTTCGACACCTCAGACTGCAAGCAGTAGGGGAATAGGGAATAGGTATATATTGAAAACAATATAGCACGTACGTCACGTACGCACTATATTCAAAAAATCGCAAAAAAAAAAGTTGCCGCGCGATGTTTGTGAAACTTAAATAAAATGTAACCTACATTATGATTCAAACATGTGTTTGCCTATAATAACCTCCACCCACCCCTAAATAGACTTAACATCCGGTTGTTCTTCAAAAATTATAAAAAAATGCTGGTTTTAGGGTCCCAGTTCAACTGGTAATAGGATTTGGGGCTTGGAAGTTGGATTTTCAGAATCAGCGAGTTCGATTTGGTCTACGTAGACATCAACTTTGCCAAAATCTGACAAAAAGTTTTTTCGTAAAAAATAGGAAGGGTACCCCCTTGGTAATCTTGTCATTTTTATAAAAAAGAACGATCTTTTGCTATTTACTTCCGTTTAAAACGTCTCATGGCCATGAAACTTGAAACATCGTTGTTAAATATTTTTTTGGTTGCTTTCCAAAATTAACATTGACTTTATGTTGATTTGGCGTCGAGTTATTGCCAAAAACGCCAAAAATTTTCAAAAAATGATAAAAATTAGAACTTATTTGAAAATCGCAGTTTTCTCGACGCAAACAGTCACAAATACCTAGGTACTACCTTGCATAAAAATTTTGATGATCTGCCACTGTAACTTGCCGAAATATGGCGATTACTATTGCTTCCGTGTCGAAACGTGGCCAGAATGGGTGGTTTTGGTCAAAACTGAACAAAAATCATTTATCTCACGCACGTGTCAAAGGATACGTCCATAAATCGATTACAGCAGTCAGATTGCCGAAAATCGCCATAGCCGATTTTTGGCGCCACTTTGAACTTTAAAAAATCGGTAAAACACCGTTTTTGGACGCATTTTTTATTTTTTAGTAAGATGTCTTTATTTTTGGCATCCCCGCGGTCGTTTTCCGTGGACCCTCTGTGATTCTGTGTCGAAAAGTGCCGACGGATACACGCAGCGCGCTATTTTCGGAAATATTTTAAAAATTTATACATAGATATATATAAGTAACACACATAGCGAGACATTTCTGAGACGTCTAGGCACCACCCGCGATGTATATACCCATCTCTATTCTATGTATATATATATATATATATATATATATATATATATATATTATATATATACATATATACACACAAACAGCGGCCTTCATATTATAAAAGAGACTCGCGCGGGTCGAACAGAGGCGGTGTTTTATTATTTTTTTTATTTATTTTTTTTTTTTTTGAGCAGATCGCGTATTTTTAGTAATGGAGAAGAAAAACTTTTAGACAGTGCTAAAGCGGCCATGCCCATATATGGCCAAAAACGATAAAAAAAAAATAAAAAAAATTTATGTAGATAATTTATTTGACATATTTGACTGCATATAAGCGGCCATGCCTTCAAACAGTTCTGTGGCCCACCACATCGGATTTCGATCCGAGTAACGAGCGCGCGCAGCGTGTGAGGAAAATGGAGATTGGTAGGCCGTACGGACGCCTTGGCGTCATAGGCCTACCCATCTCCATTTGACGAACACGTGAGCACGTTCTCGGCTACTCTAAAACGTATAAGTGTATCGCTTTTGTAGTTATATTGGTTATGTGAAAGCAAAAAAAAAAAAAAAAAAAAAGTCCAAGAAATCGAGTTTTAAGAGAGGGCAAAACACCTCTGTGCGGGTGTAAATTTATATAAAATGCAGTTGTCACTTTGTTCTCAAAACAGATCATATGGCAAATGCCGTATCGTATAATAATTTATATTTAAATTAAAAAATATATATTATTATAATTTGAAAATTCGAATAAAAAGGTTGAACTACCCCCAAGGGTTTTTTGGCATTTTAACAAACAAACTATATATTGCGTTCGCACGCGATATATCACGCAAGCGCGCGCGCGCGCTTAGCAGCAAAATTTATTTTTAGATGAAAATAAAAGTAATTCGAATTTTTTTAAGGCTATATCCGCTGAATAATTATATATATATATATATATATATATATATATATAACCACACCCCTTGGGTGCAGGGAGGGATTTAAAACAATATTTTTGTGCAGGTACCGCGTGGTCACCATTGCACTTACGAGGTCGAAGTTACCCTAAAATTAACGTTTTTTTGTACTATCGATACCGGAGAGAATTTTAAGGGTGAACCATCCCCCGGCGAGAAATTATTATAAGTGTAGAAAATTTAATTGTCACGCGTTATATATAGATAAATTAAGATTCCACCAGTAAGAAGTTTCATCAAATACGGAAACTTTTCAAGTTTTGGGTGTTTTTCACCCCCAATAAACTACCCCCCAGGTATTGGTCAAAACTTTCACCCCAAATATACCAACTCCATTGTTTTACTACCCCCCCTCCCAAGGGTGATCTTTAATTCCCCCTCAAAAACTCGGTGACAAATATTGAAAAGTGTTCAATATAATTTCTATATTTAAATTTCGCGCGACTTCCCAAATGCCGATAAAGATTCAAGTCTAAATAAATAATAGGATCATTGCTTGACTTCGGCCATTTTTGCTCCGATTTGCTCTTCACAGAGTCAGCCAGAAAGTAACAATCTCGGAGGAATTAGAGACGACACGTTTGTCTCATTTGCGGAAATCCGAACCACCCGTCTAAAATTTTGTTTATGTTTACTTTGAGCAGCTGTTTGGCGGCAAATTGCTATTAGTTCCAATTTTTAGCGCTAGGTGGCTAAAAAGTTTTAAAAGTTTCTGCGAAAGATTTTTGAATTTTTTAGGAATTAAAATAAATAATATATATTATTTATATATGTACAATTTTTGGCTGAAGGAGTGAAGGAACAACTTTTTTAACTTTGAGGCTGACTTTCGGCCACGGCCTTAAAACAGTTGTTCATATTAGTCATTCATATAATCAAAAAAGGATATTATTGTAAAGGATTAAATAAATGAAAGTAAAATAATTAATGAATATTTTTATTCAATATAGATCAGTATAGGATTTTATTTTCTAGTTATTATATTATTTATTAGAAATTGGTAGGCGTATAGTTTACAGTAACATTGTAACTAACACATGCACATCATCAGAGGTTTATAGGTAAATTATAAGTATAGTATGTATATAGGGCACAAAGTGCAATGTTTTCAAAATGCACAATAAGTTGAAGCAATATATTATTAAAATATTTTGTGATTTTATAACCTAAAAAATAATATAGTGTGATATAATGGCATATATGCGCATAAAGATATAATTCTAGAATATAATATACAGAGTGCACTGATCCAAATTGCAGAGGATCCAGCAATCAAAGAAACTTTTTAAAAATGTTAAAACAATGCATTCTAAAACACGTGAGTATATATTTGCACTATATGCAAATAAATTTATAATTGACACACAGAAAAATGTTGTGCCACGAAGGATGTGTATTTATGTACATACTATAAATTTATCATGAATATACGCCGTATTTATATGTAAACTTGATCAACTACAAAGCAACATATAATAAATAAATTAATTTTAATTTAATTTATTTATCCAAAACCAAAACTATAATTAATTAAGAGCGGCATTTAACAGTCTCAGCACACAAAACAAGCTGCATGAACACAGCGAACTATATGTTCTTGCTATCGTTCTATTGTAGTTTATTGCTTTAAAGTGAGTTTTCAAGAATATCAAAGAATATGTGAATTAATTAACGCACTTTAAAGTCAATTTAAATAAATTTTGTTAGATCTAATCAATAATATTGCATATTACTTGAACAAAAATAGAGAACATTCCATTTCTTTCAATTTTTTAATATGATGAAGTGAACATTATTTTACTTTAAGTTTTATTATTAAAAAAAAACCATGAATGTAAGTAAATTGTGCTTGACTTATATTACTTTAGAAAAAAAAATCCAATAAATTAAAGTCAATTTTATATATAGAGGAACCTCCTATTTCGATTTATATATATTATATATAATATAAAAAAAAAATCAATTATATCACCAAGCTTCCAAAGACGTCGTAATAAGTTTTGCAATGTTCATGTTTATAATCGTTTCATTCACATATATATGCTGTATATATAGGATAGTAACAGGAGAAAAGAAAAAAATGAAAAAGATTGAATTGGAAATTTGAAACATCAATTTTGTTGTGTGATAGAAAAGTTAAAAAAAAAAAAAAAAAAAAAAAAAAAACTCAACATAAAGTCAACTTGGTCACGAGCTTTTTACTAAACGTGCGGTGTGTACAAGTCAGCTCTCTCTCTCTCTCTCTCTCTCTCTCTCTCTCTCTCTCGATCCAAATCAAATTCATTGTGTGCACTTTAATTAATTTTCTTTCCTTTTTTTTTATTTTATATTTCTCCTAGCCTGTTAATCTGATTGGAGAAATCGGGTTTCCTAATTGTCCGTACACTTTTGCCACTAGCTTTATAGCGTGCCGTGGTGTTGGTTCTATTGACAGCTAACTTGTGAGGTGGGTGAGGGTGCCTGAAGCCATGCTTTCTCACCCCCTATCCCTCAGTATATAGCGAGACGAGCAACGCAAAACTTTTTTATCCCTTTCTTCTTCTACTACTACTTGTTTTTTTTTATCTACTCTTAGATAAGCTTTATAACATCAGCTCAACAACATAATACACAAGTTTTGAATAACAAAATAAAATACTTGAGTTAATCATTTTTGAAAGCTCGTATAGCTATATATAAAATGTTGATGTTTGTTTTATTATGTAAGTTTATTTTTATTCTTAAAATTATTACAGTTAAATTTTAATCTATGAATTTCTTTTTTTAAAGAATTTATCTCTATATTAAATTAAAGTTGGATCTTGCTATTAAATATTATTTAGAATTATGTAAAAAAAAAATTAAAACCAATTGTAAATTGAGTCTTTTAACTTAAAGCACCTATATACAGTAATGTATACTGTATAATAAAAGTACAAGTAATATATTTTATATATATATATATATATATATATATATATATATATATATATACATATATATATATATATATATATATATATATATATTGTTTTGTTCCCTGATTATACAACAAATCGGGCAAAAAAATGGTAATATTGATAAAATATTAGAAACTATATTAGTGTGTGTGTGTGTGTGACTGAGAGAGAGAGAGAGAGAATCTCATTGCTCGTCTCTTACCCACAATACATATATAAGCACCTTGGTGACCATTATAATATATAACGAAGCATATTAATTGTCAGAGGTAAATTTGATATTGATGGTACGTTGTTCTCTAGCTATAGCGAGCAAATAGATCCATTTATTATATATATGATTGGCACTCAATAACAGTAACAATTGCTAATAGGAATAGATATAATATGATATTTTAAAAATAAAGACAATTTGAAAACAAACCAACATTCATCTTAATATTTACATAAATGTAAAAAATGTAAAAAATGTAAAAAATGTGACCCTTCTGTATACCATCTACAGTTTCTGATATAATTGGTACTGGATTATTCTCACCTTCACCTTGAATCAAGTAGGATTCCGGTGTTGGTGTTACACAAGAAGAAAGAAAAGAACTCATAATAATAATAATAAAATAAAATAAAACTCTTACATAATTATGTTGGGCAAGATTGTTGCTGGATAGATTCTTTTACCATTATACTTATATTGTATGCACGTAAACTTATGCACGGTTCTATTCCTTTAATTGCAGTATAAATTAATATTTTTATAATATTGATACTAGGAAGAAATAAAAGTTTATAACGATTACATTGACTTTCATTAACTTGTTGTTCAATGACGTGTTTATGTGTTACAACCCGTGGTTACAACTTAACTTTACAACGTAATTATTTTAAAGAAATCGCAGTTCGTCTAATGCTATGTCTTTTGTTAAAAAATAAAAATAGGATTTTTTCATTCATTCATTCTTTTATTTATTTTTTATTTTTTTAGTATAAATAAGTTGAAATTTTCAGTTAGTATGAAATGGCATTGTAAATAAAGAGATCAATATATATTGTAACTTTAAAGAAAATTACAAGTGAGAAAAATTGTGAGGATTAACGAACATCCATAGAGTTGCTTGCACAAGGTATACATATACGAGGCGACGTGAAAAAATATAGAATAATGACGCAAAGTCGGCAAAAGAAAAAAAGAAAAAAAACGTGCACAGAGCTTTTCCGTTGAGTGAAAATCTCGTTTGCTTTAACAACGCAGAGAGAGAGAGAGATGTCCTTGTTAAAATATATACGTTTTTTCTCCAATCACTGCACTTGGATCAATCTACACAGTGAATACTTAAAAATGTAAAATAAAATTTAATTTCTTTAAAAAAAAAACAAATTTAAATACAGTTCTACTCCAACATTATTAAAAAAAAAAAAGCACAGTTTACAACTTTTTTTAAAGTGTAATTTTTACAGACGATAACTGAGAATTTTTAATATCATAAAAATAAATTTTTAAATAAATAAACGGAGAGAGAGGGAAAAAAAAAAAGACTTTAGTAACGGTTGAAGCAGAAAAAAGAATAACTACTTGCAGGCTTTTCCAATGCGGGGTTAGGAAAGTTCAAACTCTGTTAGTATAGTTTAACAAGGAAGAAAAATGTAAGCCACAAGGTTTGGGCTCTCCTTCAGTGCAACGTAGGTGAAACTTTAAAACTTTCTTTCTCGTATAAGGCTAATAGGTGACTGGAAAAATATTTATTTGGGAAAATTTCTCTTTAAAAAAAAGTATAGTTTTAATACCAAAAATATATTTTTTTTACGTGGATTTATTTAACTATTAAGTATTAACTGTTTATTTATTTATTTAATCTTGTTTGTTTGTTTATTTTTCTTATAAAAAACACATAATACCAACGTTAAAACAAGAGTAAAAATAGTTATATCACTAATAGTTATCAGTTATGCACAAGATAAAATTAATCATGTTATTGCATAACAATGCAAGTGCATTTAATATAATTAGTTTACACTTGAGCACTTATTAATAATTCAATTATGCAAAATATTATTATATGAATATAATCAATCTAAATATAATCTAATATAGTAAGCAATAATTATATTGAATGTTCGTACATAGAAGGTTAAATATTTATTTATATAAGTATACATCAAATTTTAATGTTTATTAGCTACAGAAAACAGCTTTCTAAGCTAAAATAATATTCAAACTAATGAAATGTATAAAATTAATTAAACAATAATTAATGAATTCATATAATTTAATTTGTACTAATAAGATTTTTTTTTATCTGATTTTGAATTCTGGTAAAAGAATATCTAAAATTTTGTATTTAAAAATACAAAAAAATATCAACCCTCAAATAGAAATATCTCGTCATTTTCCAGTATAAACGTTACACTCTTAAAGGCGTACAACACCTTGAACAAAAAAGTTGTGAAATGTCCTAACAAACCTGAATATCAACGTTGATTTGGCCGAAGTCATTGATTTCTAATTTATTTTCCATTCACAAAATACCGCTGGTGGTCACGCTTGTTTTACGCGCGCTTAAACCGGGCGAGCTGTGACGTCAGTGACCGCCAGTGGCATTTTGTGAATGGAAAATAAATTAGAAATCAATGACTATGGCCAAATCAACGTTGATTTTCAGGTTTGTTAGGATATTACACAACTTTTTTGTTCAAGGTGTTCTACGCCTTTAAAGAAGAGGTGTTAAAAAAAATTGTACAAAAAGACATGAGAACCTAATGGTGAAAACATTGGTTTCCAACGGCTAAATTTGGTGAACGGCTCAAACGTTTGTGAAGTTATTTATACGTTTTTATCGTTTCAATTTAAATGCTTAGAGACGCCATAATCGTTAATTTGACAATACTTAAAACAATGCAAAACTCCCCATTGTAATAGTTTCCACGACTTTTTTTCAAATTTTTTAAAGTGTATTGATTATATTATGACCTGTTCACAAAGTGCAATATTTTCATTATATTATATTATTAATATTGAATTCCAATGATATTTATTGCATGTTAAAACTATTGCTCTGAGTGAGTGAATATGATTTAAGTCTTTTTTTTTAAGTTACATATTTTGTAAAAGTTACATTTTATATATTTAATACTGTTATTAAGGTAAAAGTTATGTTTTCAACCGTAACATGAGATATAAGAAACAAATATGATATTGACCCAAGATATAGTTCATATAAGCAGTTAAAAAAAGCGTTGGACGTGTCATAGAAATATTGTCAATTTATATACAATAGTAATAATATACACAAAAACTATTTAATATAGTTGACTCAATCGGAAGAGGTTCCGTTAAGTAATATAATGTAGCAGGGAAAACTAATAATAGTTTTAAATTGTAATTGTTACTACTTTAATATAATCCAAACCAAAAGTCATAATAAATCAATTGAAATTCTATCATTGTACAATAAGAAAGTTCTATATTTGACATGAAAGAAGAAATATTTTTTTATGTACTTTTGATATTATATCAGATCTTGCTTACCTATCAAATCTCTCTCTCTCTCTCTCTCTCTCTCTCTCTCTCTCTCTCTCTCTCTCTCTCTCGTCTTACACAAAAAGTACACATATTATTGGAAAAATGTTGGCTGCATCATTTCCTTTATTCTATTCACGTATCTGAACTGAGCTCTTCCTGACAGGTAACAAACTACCCTCATACCCCTAAACTTTCAGCTGAATAATTGTCGACTTTTTTTTTTTTTTTTTTTTTTTTTTTTTTTAGTTCGAAAAGACAAAAAAATATCACATCGCTATGCAAACTTAATCCTCTCCACTTTTTACGTAAAGAGTTTCTGCCTCCAGCGCTTACACATAGAAATATTTTTAGATATCGAGGTATTACAATACATTGTATACGTTTATACATATAACAACGACAGAAGGCAATATTTTTGTTAATATTATGCACCCTTTTCTTATAAAATACAAAAAGAAAAAGAGAAGAAATTTTAAATATAAAGCTTCTGTCTTTTGATTCCATAAAATGATACCCCCACCCACTGCATAACCACCCTATAAGTAAGAGAGAAAAGAATAAAAATATTAAAAAAAAAGTTATAAAATAAAGTTTTGATGTGATAATGAATTTTGATTGATGATTATTTTCATATTAAAAGCATTTTATTAAGAATATTTTAATATTATATTAGTCATTATGGTAGTGAATAAAATTATTTAAAATTTATCATTTTAAAAATATTTTAAGACTGTTATTATTAATAGATTTTTAATTTTCAAATAGAAATTATATAATTCACCTGTTTATAGAAATTGTGTTGTTTATACCCAAAATTACGAATACTGTATAACGTCTCCACAATACAACACTGTTCCACAGATAATATAAAAGATTGTTAATATTCATAACATCAAATTAAAAAATTAGCCAAATACCAATTTTTTGATCAAATTGCAAAAAAAGAATTTGACGTTTTGACTATAAAACAAACATTTAAGTCTAAAAATTCCGGGTTTTTAAGACGTAAAAAAACAACTCTTGCCTTGATTTGATAGCAGCTGAATAACTTACTGCGCTTCTACCTTTTTTTCTTTTTCCGAGATCGTGGACATTTTTAAGTTTATAAGTGTACTACTATTGATTAGAAATCACATGGAACCTAATACACATGCACATTACTCAGCAAAAAGAATAATATAAAAACTTAAACACTTATTATCTTTACTAATATTATCTTTATGCTTCATAATATTTGAATATTTTTACGTACAAAATATATATTGAACGTCTGACAGTTTGTGCTGACTAAGAATAATACAATAATAACAAAAAAAAAAAAAAAAAAAAAATGAAGAAGAAGAGGAAGGGACATAATGTAAAAAGCATGACTTTTTTCTTCTTTTTATAAAGACTTATAAACTTTTTAACATACGTGATTTTTATATTGACATTTTTTCTTATTTAAAAAGAAAAAAAGAGAGAGAAAAAAAATGGCGAGGGAAAAATGACAAATTATTTTTTCTTTCTATCGTAGTTACTTTGACAGGTTGATAGTAGTAAAGCATGTAGCCATAGTTTGATCTTAGCTTTAAGATATTTTACTATTATAAAATAGTATATTATATATAAGTATACCTACATTATAGTGAAAAATAGACATACAAGTTAATGTTAAATTTATGATATTGTACAAAATTTTGATTAAAAAAAATATTGCACACCCGAAAAAGTTTTTATTTTATGAAGATTTCTTGTAGTATTTCTAATAACATTTAAACATTTCTTAAAAGTAGTTTTTAAAAACTTTTATTAAATTTGCAAAGAGGTACGATAAAAATTGCAAGCTAATACTTGTAAACTATAGTACTTTTTATTGAAAGAAAATATGTGCAAAATAATGAATTTGAAACATAATTATCAAATGCACAATTAAAAAGTTCTTTTTAAAAAAAAATAGGTAAATTAATAAGAAATTGCCAATAAATTACAATAATTTATCTGAATGTTAAACTATGAAGAACAGTAACCAAAACCAATAAGTACTGGTCAGCTGGAGACGTGTATTGCGGGTCAAAATTACATTGATCAAATGGGCAACAAAATATAACTTCCAGGATAAAATAAAATTAAAGGCAACAGAAAATTGAATAACGATATTCTCTTTGGATTACCTATCTATAGAAATACCTTATATATAAGTAGTGAAATAGAGAGAGCATGGGATATTTTCTAATACCAATGAGTGTGTACAACCTACAACCAAACGTTACCTACAAAAAGAACCAGACAAGTTGCAGCCACGTATTTTGGTCTTTTGCACTTTTGAAATTTCGTATTTCTCTATGATTTCTCTTTTACAGTTATTTCTACAGTCCTATTTATTTTTCAATTCAAGATTTTTGCGTAATATAATTTTACACATTATAATTGTTAAACTATTTTCATGTCTTTGACGTACATTATAAACTGCCTTTTTTGTTCTATATTACAATTCTGTATTTTACTATGAGTAACAAATCAAAGGTTCTCCAAATATATGATGAACAAATTTTATTCGAAGACTTAAATCAATGTTGCTAGATTTTTTTTTATATTATATCATGTTGAGAAGTCAATAAAGAAAATGTGTGAGCGATTGAGAAGTATTTCTTCCTGCCTTGGTATATGGACAGTTCGTTTTCACATACTTGGAACCTTATGGTGCACTTTGCACACTATAGCTGCTGTTGCTTTTTTTTTTTTTTTTTCTTTCTTTCTTTTTCTTCTTTCTTACTTTCTTTTTTATTGACATTTTTTTTTCTTATAACCATTTATCAAAATTTTACTACTTTCAAAATTTACACAATTTTTACTGCTCACTCAGCATTTTTTTTTTTTTTTTTTTTTTTTTTTTTAGATTTATGAATTATGCAAAAATATTTATATTAAATAATTTATTTATTGTCAATCAAAAACATGCAATATACATATAAGTATATTAAAAATACGCCAATAAGCTATACTTTTTTTAAATACAGAAGTACTAAAGGCTGCTACAAAAAAAAGGGAGGAAGGGGTACCATTAAACTTGAAAACTTGATTTTCCGTCCAAAAATAAATTGTCACAAAATTTTTTTTCGTCCCTGTAGCATTTAAAGCTTATACATTTAAGTTATAGAAAAACCTTAAAGGTTAAAGAAAAATGCTCTTTCTTATGATTATGAGGTTATTTAGAGTTATTGATCTTACTTTTAGAGAAAATTGTTTATTTTTAATAAAGATTTTTGAGAAGTTCTCATTGACATAGATTTCTTGATAAAAGTTAAATATGAAGAGAAAAACAAACGAAACAAAAAAGTGCATAGAGTTAATTTCTTTTTCTATATTTTGCCATAAAATAATGTGGTTTTATCGAAAATGTTATAGAAAATAAAATAAAAATTCAATTTTAATTTTACTAAGAGGTAAATATTACACATTTCTTTCAGCTTATACAAGACAAGTATAAGGAAAGAAGCAACAAGGTAAATATTTTGTAAATTAATACAAAAACATCAAAGAGATTTAATTAAAAAAAAGTATATTTTTCCGGTTTTTAATTTTGTTTTTCTATCTGTAAAGACGAAAAAACCTGTTCTCCTTCTTATTTAAGATATATTTTGATACATTACGAATCATAAAGCGTGTATATATATACGAATACTGAAAGAAATTTGAAATGGAGTTTACTTACATAAATATAGAAAAAATATAACATTTTGAAATACTAACATGTTAAAAGAATTTCATTATAATTGATTTGAACATGAAATAGATTGACAGATGGAGGAAAAATACATATATATATCTATTTTCTTTTTCGTATTTGAAATGAGATATTTCTTCGCGGCTTTGGTAAGTTTTCATGTCAGAAAAAAGGAAAATCTTCTTTTTTGATGGTAGATTAATTGAGTATGCTGCTCAGCATTTCTTATACAAGCACTTTTCTCTCACCCTAAGTTTGTGAACTTATCATATATATATTTGTATGTTAAAGTGAACGTAAATTGAACCAACATTACAAGCAAGAAAACCCCTTCTACGCCACGCCTTACAAGATTTTTTTTTTATACATACATTAAAAAAAGAATTGAGGAAAGGATCAGAGAGAGAGAGAGAGAGAGAGAGAGAGAGAGAGAGAGAGAGAGAGAGAGAGAGAGAGAGAGAGAGAGAGAGAGAAATATAGATAGATGACTGATCGTCTATAATAATAGTTTGAAAAGTGTTCCGAACTATTAATGTTTTGAATCTAAGAAAAGTATAAAAATAAAATCAAACATTTATTATATATTTTTAGAAAACTCATACGTCAAATATAAAGTTTAAAATTACATCCTTCTTTATCATCAATTCAAAATAAAGTCTACTAACAAATTTAATATATTAGATATTTGAGGAATACAATTTTCAAAAAGGGAGTTTTAAAATTATAATTATGTATGGGTTTTAAATGAAATTTAGGATTAAAAAAACATTTAATTTGATTTTACCTGGAGTTTAAATAGACTATTACTGTTTTTGTTTTTATTGCTGTTGTTGCTACAAAGTTTTTTTTTTTTTTTTTTTTTTTTTTTTTTTTTTTTTTTTTGTAAAGTTCCATACTACTGAACATGATTCACTATGATTTAATTTGATGTTTTGATTTGAGATATAGTAGAAATGAATGAAGTAAGGTGGATTGGTGAATCGTCCCAAGATATAACTCTGACTTGACGTATGGGCCACTTCCATCTTGCACTGCCAAGACTGTCCAGAAACATGATAAAATCAGTCAAGCTTATAAATACCTCTTCTACCGTTTTACTAGTGACACACGACTGTCTACCTGCATGGGTATCAACGTGCAGAGAACATAAAACTGCATTCAGAACATCTCATGGCTTCTGCAAAATAAGCAACAAACATATCTACAGAGAAACGAACTCATGATCTCTCGCTCGGCAATCCAATACGCAAACCATTGCGCCACAGGCTCAGATTCATTATATAAGCTGTATGTTTTTACATCAAAGAACTATATTATAAAGTATGGCCCATTTTAGACTAAAATTGGCTTTTGCTTCAATTATTGATACACAGAAATGAAATTTTGTCATTTGAATCACATTTTTATCACAATACTATATGATGTAAAAACTTGATCAAAAAAGTCGATTAATAACGATTTAGGTGACTAAAGGCCTTAAAAACAAGTAGAAATAAAAAATTCTGTGTAATAGTTTTCAGTATTGTAATATTTTGTAAGTATGATATTCAATTTTTTGAATCTTTTTGCGCTTTATTGAAATATAGATTTTAAAAAAAAATTATTGCAACAATAGAAAATGATTGCTGCAATTGCTTTTATTGCTACGTGTCAAAACACAAGTTAATAAAATGTAGATGTGCTTTTATGCTATAATAGTCAATTGTTGTAAATTTATTCTTTTGTTGAATAAATTTTATATTTTATGATATAAATGATAATATCTGAAATGAAATTATATACTGTTATAATTATCTATCTTGTCATGAAAAAATAAATTGCTGTAATAAATAACCTTATTAAATATTTCCCGTATTTATATATATATATATATATATATATATATATATATATATATATATATATATATATATATATATATATATATATATATATATATATATATAAACTTATTGCTTTGTGGCTTCATTTTAATTTTCTTCTAACGATGACGTTTTAAATAACTAAAAATACACTGACTATATTGTTTTTAGATTTATGAATAAAATTTCTATCGATTTGTTCAAATTTTAAGTTACTGCTTACTTTTATGTTAAGCAAAAAATTGATAAATTTTCTGTTTGTTTTAATAACTAAATCATTAAAAATTAATTTATTAAAATATTCTTTAGATTTGTCAATATTTCTTGATTTAATGTATTTTTTTTTATATAGAATTAAAATGAGAGGAAAGCAAAAATTAAAAGCATTTGAAAATATTTGCTATTGAAATGAGTTGGTAATTATATGTTAAGGATAAAATTTGATATTTTTGAGTTGGAGAGGGGGAAGGGGATTTTTTTATTGCAAAAAAATCGTACTTCCACTTTCTTCATCAAAAAATTAATTTTTTTTTTATTATTATTTTTTTGAAATGTTTACCTTCATAAGTTTCCAATAAATAAAATAAAATTGCTTCTTTAATAATTGCAACTAAATCCTTTCTGTAAGGCCTTGCAGGTTGCATAATAACAGGAGCTAAAGCTAATCTTGTAATAAAAATTCTTTTTTCGTATATTTAATAACTACAAAATTAATAAATAAATTAACTTTGAAATCTGTTCACGAGAAAAATTAATTAAATTAGCTTAACTTTTTTCTTAGTTCATATTTTAGCTCTTCATCTTATTTTTTTTCTTACAATTTAATTACGCTATAGCGTAAACTTAAAGTGAGTGAACGAGAGAAGAAAAAAGAAAGTTGATATATATATATATATATATATATATATATATATATATATATATATATATATATATATATATATATATATATAAAAGTTGCAGAAGGTTTAAGACTTAAAAGTTGAGTCTATATATCGCTGCAGTGTGTCAAGAGAACGCGTATGGAAAGAGTGAATCCACAACCCATTTCCAGTAGCAAGCAAGGGCGGAGGTGGTATAGCAGCTAAACGGGACAGGATGGCGCGCAGTGCAGCTAGCCTACTGGAGTGATTTATGGGCTAACTGTGTGGTAGCAACAGACAGGAGACACAAGCTAAATTGTTTCCGACTCAGGAGCTGGCCTTAGGACCCGATAAAAAAAAGGTCACCGCTTTGGCAACTTCTCTCTCTCTCTCTCTCTCTCTCTCTCTCTCTCTCTCTCTCTCTCTCTCGTTGAGCGGCAGTTGAAAGGATGAGATGACGAACACAAAAGATTGACCAGACGTTTTTCTTGCCCGATTCACAACTGACCAACGACATTTTCGATCTCTTGTCGCATTCACGACATCTAGTTTTTTTTCTATCGTAGTCTATACGTTTATTTAAACACACAATAAAAAACATAAAAATCCACAATAAAAAGAAGAGGAGGAAAAAGAAGAAGAAGAAGAAGAAAAAAAAAAAAAGAAAAAAAAAAAAGAAACGTACAATTGAAACACAGCTTTTACAAACAAGAAAGAAAAAAAAGTATGGTATAAAACATACTGTACAGAATTTATTTTCAGATTTTATAGTGGATTAAGTTTTTAAAAGTTTTTTATTCTTAATATAGCTTTTAAATCTCTCATATTTTCTTTATACGTTAATATAAAAAATCTTATAGAATAGAAGTTATTTGGCCAATGACTTGATTTTAATGATCAATATGATCATCTCACACTATAATATTAAAGTGTTTTAAAAATTATTAATATAAAAAGACGTTGACATTAAATAAACAAAATTTTAGTGGTAGGTAGAAAGGAGATTTTAAAATAAAATCAAACTCTTACAATTTTGTTTTAAGCAGTTATTAATTTTCTCTGAAATTGAATGCAGATATTTAAAATTATATCAAAATGTAAAAGAATTTTTTTTGTAGTGATGTGCTGAAAACGAAGGGATTCCATAATATATGAAATATTAAGTAAGCAGCTAAAAATAATAATGATAATAAAAAAACTGGAATTGACAGTTAAAAAATATATATTAAGCTATCTACTCCTAAAAATAGTTATAATAGACTAAAAATTTTACTTTTATATTGCAAAATATTTCCTTAAATGTACAATATACGGAAACTATTGCAATGAAGAAAGTGCTTTATGTAAAAAGATAACGTCTTTCACACAAAGTACTTGACACTGAAACCAGAGGAGGGTTGTTTATCAGAGAATATAACGCTGCGGGGGTTGAAGAGAAGGAGTGTGCGACGTCGATCACCAGTAAAGAAGAAAGCTTTCGTTTAGAGCCACAACAATTTACGACTCCATATAGGCTCTAAACTATACTTGTCTGTACGGGACTGTTTCTCTACACACACACACACATACACACAAAATAGATAGCGACAATGCATCTCTTTCTCTCTCTCTCTTTCTCTTTTTCTACACACGTTTATCAGAATATTGACTTCAAGAATAATGATATAGGCGGCGTAGAGAGAGAAAGAGAGAGAACGACTTTGCAAAATGTTCCTTTAACGGTCTCATTTAACGGCGAGCTAACATTGCTTGATGGAGAGAGAGAGAGAGAGAGAGAGAGAGAGAGAGAGAGAGAGAGAGAGAGAGAGAGAGAGAGAGAGAGAGAGAGAGAGAGAGAGAAACGAAAAAAACGATGGTGATGTAACCATCTTTACCACATATCTTTCAAGTAATAAAGTTTGCCATATACTTTCTCGGTTCTCTCCCTATTTCTCGATTACGACTATTTCTCTTCTTTCGCTTTTTTTTATGTTCAAATATATATTGATATTTTACACAAGGCAAGGAGAGAGTGAGAAGAAAAAAATGAAAACCTGTATACGTAGAAGTGTTAAAAAATGTTTTGTATTTTTGTTATAGGATATAAAATGAAGTGAAATATTATGTGAATATAATACAACTGAATGACATAAAATGTTATGTTTTACAAGTTATTTTTATTCACTGATCCTTTTTTTTTTTTTTTTTTTTTTTTTTTTCCTTCTTTTTTTCTTCTTATACCTAAGACTTTTATGAAATGTTTTTTAAGAGTTCACCAAAATGATTTGTTATAATATATATAAAAAAAGTGTTTATATATAAGAAAGCTCCCTTACATAAAATTATTCACAATGCTTTTTATATGCAATTTTATATACAAATAATACTAGTTGTTTTTAGAAACTTTAAACTGTTTTGTATTTATAAAACATAAGTTATTATTGCATTGATGTAGGCTTTCACGGTTCGATGTATGTGGTGTATAGCTAGTCTGTGTGACTCTAGCGGGATAACCGTGGTGAGTGTTGTTCTTCTCCTTATCTCCACAACGTTTCGCGTCAGACGTTGGACGCAAATTCAGGTCACCTTCAGGTTACGTTGGTCGCACCTGAAGATGCGTCCAACGTCGGACACGAAACGTCGTGAAGACAAGGAGTAGAACAACATGAACGTCAAGTTAGCCCCCCCACACACCTACCACGGTTAGCCCGCCAGCGTCTCATAGACTAAGCTATACACCACATAAGTTAGTATTTTTCTTATTTATAAGCTATGTTTATATCTGTTAAATCACAATAACTGTTTATATATATATATATATATATATATATATATATATATATATATATATATATATATATATATATATATATATAAATTTAGAGAATATACTTGTTTGTAACTATATGTTCATTTGTTCCTCTTACCTTTAAAAATGTGCAATCTCATCAAAGAAAGCAAAAGGTGTCGTGTTTCAAAATATGGCAAGCAGGGTTTAGGAGCATCTATAATTATATTAAAACAGTATTTAAGTTGTTGCTATAAATACTCAATTTAAAATTCCCAATTTATCTTAACTTTTGTAAAGGAATAGTTTTAAATTTTTTGTTAAAAATCATTGTTATTTTTTACTTTTATGTACTAAAATCAAATTACAAAAGGTGTCATCAAATGTTTTATAATGAAGTAGAATTACATTTTAATGTATTATTAAACAAAATTTTGAGTTTATATAAGAAAAAAAAAACATTAACTAGAGAAAGAGGGATTGATTTCAAAGTGAGTCATAAATTATCTTTGCTTGTGTTTCAAAGGAGTTTTGAGTAATTTGATCTCAAAATGATCAAGTAAGATTTAGCTGAGGGTTTACATAAGATAAGTAGAAGGCGGTGATAAACTTTTAAACTGCTAAAGTAAAACTTTAAACTTTGTAAATATATATATTATATATAAGAAATTTAAATAGAGAGGAGGAAAGAGAATATAAGGCAATTACGAATATCATACATTTTTGATGCAATATCATACGTAAAACAAACATGCTTTTTTAAGTCTGTTCTTAAATTGTAGTATAATTATACTTAAAGTTATTAACATATTATTAAGGTACAATGTAAATATATTAAAGGCGTAGAACACTTTGAACAAAAAAGTTGTGTAATATCATAACAAACATGAAAATCAACGTTGATTTGGCCGGAGTAATTTATTTCTAATTTATTTTCCATTCACAAAATGCCTCTGGCAGTCACTGACGTTACAGCTTGCTTGTTTTACGCGCCTTTAATACTCGTAGTTCGTTATTACATGGTTGGTTTTTGCTCGTATTTATAAATAAATAGGTATACATAAAGTAAGCTGTAAGGTATGCTCAATGAGCATATAATAGAAATAAAAAAATTGATTTCATAATACATTTAAAACACGATCTATATATTTTATTGTTGAAAAATATTTATTTAGTATTTTTTGAAGGTAAATTTTGAGGCAAATAAAATAAATTAATAAACAACAATGCTATAATGTAATTGTTATAGAAGACTTGCAAATGTAGGTTTATAGTGAAATAAAAAAACAAATTGAGAGACTAACAATACTACGTATACCAAAGAACTAGCAGACGACTTTGTGTTTCTATCTCAATTTAACATGCTTTCTTATGACGGAATGAAGCAGCTATATATAACTCACGTTAGAATTTTTCTCAATACTGACATTTATACTGCAGTTTTAGAGCCTTAAGGCTTTTTTTTCCTAAAGTTTAAATCGTTTATTAATTATTTTGTCACCAAATTGACTTAAAATTTAGGAAAACAAAGGTTTTAAAGCTTAATTAATAACCAAACTACAGCGAAAAAAACAACAGTATTATGAAAAATTTCTAACTTAAGTTATAGGATGCTTTATTCCGGCCCCCATACGAATGCATGTTAAATTCAGACAGGAACACAAAGTCGTCGGCTATAGCACTTTGTTTGCATTGATGGGCTGTAAATTTGTTTATTTTCTCAGTAAACCCCTTTTTGAAAGTCTTCTATTGGGATTATATTGTATACGCAAAGAGGACAAATTTCTAGCGTCTATTTTGTAGCGTCTAGCTACATATTATACTATATTATAGACTTTTGACGAACGTTTTGTGCACTACCTGGAGAGGTGCTTCACCTTTAGTTGTCATTTCTATAATATACAACGTATAGCGATGATTTGGTTATTTTCGTTATTTAATCTAAAAATTGCGTTGTCGTTTCGTATTTGTTTTCTCAGTGTTCTTCTTTTGTTTTAAAGGTTATGTAAAAATATAGGTATCGTTTTTGTTTTTATTATATTAGGAATTGTTAAATATTTGAAATATTCCTGTGGTTTTTTTATTATATATATGATTATTATTAGTATTTGGTCTACACTTACTTCATGGAAGGCTATAAAATTCTTGTAACATTTTTTTTGTAACTTTATAACACTTTCATATGGTTTCCACGTAACTAATTATGAATTTTATCATAAAAATAGCTTAATATCTTGAGTTCGAGTTGTTTTTACAGTCTAGTAAAACATTTTTTCAGTGTATGGTTGTATATTTTTTTAAACATAAAAAACTCATCATTAATAAATAAATCATAAAGAAAGCTGATATTTCTTGAAAGATTAAATATTTTATTGCGTTCCATGTCTTTACAGAATAGAATACAAGTTAATACAAATGCATTTATTTAAACAAAAAACTATACAATAAATAAAAGCTGTACTGTATAAATTAATCACAAGTATCGAACATTATTAGCTGCCAGATTATAGTCTGACACATTGTAAAACATAGTATCAAGTATAGGAAACTTCCAAACTTACTGGTACAACGATACAAAATGATTTACATTGCTTTGTATCATTATGTAGTGTCAATAACTTGGAAACTTTACTATAAAATGGGATTGACTTGTAAATAAATATCAATTTATTTTTTTAATTTGAACAATATTTTTACAACAATTTAAAAAAATATATTATATTCCAAAGAAAATCTAAACTTATAGTTTTTTTCTTTTACAACAAAACACTATACTAAATTCAAGCATATTATACTTTCACTCTCTATATATACTAACATAAAATATTAACTTGAAGAAAAGTTTGTAACTAAAAATGAATAAATGGTTAATAAGAAGCAATAAATTTTTAATTGGTAAACTTTATAGTTTTATGAAGTGACAAAGTAGCCAGAAATTCAAGAAGGTCACAATCTTTCAATATACAAATTTATACACTACTTCAAAAACTTTAGTGGATTGAAATTTTAATGTTTTAATCATCAATTAAGTACTAATTAAGATTTAGTTGCTTTTTTTTTCATGTTATTAAGTTAAAAATTTTATTTAATGAAAAGTGTCTGGAAATTTATCGATATTTATTAGTTTACCCATAGGTAATTCTTTTATTATTATTATTTTTTTTTGCAAAACTTTCTTTAAGCTAAGATTACGATGTGTGTGTGTGTGTGTGTGTGTGTGTGTGTGTGTGTGTGTGTGTGTGTGTGTGTGTGTGTGTGTGTGTGTGTGTGTGTGTGTGTGTGTGTGTGTGTGTGTGTGTGTGTGTGTGTGTGTGTGTGTGTGTGTGTGTGTGTGTGTGTGTGTGTGTGTGTGTGTGTGTGTGTGTGTGTGTGTGTGTGTGTGTGTGTGTGTGTGTGTGTAAATCTGGGTTGAAAATGAAACATAAATTTAATATTTTATTTGTTTACAAAAAATCATAAAATATAGAATTTACGTTTTTCATTTATTATTTACTTTATGAACCTTTTTTTGAGAGCACAAGCTATAAGTGCAGAGTATTGCAATTGACATTTTATGTAAATAGGGGAGTCGAGGGTATAATTTTGACGATAGTATGACATTTAATTACTTAAGTAAACAAAGGTTTTTCCTCTTTCAAGGTTTCGTGTATTTATAGTGGTAGAAAATTTTCATATATTTACAAATATCAAATATCTCTAAAGTTTATAATTTATATTGCTAAATGTAACAGATACTTTTTAATTTTCTTTAAAGTATTTTATAGACCATTTAAAAGTTTATAATATAAATTAGTCACTTAAGTTTAATTTTTTGTTGCTTAATTATTTTTCAAAAGTCAAATAACAAATTAAAAAAAAAAAAAAAAAAAAAAATGATATAGGACTATTTAATGATTTTTTCAACTATAGATATAAAAATAACTGTAGCATGGTATTTTTTCAGTTCATATTCAATAAAAGCAGTTCTCATACTTTAGTATATTATTTTTGTGATACTGTTCCTTTTTCATCATTATTTTATAAACGGTGAGCAGTGTGAAAAAAAAAAGAGGAGAAAAACAAATAATAAAATTTTATAAAAATCAAGATAAAAATTTTCTTTTAAAAAGTGTTTTAATTTAATCAAACTCTCACAAATTTGAATTAGTAAACTACAAAGGAAAAAGGATATGAATATAATTTTACTAAATTAAAACGTCATATTGCAAAAGCTTTAATCACATTTTATAAACTGGAAAAACAGGGAAAAAATAAATAAGTCAATAAAAAAACTAATTTGACTTTTTTTTTGTGCTGCGGATATAAAAATGAATAAAAAATGGAAAATGATGTAGAAAGAGAGAAATTGTGGCGCGTGCACAAGTGGTCCATAGTCTTCTATCTCTCTCTCTCTCTCTCTTTTCCCCCACTCCGTACTTGCCACATCACAGCATGAAAAACATCTCTAACAAACTCTTATTCTTTGGAAAGTATTCCAATGAAATATTAATTTGTAAAAAGTTGAACGTTGACGTCTAGAAAGCGGTTTTGCAGAGGGATGATAAAAAATGTCGCTAACTCTCTCTCACTCTCTCTCTCTCCTGCTGGCTGCAGCACTCTCGGGGTTGTCGCTTGACAAGCAGGCGCGAGAGAGCGAGCGAGCGAGAGCTGGAGTATTTGGTGAGTAATTGGGAGTCACTCGTGGTATGCCAAACTCAAAATGATGGATGACACAGACGAGAATTCTACTAAAAATAAACGATGCAAAGTTCCATTTTTTTTTCCTAATTACATAAAGTATTACTTATATTTACATGTTTAATTTAGGTTACATTTTTATATACGGGTTTAATTACATAATATTGACATAAAATAAAAATATTAGATTTATTATTTTGTAATATTAATGTTTAACTTTTAGAAAGAAGGTAAAATTATTTAATTAACCAAAGTTTATACACTAGAATAAATTTCTATGGTTTGTAGCAGGAATATTTATAAAAATAATAAAAATATTGTTTAACCAATCTTAATAAATAAATAAAATAAATAAAATTAAATACTCATTTTTATTCAAAAACATAAATTTTTTTGAAAGGGTGAGTCTGACCTTCTTTCACACCTAACCCCCAAAATAATAAGTACATGTATATAAAGATCAATATGGATTTATGAATATAGTAAAACCAAATAAAAATATACATCAAAACAATTTAAACTGAAAAGAAAGTATTGATACGTAGCGAAAGTATGAAAAAGTAGAAAAAGATAAAAGTACACTTGCAAGCAGCACTATAAAAAGCAAGCGCTTAATTATTTTTTTAACAAAACTAAAAAAAGCAATTGATGGATTTTTTTTTTTTTTTTTGCAATTTTCTTATAATTTTTATTTTTATATGGATGGAAATTTAATGGGCCACAAAATTTTATAAATGCAGTTCATAAATATTATATTAGTTTTTATTTTTTAAAACACTGCTATACAAATATGAATTTTGTTGTTAATTTTTTTGTATTAATTAAAATAACTGCAATGGAATAAATAGCTTTAAAAACTATGTTTTACTCTACTCAATTTTAAAATAAGGTACTTTATTTAAAATAGTACATTAATTATAATGATGTACACTAGAATGATGCAAATAATAATAATGAGCTCGCGGAAGTGTCCCACCGCGCCCAGGAGAGAAAGTCAGAGTACATAAGTCACCTTGATGCAGGAAGTAAGCGCCTCGTGCCGCAACAGCCATCAACTCGATGCTTACGTTAGTAAAATAGTCACAACGTTTGGGCGGTGACAGGGCGCGTACATCTTTGCATGAGCACGGTGCACGCGTTTATTAGCCCCCCCCCCCCAAATCATCGAGCTAAAATTTAAAATAATAACATTGAAAAAGAAGGCATAACAGTATAGAATAAAATATATTACACAAGTAATTTTTTTATTTTAAATTTTAGTAGCTTGATGAAATAAATTACTGCCGCTGAATTCATATGTGTGGGCCAGAATTTGTTAAAAGAAATAGGCCACAGAAAAAAAAAATGAAATTTTTTAATTTAGCTTCAAGTGATTATTTATCGATGTCACTAAAGGAATTTGTAAATATTGTTTTTTTTTTCTTTCATTTCCAATTGTTACATATGAAATAAAAAACCTAAGATGATACATTTTAAATCCTTATAGTATAGAAGTCAATCAGTGCTAGTGTAAAAAAAAAACAATAATAAATAAATAAAAAATGAAACAAATGAAAATAATTTAAGATTATTCGATTCATAATTTAAATACTACATGTTTGATTTAAGGTGTGCAACTAGTTGATAGTTATTTTCTAAGTTTTTTTAGTTTCACTTTTTCTTTCAGCGATAATCTATATTTGAATGTTACACACACAAAATGACTATCACAATTAGCAGTAATTTAAAAACTCTCATATATAAATAGATAGTTTTATTTATATATGTCATTTATTTATAACACAAAATTTAGAAGAAGAAAATGATTTTTTAAAGCTAACTATTTAAGAAAAAATAAAAAATAAATAGTATTTTAAGTTGGTTAATTTATTTAAAGTAAAGAATATTCTAAAAGTATAGCCTTGCGTCTCAGTCTCGTTGACAATTTTCATTGCAAGCTCTTAGAAGAAGAACAAGATGTTCCTTTTGCTGCTGTACAGTATACGTTACGTAGGAGTAACACTTGCTGTTCTGGTAATAGCTTGTGAATCAACCTTTCCACGCGTACGAGATGTGTGTCTTAAACTGTACGTACAATACATAAAATCATTCAGTGGCATAGCCAGTATATTGCAACGGGAGGGATACAGATTATAAAGAGGGTGGGTAAAGAGTAGGAACAAGGGAACAACCCCATTTAACCATGCTTTTGCAGAACTTAAGGGCCCCCAACCCACTACCCTTAAAATCATTAAAGGTATTCGCATTATGGGGGAACAAAATCAACAGTATAAAAATATTTGAACATTTAAATGAGTTCCTAAATTTTTTTTAAATTTATAATATTTAAAGTATAAAATTTAAAAAAAAAAGTGATGTGATGATACTATCTTGTTTTCCTCTTGGGTTATCCGCGTAGTGACGGTGTTGGCGTCAGGATCCGACATGTGTTTGTTTGGGATAAAGTTGTAGGTTTTGCCAGAGGTGGTTGAGAAAATCTTGACGTTTTCTGTTCTCAGCAGCATTTTGTTTAAGTCTGGCACCCACCCTAACTCACTCACTCTTTTCTCTTTCTCTTTTCAACATCTCACTCGTCTTTCAGCCGCGCACATGACACACCCAACTGTTGAACACAAGCAAAATGTAAATATCGTTTCACTTTAATTTACTTCAGTAAATATTATAAAATAAACTGTAGAAGTTGAGAGTTATATTATATAAAATTATTATACATATATATTCACTCACCATACTCTTATTTTAAGGTAAATATTTTTTGTTGTGCATGAAATTTTTTATATACTTGCCACACAACATTTCGTTTACGCATACGGAATATTAAGTAAAATTATATGAAAATTTAATGATTTATTTTTATACATAGATATTTGACTGAATTTGAAATTTTTATATTTAATTTACAATAATTTCTTTTATTGTTATAAATAAATTGTTGTTTATTGATATATATTTTTTGTTATGTCTGCTTTCTGAAAAACAAAAGTTTTTCACTCTCATTTAGAAGTCATTTCAACTCTTAAAGCAAAATGTTTTGGCACATAAAAATAATTTACTATATTATATTTGATTAGAAATCACTAAATTTCAATGCGTAGATAATATAATATTTATTTATAATATTAAAGAAAATTTTTGTTTGTATTAATAAGTAATAAAGTGACACAAAAAATATGCACATTAAAGAAATAGGAGAGTTTTGTTTTTTTGATGATTTGAAATAAAAATATCCCCTAAGCTTGCAAAGACCATCATCACAGATATAAATAAAATATATTTAAATCCTTAAAAAAATGTTTTGAAGAAATGATGAAAAAGTCATAGCTATTATATCAGCCTTTAGAATGATACTTTTTGTCTTGCATATTTGTGTGAAAGGAAAAAAAAAAAGAAAAAAAAAAAAGAAAAAAAAAAAAAAGAAGGTATTTTAGGAAATGGTTTCAACGTGAGGGATATATTTCATAAAGTGAGAAATTTTGAGTACGCAGCAAGTTTGTAACAACGCTGCAGTATGCTGAGAAGTATGCAAGTTTGTGAGTATAAAATCGCTAAGACGTGATACTATAACGTATGGCATGCACGTCTTTTCAATTGTCTACTTTACATTGTGTGAGTGTACTGTACCTGCCAAAGCTTTTACTCTACGTACGATAACAATCAATATTACTTTGTTAATCCATTCCATATTTTAAACTCAATATTAAACTCAAAGTGAAGTTTATATTATATATATATATATATATATATATATATATATATATATATATATATATATATATATATATATATATATATATATATATATATATATATATATATATATATATATATAAACTCATGCATGCATAATCTTTCCATGATTTCATACAAGAAGCATAATGATTATTTATTTATTTGTTTCATCCTAAAACAGGCTTGCGCCCAATACACACAGTACATTAATTATAATAATCATAATTATTTAAGACTAAAACAAAAGTTGATTTGACGATTTATTGTTAAAATAAACCCATAATATGCTTTATCATGCATAATAAGTTATTATATTACTGCTACTACAAACTAAAGAAGTCTAACAGCATATTATATGCTATCACAGTGGAAATCATTTTGATTGATTTCTTCATTGTTCACCTGCTAAACAAAACTATAAATGGGCTACACAATTTCTTAACAACAACTTTATTAGTCCGAGAATCATTATTGTTTATTTATTTAATTTTTTTTTTACCGAAAAAATTTACAAAGAATGAAAGTTTATCCTGAATTAGAACGTTCAATGTTTCTTTTCTTTTCTTTTTTATTCTTTTAATAATAAACAGTCAACTTCTTGAAGAGAATATTTTGCTCCCATAATAATTTATATTAGGTATATGGATGAAATTATTTCCCACGTCGTGAGAGCGCCTGCAACAATAGAAGATAGGCAACCAGTTGGACATGTGTGTATTTAGTTCATGAAATGCCTATCTTGCTAGGGGCTATATTTTCACACGTATTTGTTTGTATTGTGTTGAAAATACATTCTCCAAAGCAACAGCAACGTCTTAAAACTATGGAAATAAAGTGCTAAATTATATCTGTGATGTGGTGTTATAATAAACTATGTTTTAAAATGTATACATACTATATTACTAAATTATTATTATTATTGATACTATCATTGATTATATACGACAAAATATACTTTAATGTGTGTAATTCTGATTTAACTCATATTAAAATAGTAAGAATAATATTGATCATATAATCTGAGTTTACATTAACCCTCTCTTCTTATTCCTTATGACGTATACGTATGAAGTAGATTGGTTGAAGTTTACTTTTAGATACTAGAAAACACATTAAAAATGAAATGTATTTCTCTCATTCAATTGATATGAGTTGCGCAAAATACGCACTGTATTCCATGCGGGACACAACGGCTTTATTAAAAATTCTTCCTTACTTTTTACACTAAGCATGATAAAAAGGGATAAACAAGGTAAATTATTAACAAAATAGAAGTTAATGTAAATTATATGAGTCTATAACTGAAAAAAATTGTACTAAACAGAGTTGTGTAACAAAAAATAACAATAAAAAAAACATTGATACTTTTAAAATAAAATATAGAGACTCTGTATATCCGATTTTCACTTATAATAAAAACATAAATACAACAATAATAATTATTATTATTAAGTTTTACGTGCTTAGTAAATTCGATTGTTGTAAATTTTATTGACAAGCATGTTTTTCTTTTGTAGATCGTAATATTTTTTTTATATATTTCAACTTAAAGAAAAACACACATTGCATTATTAAGAAATGATGATATCAAATATAGGATAATATTATATTCAAAAATATATATTTTTCTGGGTTTAAAAAAAAGTATGAAACGATATAAAATATATTTTTATATTCATGTCACGTATTTAAGCATCAATCCCAAGTAGACAGTCTCGGCACGAATTGTATTAGTGTCGATCATCACAACCGCATGCGGGCCTCTCTCTCTCTCTCTCTTCTTATATATTTTATATATTATATACACCCTCAGTTTCACTATAATACAACCCTTTTTTTTCTCTTCACGCCAAAGTTAGCCACACGAGTTCTTGAAATGAAGGTAGGAAAATCTATCAATATACTGTATCCTTTTATATATATTATAGCTTCGTAACAGACAAATTGGATATTACAATAAATCCGAAAGTGTGTGAGAGAGACAGAGTGGGAGAAACTATAGATCAGTGGAGAGCGAGCGAGCGAGCGAGAGAGAGAGAGAGAGACAGACAGACCATGCTGTGGTAAAAAAAATATATATAAAGAAAAACTTTTTGCATTGACTGATAAATCGTAGCCACCTGGGAAAGAAAAGTAAAAAAAAAAAAAAAAAAAAAAAAAAAAAAGCAACGGCTTGTACAAGAAGCTAGAAAGCAAACGGGGCAAGAAGACGGCGGTGACTGCAGAGCTTCTATTGATTTATGACGGGCCAAACGTGCAACGAATCTCAAAACTTTTTTTAAGGATGGAACCAATCAATGTAAGAAGAAAAGAGAGAAAAAAAGAAAAGAAAAGACGAATTGGCTTCTTTTTTATCTTTTTTATGTATATTATTTATTTTATATTCATAAAATTATTTTTAGAAATAAAATAAAATGATGATGTATTTTTATCGTGATAAAAGAAAAAGAATCTAGAAAAATTATTACGTGTACAATAAGTAATATTTTCTGTATTTTTATTTTTACTTTAAATTGCCCTTTCTTTAAATCTTGAGCCAGAGAGAGAGAGAGAGACTGTTTATTTTTTTTTAATAATGCAGCATTCTTTTATGAAATGAAGAGCTAATTAAAAAGATATAAAATTATCTTACTTTACAGTATATTTAAAAAAATTCCTTTACTTTAACATCATCAGTATATTAGGGAAATTTCTTATGAGCTGCAACTTTTTTTAACGGTTGATAATGTTTGCGCAAGTAATAAATATTTAAGAAACATCATTCCATATAATAATGTTATATTAATAATAAACTTTTTTTTTTTAATTATTTTATAATAAAAATAATATCAACGAGAAAAGGAGTTAAAAAAAAAAGTAAAGTTCAATTAACGGGTTTTATGCTTGAGGCGAAAAATGTCTGAACAAGTTGAAGGAATAATTGAGGAGCTGGTGTTGCCGTTGCTTGGGAAATACTGTATATAAACCCAAGACGCTGAGGATCGATTAATTTTAGCCTGAGGCATAAAGTGGCATACTGCTTGCAATAATTACTTCTATACTCTGTTAGAAACATGCTTTTCAAAATTAATCAGCAAGTGAATTACAAGTCTTGAGGCGATTTTCTTCAAATAATTTTGATTATAAAATAACATGATACATTTAAATTAATATATTATTATTATTATTTGTATATATTAGAAATTTATAATATATAAATTTTTATTTATAAAATACATAATTATATCTGAGAAAGTTTTAATTGAAAATGATTATTTTATTACTTTGTACTTTACTTCTATTTATTAAAAGATTGTTAGCAGAAAAGTATATTAAATAAGTTTGTATGTAGTCAGCTGCAATACGCAAGTATGTTACAGAAGTATAACAATAAAATTATATTTTAAAATAATTTTTTTTTCTTCAAAAATTTGTTGTTCATTTCGCCGTAACTTCATGTATTTTACAGATAATTTTATTGAAACTTTAATACATTTATATCAAGATTTATCTAACTAAATACATCTCCAATTAAGTCAAATTTTATTTCTAAAAGTGCGATTCATCACAGCATTTATGTTAACTTAAAGCCTTAGAATTCCTTATAGTGTTTTATTTCTAAGGTCAAATTGACCTAATAAATCGTATTTTATAAGTGTCGCTGCGTACATGAAATCTAAATTTTGGGTCAATTTCTTTGAATTGTTTCAGAGATGAGGTAAAGTGGAGGGTTTAAGTTGGGACTCCAGAGGAGGTGGTATCGCATCCCGAAATATTAGAAATATGTAACAGAAATATCAAAAATATGTATATAAACGTAGAAGTTTTTATTTATTGCATTTTTTATATCCCTTACAGGACATAAATAAATTTGGAAATATTTTGTAAACACAAAAACTTACCTTTAGTATTGCACCCAAATCCGCAGGCAAAACTCCAAGCACAAGTAAAAGTTATGCCGAAGAAAAAAAAAAAGAAAAAAAAAGAAAGAAAAGAAAGAAAGAAATAAAGGTTAATGTTTACGAAAAAACATTTCAGACATAATGTTTCAAAGGCTTTTATTTTTCACTTTTTACGTTATTTTGTTTCCAAACTACATGACAAGTACAGTAGGAAAAAGTTAAGATAGGGTACATGTTTCTTTTTATATAAACACTATAACAACTGCATGTTATAAAATAGTAGAAATTAATTAAATTTTTAATTAAATCAAAATTTTTTTTACAGCATAAAAAAATTGTTTATATATTATATGAAAAGAAAATATAAACATAAGGAATCAATTTTTTTTTTCTTTCAAAAGTTCATTCTCACAAACACTTTTCTCTCTACATTGGATACATGTACAAAAAATACAGTCAAATTATTACAATACCTTTGTTATTTTATATAATATGAGCCTTTTTTGTTTTTGTTTATATGATACGATTAACAATTTCTGTTTTACTAAACTCACTATAGAGAAGACTCAGTATTGTTTTGTTTTTTTTCCACACACTTCATTGTGTTAAATTATTATAATACTGTTCGTATAAATCACTTTCTTTATTTAATAATTATTATTTTACAGATATAAGTTTTTTTTTTTTATAAAAATCTGTATTAATAATTATATGAGTTTACATTTAACGATAATTGTACACCATTATTAACTATAGTCAAGTAACTTTGTTTTAAAGGAAAAATAGTAATTTCAATAAAGTAAGAATATGTAAGAATAGCTATAATACAACAGCTTGCATGTACAATATTTCAATGCTTTTTAAAAAGAGATAGAACTTTTGTTTTTCAATGGTTAGGCTCAGTTAATTATTATACTATAATAACCAAGTAAATACAAAACTAAGTTATGCTCTATTATCCATGACCGATTGTCGTAATTGATGTTCCAAGAATGAAATAAGTGGTAGATAAATCCAATTATTTTTTTTTAATTGGTTGATATTATCACTTAAAACTCATACAATTTAAAAAAAAAAAAAAAGTTAGTATTGAAATTACTGTTTTTCTTTAAAGTCCAAGACTCTAGAAATATCACGTATTTTCGAGTAGATATTTACATATTGATATGATTTAATGCAAGTCTTTATGAAGCAGTGACCATGGTTTAGAATGACAAGTGGGGTCACCTGAAGTAATAAGTAACCACTTGAGTCGTCAGTAAGATCACAATCAGAAGTAGGGGGGAGACAGGGGGGTGAGAACTGGAACCTCTAAATCCAGGAGAGCGTGACAGTCCTGTGGGATCTTCTGAACTACTATCTTCTTCTTCATCCCACTCCTCGTCATAATCTGTAACATATCAGAAGTTGTAGTATAAATTTACAATTTCAATATAATTACATACTAATATTACGTCAATAATACGCAAGTTGCAAAAACGTGTTGTTGGAAAATAAACAAAATTTCTCTGATAGAGAAAACAACAACATAAAATAAATAAATGAAAATGACGAGTAAAATACGATTTTTCATCTAAAGTTTCCTACTTTAATTTTTTTACATATTTCCTGTTACATGTACTTGTTATTTGGAAAAAAAATATTGTATGGATATGTAATTTTGCATGACAAATTAATTTGGAATGAGAGAAAATTTTAATGGAGATTTTGCAAATGTTTAATTCTATGGTTTATTATACTGTACACCATGGTGCAAGACATGTAAATTAAGTTTCCATATAATTAAAAAATATCTAAATAACAAACAAACAATTTAGCTTGAGATAATTTTACATTCCGATAAATAACAATATTTTTTTTAGTTTTTTTTTTAAATTCGAAACTGTAGAAAGTAAATATTTGCCACAAAAACATGTGTAAATACTTTGAAGTCATTGTATGTAATTCTTACTCATCAAATACTAAAGTCAATGGTAATGTAATAAACAAAAGTTAATAAAGATTTTTTTCCTTTCTAAATTAAAAAGAGAGAGAGAGAGAGAGAAAGAAAGAGAGAGAGAAAGAAAGAGAGAGAGAGAATTAATTCCATTCAAGTAAATGCACAAAGCATAAAAATTTTACGTTAAAAAAAATATTGATTTTATAAGCATTAATTCTGAGTTCCGGCACGGAAGATGACAGAGAATATACTCTTTAATTAGAATTAATTATGAAATAAGTTGCAACTGCGGTGAAGAAGATAAAAAAAAAGGAGAGACAATTATTAAAACACAAAATACAGGAATAAGACAATTAATTTTAATAAGGATCAGATCACGTTGTTCATTATAAAATAAAATAAAGGCAGAGTATTTTTTAAATTATTTTAAAATCTTTCGTATAGTAAGAATTTCTGCATTATTTTATGATTTTGATCATAATTTTAATATCAATATTTATTATTATTATAACATTTTGTTTGTTCTTTAAATAAATAATCTTCTCAAAGTATCAAACAATAATGTATAATTGCTGAAAGAAATATTGAATCAGTCTAATGTATACAAATGTTTAAGTATGAACTGCTCCGCAAATATTTCACATACGTTTTTATGTCAATAAATATTTGTATTTGCATTCCCTTGCAGACAAATATTTTAGCTTTTCTATTTGTTATTTAATATGAAAATATCTTTTCAACAAATAAAAAATAAAACTGTTTTATATAAACTTTCAATAATATGTTATTAGTTATTTTATTTTTTATATTTTTTAAACACTCTTCTATTTACATTTTAATTAAAATTATATTTTATTTCAAATTATTAAAACTAATTCAAGTTATAGAATGTTTAATTTATAAATCAAAACAATCAAACATTTTTTTTCAAAATAATTACAACATTAAGTTTTTGAATTAACACGTCCATAAAATAAAAATTATTCTTTCATTATCTCTTTTTCCTTTATTAACGGAAAGAATCGTAAGAAATCTCAATTTTATTAAAATGAATTATTTTTTAAGTGCAGTTTTTTTTTAAAGTAAAGAAAAATTAAACGAATATTCTAATCTAATAATGTAATCTAATAAATAAACAGTTAAAGTGTTCATTAATTAGTTACTCACATTATGTAGATGTATGTTTTTTGTATGTTTGATTATTCATAAGTATAAACAGGTAGTAAGCTACCTTAATATTTTAGTTATATCATATTTTATTCAAAGCAATGACCAATGGACCTCTATAAAATTCATGTAGATACGAGAAAATACAATAAATTCCAATTATACCAATTCATTCAACACATTTATTGATATAATCGATTTCATACAGTGGTTATTCATTTAAATCCCAAATATAAAATATTTTATATAATATGTATAAAAAAAAGCTAATATTGATTCTAGTTGCATAAATCATGAAACATTTAACAAACATTTAATTCTAAATGAAGTATTGGATGTTACAAAATTTTCACTTGAATATTTTAAATTATATTTATATAAAATTAATTTTATTGAAAATTGGCAATGTTACAAAATGAAAGAGTAAAATATTTTTGATTTTTAAAATTAATAAGATAAAATTTTAAGGGATGTGTTATTTTTAGAAACAAAATTAATATCATGGAATGGGACTGATATAAATTCAAAGTTCCACAAATTGTGGAAAAGAAGTTTTAAATTGGAAACCCCGCTTTACAATTTCCTTTGTATTGTAATAAAAGTAACATCATGTTTACAAGATTTTGCTCACTTATCGGAATTTTTTTCACTGGTTTTTGTGTGACTGCAGAAGAGTTAACATGTGTATCTATGATAGTCCCATCTCATTATTTATTAGTTTATTCTATGTACATTAGCCCTTTAAGTTTATATAAATATATTACTGTGTATTTTTAAAATATTAACTGCGGTGTATATTCACATAATACAGGTAGTGAATAAATTGTTAAAGGAGATAGAATGGTGCAAAGTATAAGTTGAGATTTACTTACCTCTATTCCACGCAGTATGATCCTTGTCTTTAGCTCCTCCTGCTACAATGTCATTCTTAGCTGCGTCTCTATGTCTCTGGCGGGCTTGTTTGCCACGGGACCTCCCTGGTATAACATAACTATCAGTTTCTAGAGCTTCTCATGCTTCTAGTGTCTCTTGTGGCAATGCATCGTGTAAAAAAAAAAAAAAGTAAAAAACATACTTTGTGGAAACCTACTTTATCTGCTGACACACTTTTGATTTTAAATATAAACATCTCATAACAATAAAGGATTTTTTTTTACTTAAACCATGATTTGAAATGAAAATTATTTAATATTATTTGCATTAAAGTCATGCTAGGTAAGTTTATATAAAATATTTACACTTGGCACTGACAAAAAAAAAAGAAAAGAAAGAAGTTAAGTTCAACTTGAATATACATATATGGTAGCAGTAAAATAAGCAAACATGATATCGTAACTTAGATTATTATTAAATTTTTAATATAATGTGTATTTTCAGAAAATTTACTTTAATAATATGAGTTACTAGTACGTGTATAAGTAGAATAAATCTTAAATATTGAATCGCTTTTTCAACATACAAGTTATTGTTTTCTTTATTTGTTCACATTAACAAAATATAATAATAGCATTTTTTATACACATTCAAATAAGTTCAGTTACTTATTAGAGTTAGGTGGAAGAGTGGGCCAGACAGTAATAACAATAAGTTTCCTCACTCTTTTAGAAATGTTCTATTACGATTTTTTTATATGTTTTATATATATATATATATATATATATATATATATATATATATATATATATATATATATATATATATATATATATATATATATATATATGATTTTGAATAAGGACAATTATTTAATTTAGTATAATTTATTGCAGTGTATCAAATGAAGCTTCTAACCAACTTATACTTAATACGTAAAATTGAAATCTCTATAATACTTTGGAATATATTTTAGCATAGAATATAGAATAGATCTATTCAGAATTTCAATTTTAAAATAATATTCAATATAAAATCTAAGGATTTTTCCTCACACTAAATATCTATCAGACAGCTTATATTTGACCTATTTTTTTTTCTTGAAGAATAAAATTTTCAAATATATATTTATATATAAAAGAATAAATCGTTTTCTTCATATAAATCAGTGGAGAAAAAAATAATAAAAAATAGAAGTTACCCGTTTTGCTTGTGATTGGTGGAGTAAGGGTTGTCGTGGTGGACGTTGAGGGCGCAGGAATCTCTGAAATATCGTAATCAATCATTGTAATGGTAGTGACAAAAAAAAAATCTTGTATTGATTTTACATTGTACCTACGTATACACTATCATAACATAATATAAAAAGAAAAAATAAGAATCCATTCAATTAAAAAGATTTTATGATATATTTCTTATTACTCACAAAAAATGTTTTCTATTTTATTTTAGAAGGTTAGTTGTATTATATATAAAAGAAGATGATTTTTTCTCTTTTTTCTTTCTTTTTCTTTTTTACATTAAAGTAATTAAGTTTACTTGTATGTTTGTTTATAGGAAATACGTATGAAAAAAGTCGTTATTTATTCTCAAGTTTTTTATATACTGTAATGTACAGTATAATTATATAAAAAAGGTAATTCCGTAAGTAATTTTATTTCCATCAAATAAAAAGGTTGTAGTTAAAAAAAAACTGAGGAATATTTTGCATTGCAATGAGACGTTAATTACATTAATTAATATTTTTTTTTTTACTGAAGTAGTCGTTGAAATAGTTCATTAGACGAATCAAGTTAATAAGATATGTAAATTAATAACTATAAATCATTTTGTCATATTTTTTTTCGTATTATATTTTCATTATTAAATTAAATAATATAAATAAATTATAAGTTTTTAAATGTCAGAAATTTAACAATAATTAAATTAATTATAGAAATTAATCAATTTAATTCTTACCTTCTAATTTGATAACACCATCTGTTTCACCCAAAGAATTTTTTGCAACACATTTATAAGAAACATAATCCTTTTTAGAAACATTTCTTATTTTTAGTTTCATATACTTCTTATAAGATGAGTCTATTGAAATAATTTCATACTTCTCACCTGCAAGAGAGAAAAAAACATTTTAATTATTTATTTACCAAGGAGGGACAGAGATATGAAAAGCCAACATGCAGCTTTTCATGGCAACGCAAGAAAATGTAAAGAAAAAAATGTATTCATGAAAAACCAACAAGAATTTTCCACTTTATATGATATACAGTATGTATGTTTTTAAAATTCATTTTTAAGTTGAAAAATATGAAATAAAAGTTTTTAAAAAATGTATACTTTTGCAGTACATATACTACAATATATTTATTATTAGAATATTATGTACATAACAATATAACAACATTGTTCAGTTATTGTGAACATGGGATGAAATTAAATAAAAAATTATTAATTATTTATAAAATTACTCATATTTCATTAATGAGATACGTTTTTAAATATAAATTAAACAAAAATAATATCGTAATTATGATAAAAAAATAATTACAAACAAAAAATATATTATTCTACATTATTACTAATTATTTATATTGGCTTGATGTGACCTACACCAAATATTATATTTTTTTGTATTATATCAGCGGAATAGTATGGAAACGCTGAATTGGAAGTTTAGACATTTTTTGAGTGTGAGTTAATATAATCAAAAAAAAAAAAAAAACTGATTTATAATATACATATTAATAACCACATATTTTTGGCAAAATTTGGTGTTTTGAGGCTGAAATTTAATTAAGAGTAGCAGATTTATATTCTTAAAAATAGCTCTTTAATAACAATATAATTATTTTATTTCATTAGAGTCAAATTTATATATATTTTAATTTTATATAATGCAGTTTGTTTTTATCATGCACTAGGTATTTTTAGTTTCATGAAAATAATTTTGTAATTTAAAAAAAAAAAATAATAATAATAATAATACAAACTTACATCCTAGAAATATATTTCCAGTATAGTGTATAGATGTATGTATTTTTTAAAACTTGTTTTGAAATTATAACGATTTAAATTATTAAGACACGAAAATCTCTAATCTGAAATTTTCACTCTGTACGCCCTAGTAAAAAAGTTATTTTATTCTCTACATTATAAACCTTTTTTTTTAATAATAAAAAAATTATATATATTATGGACGATATATAATTTTAAATTAGTTGGATTGTAATTACTGCAATATGTATTATACTTTTATAATTTGATCATTCTTGCTTAATATGTTATTTGTCATTAAAATTATATATTTTGTAATAATAATGATTGATATACGTTATTACTAAAGTTTATTAAAATATTCTCTCACTCTCCCCACTCACTGAATATACTGTAACTCATTGTTTCAAATACAAATGCGTTATTGTTTGAAAATGTTTTGATGATAACGTTGGTATAATTTTGTATATGGTCGCGAGTAGACAACGTCATTTTGCCCCTTCCATTCCTTTCACTTCCTCAACTATGACTTCTATATACTTCTTTTTTTGACATCAAAATCGTGTTATCTTTCACGCATTTCATTTCCCTAGTCATCAACGCTCTCAAAATCAAGTTGAAATCAACATTACATTCTTCCGCAAACCGGTGTAGACGTATAGATATGAATATATCAATGAAATAAAAAATCTCAACCAAGAAAATATTATATGATTTTGGAGAATAAGAAAATAATATAAAAAAGTAAAAGAATGTTGAAATGGAAGGACAGTGGAGAAAAAACTTGATTTATAGTAGAAAAAGAAGGTTTTTTTCGTCAAAGGAGAAAAAAAAAGAAAAACAAAAAGAAAAACGCTTAAGAGAGAGAGAGAGAGAGAACAAAAGAATATCACAAAACGAACTCCCATCATACATCCGTCCTTTCGTATGTGCAGAAAAAAAAAGAGAGATGTGAACAATATGGCCAGAGAGAAAAATAAAGCGTGAAGTATCAAGAATAACTTTAGGGATATATTTTATTCGAAAGTATGTGATTTTATAACTTTTTTTTTTTTTTTGTTTACGTTTTTATTTGAAAAACTTCATGCATGCATGGGTATTTGTGTTTTTCTACCACAAAATCTCTCTGAATCGTACATCTAAATTGGTTTATTGATTTTTTTTTTAATTTTTACGATAAAATATGAGAATCGAGTTTTATTGTTTTATTTCTGCCAAATAGCATAAGCTTGAAAGAAAAAAAAGCCCAGTCAATTTAGAACGAGTTAAAACCTGCGTACAACGTGATTATCTATAGTAAGTAGCTTCGATAGGATTTAATTGATTTTGAGGTCGCACCACATTTACACACGAGTTAATAAGATTATACCATTCTTGCCAATATGCAAATTTTTAGGATTAATTTATTTACGGTCTTTAAAGATAATAGAATTTAAAGGAATTTTTTACCGCATACAAGTAAGTATAGAATTTATTCTCATTCATATTAAAAACCGTTTTGATTTTAAAAATTACTCACGCATTTTCAAAATGGCATTTCTAGGTTTTAAAAAAGTTTTGAATGTTATTTTTTAACTTTAAAAAAATATATATACGTAATTTTAATGCACTAGAGACTTATTAACAAAATGAATTTAACGAACTGTGATTTAAAGTATCATTAGAGAGAAAAAGTACATTTTCATGCTCTCAAGTGTCAAACTAAAAGAACAAAAAAAAAAAAAAAAAAAAAAAATATATATATATATATATATATATATATATATATATATATATATATATATATATATATGTAAATATTGTTAGCATAGAACATTTGCAAAATATTTTTATAAACTAACAGATGATTATATTAAAGAGGGAGAAAAAAAAGATAAATGAGTAAATTAGGGTCCAATGTTGAAGTTATTATTGGCAAACAGTGCCGGTATGATGGGGTAGATAAAAAAAAATAGCTACATAGCAGCAGCAACAACTCTACACCGGTGTCGGGTGTCGTACGAGTGAAAGGTCGTGCAAATTAGCCCCATGACGTGGGGATGAGAACGAGCGGACACAAAGCCTGCGGGCTGGCTCCCCTCATCCTCTTCCCTTAACCCGCTCAATAAGCTCTTCTCCTACCTTCCGACCCGGTATACACCTCGTCAGTATGGTCTCTCTCTCTTTCTCTCTCTCTTGTCACCGAGGTACAGAGAGAGAGAGAGAGAGAGAGAGAGAGAGAACAGAGGAAACGAGTCAACGTACTGAAAAAGCAACCTAACTATAAGCAAAAAGCTAAAATTAGACTTTTTGCTCTTAAAAAAATAAAATAAAAACTCAACTTTAAAACTTTAAAAAATGACATTAAACTAGATATATTTTACACGAGATAAATGCATTTAAACATTTTTTTTCTTAAATATTACCAGAAATTTTAAATTTTTATAAGCATATTTTGTATTTTAAAATACCAAAGTATAAATCCAAATTGAATATTTAACTGAAAAGTAAGTCGTTAGTCATTTTATGTAATAAATTGTGATTGCAAGCTTTGGGTCTCAAAAAAAAAAAAAAAAAAAAAAAGTTAAACTTATAAATATCTGTGAAACAAACTTTACATCTAAGTGGAAAGAGGAAAAATAACAATTTTAAAAGAAGTTTTATAGTAGAAATTTTGTGCTGATTTGTCGACGCTTTATAAAAATATTTTTCAAGATATGAAATGACTAATCAATATACCAATAAAATTAGCTACCAATACTAACGAGTTATACCGCACCAATGTAAGCTTTAAAACGAAAAGTTTGGAAAACAAAAATAAATCCACGTGAGGTATTAAAGTTGTACTGGCGAATAAGTTTGTTACAAAAATAGAGGGGACCTTTTTTGTTGACCGCGTTTAATGCTCGTTTTCACGCCGCTAGGGGAAATGACTGACACAGCAAACTTGCTGGAAATGTAAACATAAAAAATTTTGCTCATCGCACTTGCTTGTATTTATTTTTTAATTACATTCATTCATTCATTCATTCATTCATTCATTCATTCATTCATTCATTCATTCATTCATTCATTCATTCATTCATTCATTCATTCATTCATTCATTCATTCATTCATTCATTCATTCATTCATTCATTCATTCATTCATTCATTCATTCATTCATTCATTCATTCATTCATTCATTCATTCATTCATTCATTCATTCATTCATTCATTCATTCATTCATTCATTCATTCATTCATTCATTCATTCATTCATTCATTCATTCATTCATTCATTCATTCATTCATTCATTCATTCATTCATTCATTCATTCATTCATTCATTCATTCATTCATTCATTCATTCATTCATTCATTCATTCATTATTTTGTTTGTAAGCTATTTACTTCTAAAATGTGACTTACCAGATACGATCATATCACCACGTTCTGTAATCCAATAGTTGAGCGAAGTAGGATAGGCTTCTGTGTGACACTCGAGGACCACGTCTTGACCCACGTATGCTCCCTCCAGCTGATTAGGGATGCTCAACATTGGAGGAACTGAAACGTTATTACATCTGCATGTGAGCTACCTTGGAACTTCTGCTCGTCAAACTAAAGTTGATTATAATTACGATAATGGTGCATTTCTTTAGTTCCGAATCTAAACTTATTTAAGATATACACTTTTAAGTTATTATGAGTAGCTAAAATAATGCATTTTAGCAAATTATTAAAAATAGCTAATTTAACTTGAAAAAGCTTTAAAAAACTTTAAAAAACTTAAAACAATTTAAATTAGCTATTTTTAACAACTTGCTAAAATGCATTATTTTAACTACTCATAATAACTTAAAAGTGTATGTCTTAAATATGTTAGTATTCGTAACTAAAGTAATGCACTAGTTTTTAGAGTGTTCAAAAATAAAGCCCCCTCCCCCTTTTACTTCTCATAAATTGAGTAAAAATCGAAATAACATGCAATTTTTATACATAACTGAATAAACCTTGCATTATTTGGTTTCCTTATTAAAGCAAATGGTACGGAAACTGTCATTGAGAGCAAAAATAGAACTCTTGGCTGGTATAACTCATTACTACAATAAAATAATAAAAGAACGTCACATTTAATTAGGTCAAATTTACAAGGTACAACTTATAGATATCACTATCTTGCAAGAATTCTGGATGGAGTAGTTGTAATAAATCACAGTTTCATTATTTAGTTTTTAAGGTATTTTAAGTTTAGGTTACATTTTTTTCATTTTTATCACTGCATTTTTGCTTTGAACTAACTTTTACGATAGTTGTGAAATATATTGCAATTTACTTTATATTATGTTGTATACGAAAATGTTCAAAAACAATAATAATATTGATAAACAAGAAAACAAAATGATAATAGTAATAAACATTTCATGTTTCAGAAATAGAATTGAAGAATTATTCTTAAATACACATTGAAGTACATATACATAAAATGGCAAAACTAATAATAAAAAAAATCCTTTGAAGCATTAAATAATAATAATAACAGTGCTGATGTAAATATATATTTGTACGAGCGAGTGTTGGTAATTTACACTGATTTTGCGAGATCAAGTTAGACAGGTGGGATAGCAAGTATACGAGGGAGGTATAGAAATAGTAGGGAGGGGTTTATCAGATTTAGGTATTGACATTTCACAGGGCAATCAACACATCAGTAAGCAAGCAAAGAGAGAGAGAGAAGGCAAATTATTGTGACTGACGCTGATCAGGCTGAGTTTAACACTGTGCGTCGTATCAACTTCAAACGTCCTTTACTTTTGAAATTATGTCAAATTTGATCAAAGCAGATTAAGAATCAAATATATACATAGCATAAAATCTTGTCACATAATTATTACATATACTGTGAAAGTTATAATATGAATCGATTATGTTTATGGATATTAAGCATAAAATTGTGAAATCCTATTTTAAAGCCATAGACCACATAAAACAACACGTGCTTTTAAATGAATAAACACGAAATGGGATCTTCAAAAATGATGACAATTTTTACCAGAATGTTAATGTAGCCCCACGAGAGAGCGTAAAAAAACTAAAAAGTATGCAATGAAAGTAAAAATTCAAGTTTATGACGTCAGAAACATGTAAAAATTAGTAAGAAAATGTTATGCGGGTTGCATAAATTGAATTTTCTGATCACTGCTACGGGGCTACTGTTGGGTTTTGATACAAACTTAAGTCCCATCAAGTGTTTTGTGATATAAATGCTTATGTTTTTCTCTGGTCTATTCCTTTAATTAATACTGTAAGGGCCAATATAAAAAATGTATGTACGAGTATGTTCACCTAATTTTTTATTAACTTTAAATAATATTTATGTAGAAGAAAAACATACTATAGATGATATCTTAAACATGAAAATGAAATTAACATTTTTGTTCGTTACTTCACTGCATATATCTAATCTGGTTACTCATTAATTGGAAATACAGAAACAAAGCAAAATCAAAACATTTTTTTTGGACACATACCTTTTGGTATTGACTTATCTAAGTAAAGGATAAAAGGATATTTAGAAGAAGTATGTAAATTGGGAGCTAGAATCGGAAGCAAAATGTTTGTGTTTTTTAAAAAAAATCACAGTATTCCCTTGGAATTTGACAAAGTAAAACCTCAGAAAACTTTCGTCCTTGGTAGTCGATGAGCTATTCGTAAATTTAATGACATGGCTCCGTAATTAAAAAAAAAAAATAAAAACTTTAAAAATATCCACGTCCTTCTATAATCAAGAAAAAAGCTGCAGGTATTTTTGTTTTTTGTTTATCTTGAATCCCTCTTAATGTATAATTGCTATATATTATTATACCATATATAAAGACTATTTATCGAAAAAAATTACTTTTTGTTCATGCTGTCCATTATAAATGGTTTGAGGTTTAGAGGCATGGCATTTTTTTTATTCTTAACTGCATTCTTTGCATATAATACAAACAAAATTATTAATATATATGTATTATTATGTATATATTGTATATATTATATTGTATATATATATATATATATATATATATATATATATATATATATATAATTGCGCAATCGACTAAGGCTTTACAAAACGTTTTATGTGTCTAAATTTACACGACTATGTATGAAACAGACGAAAAAGAGCAGTATTTTTTTTAAAGTTGTTTAAAGTAAGTAATTTAATATGTAAATATTTTATAAGACGAACATTTTTTTTAGCAACAATTGCCGTATTTAAGACTTCATTGTTACAAAATAGAAATTACTTACGTATTTTATTCAAAAGAAAAAGTTTAACAAAATGTTTTTATACATTTTTTTTAATTCAATTGTAAAAATATTAATAAATTTAAAGCTTTTATTTTTGTCAGTAAGAAAAAAAAAACATAACAGTGGTGCGTTTTACATCAATAAATGGTAAAAAGAAGGGCATTGCGGTAAAATTACATTTTTTTTCTGCAATAGATGGCATATTTTATGTATGCTTTAGGTGTGTGATGACACTTTTTCTCTTCTATGTAAAAAATTTTTTTTACTTGTTCCATGGCTCACATTCCAGTAAGCCTTATATATTACCTGCGTACCAGCCAAGGTAATTTTGCCATATAAATTTATTCCAAGCCAGAAATGACTTTATTCACACTACCTTTATATATATATTTTTTTTGTGTGTGTGGAAAAAATAGTGGAAGAAAAAAAAAACTCAGGTGTTCATATTCTGTCTATGTCAAGCGGTTACGTATAATTTACTGGTATTATAAAACGTCCAGGGTGGAAAAAAAAATGTGTGACTTAGTACTGATAAATTTAGTGCAATATTTTTTTTTTCACCTTAAACATGCTATAAAATATTAAAAGTCCTTTTTTACAATAGAATAAAATGTAAAATAGTTCTAAATTATATCTTCGTTATTTATTACGAAATAAACTTTAACTACGAGGCTATTTTCTTAAATTTTCTTAACCATATCTTACAGTTACGAATGCCTGTATATATATATATATATATATATATATATATATATATATATATATATATATATATATATATATATATATATATATATATATATATATATATATATATATATATATATATACTATTACATTACGGTCGATTCATGGTACACTTCAAACAAGTTTAACCCAAGTTCTACTATAACGCTTAAAACAGTTGAGGAGATTAAACCATTTTAAAAATGCAAGAGAAAGTTACTTTCACTAAATCCACTTTAAAGCTCGAGTCAGCATCAATAACATAAAGTCTTATAATACAAGACTTTATGAAACCTTTTAATTGAATTATTGTAAGTCTTATTAAATTTACAATAAGAAATATTGATATGGTCATACCAAGTTGACTCTTTGATAATGAATTTAAAAATTAAAATTAGTAAAACAATCCTTTTTAATTTAAAATAGAATGAAGTTGAAACATAAGGGATGATAAAAATTTAAAACAAATTTATAAATAAGAAACTATAATAAATAAATACAGTAATTAAAAAGTAATTAGTACTAACTATTAATAGAGTAATAGTTGATATTTGGATTTTAAACTCTGTTACAGATTTCATATACAACAAGATACTCACACTGCACTCTGAGAAGTACGCGCTTGCTGATTGATGGTGGTACACCGTTGCTGGCGATGCACAAATATGCACCCATGTGCAGTCGACTGACTCGCGTGATGTACAGCGACTCTCCGTCCACCACATTTACTGTAAACATAAACAAAAACACTGGTTCATGTCATTGTTTTAGCTATCTCTCTTTCTCTTTCTCTCTATCTCTCTTTCTCCCACTCACTCTCTAACCTCAACCATGTTTCTACTAACGTCTACCACTAGAAAACGGGTACCCAGTTTCTGTGGCAAACTCTGTGGTTTGTTGGACACAAAAATATTTATAATCCTCCTTTTTTGAATAATAATAATAATAAAAAACTTAAAAAATTCATTTGTGAAAGATTAATTTTATTCATTTTAATAAGTTCACTCTGTGCCAGTAAAAACCACATCATTAAATTGAAAATATGAATATATTTTATGTTATCATTAATTTACAAAAATTTACAATTTAAATTAAAGGAATTACAAAGTAATATGTTTTTATTCAACACAATATTTTTTACTTAATTATGGAGTAGATGGAGGACGATATGTAATATTTAGCAATGTATCAAGTTTTGAAACATCTTACCATATTTTCTTAAAGAAACAATTTGTTTATATATAAAATGTAATTATTAATTTCATTAATTTTGATTAAGTTATGAATATCTTAGTTTTAATATCTTTAACCTCAATGTATAAAAAGAAAAGCACATTAAATTTATGTAACACCTACTTGAGTTTTATCACAAAAATTAAAATTAAGTTATATATTATGTAATAACTGATTAAAATTGATAAATAAATTAAGATTTAATGTAACAATTAAGTGTAAAGTAATAAAAGAAATTAGAGTCATCAAAATATTGTCAGTATAATATTAAAGTAAATAAATAAGACAACATAATATGTTTCCGTTTTTAACACCCCCGTGCTCGATCTCTTCAAACCATTATATTATCTCTTTTCTCTTTTTTATGTCATAACTCTACATCACGCTTTTTATTGCTTTTCAGCGCAATATTATAGCTTTAGATAAGCCATGCCTTGACATTTTTTTTTCACTTTACACACAAGAATTTAAATTTTTATAGCACCCTAAAGTATGAGTGAATAAAAAAATATAAATCTAAAAAAAAACAATTTTTTTTATTATACAATTATTACTACTAAATCAAATAAAAAAATTATTAAATAATTTAACTGTTGTAAAATATAAAATTATTTACTTATATATTATTTTATTAAATGTAATTTAAATTTAAAAGTAAAAGAGAGAGATAGAGAGGAATGAAGTACTTAATATACATAAAGAAAGGGAGCAGTCTTCACATTTAAATACATTTTTTATGAAAACATTTTGTAGAATCTTTGTGTCATTGCTGCTACCTTAGAGTCCACTTAGAGTCTCTCAGCGACTTTTTGTGGACTCAAATTACATCACTTCGTCTCTTTCATCGTGAAAAACAAAAAGTTGAAAAAATTTGCTTAAAATAAGAAACACGTAATTCTTGTTTTTTTGGTCTTTTTATTTTTTTACCCTTCATGTTGAACAAAGATTTTTTTTAACATATTTTATCTTATTTTATGTACCTTAAAAATAACATAACACAATTTTTTTTATAAATAATTTAGTATTATATATATATATATATATATATATATATATATATATATATATATATATATATAAACTGTCATTCAAAGTTTTTTTATGTATACTTTGGAAGTTTTATAAATAGTAATCCCCTGGATTTACTAACTTTTATGACTATAGCGTGTTTAATTTAGTTTATAAAATTTAATAATGTTTTTAAAACCCGCTTACATTATCCTTAACCGTCATACTAAGTTATTTATAATAATTTAAGAGATACACTCTTCTATGTAATATATAATAATAATAATATACTCCAGGTAAATAGAATCATGTTTATATCAAGTAAACTTATATTACATGCAATGAAAATTTGTTTTTGTTATTCTATATTATTAATAATGGTATTTTTAGTCAATCTTTTGCAATACATAATATAGGGCATATTTGTTTTAGTATATTTCTGTAAGTATAAGCTGTATTTTACGTAACTCTTACTCGTACTATAGATACTAGTAAACGTATAAAAGTTTCTTGTACGAAAAAAATAAGTAATATGAAATGGCTTGATTGTGTTTTTGAAGTTTTTTTAACATGTGCATATTATATTATAATATATTATTTTTTATGTAAATTGTATTTAAATTGTCTTATTTTGAAGTCTTCTATTCAGAAGTACCGCAGTATATTTTGGCTGATATTTCATAACTACAAAACTTCGATATATTAATTTAAAATTTTATTAAGTTGAAGTATTTATAACAAATAACATTCACACATTTAACTTGCTGTAGATTTTCGCGGCAAATTATTACATTCAAGTCTGTGGCGCAGTGGTATGCGAGCTGGTTTTACCTGCAGAGATCACAGGTTCGTTTCTCAGTGGGTATATGCGGCTTTCTCAGATGCCGTAGAATAAAATAAATGATCTCTCATGTTCTCCGAACATTGATGCCAGTGCGTATGTCAGTGTGTTACACTACACTTATTAGGGTACTTGTGTTTATAAGCCTGATAGATATATTCATGTCTCCAGCCAGTCCTGGCAGTGCAAGGTGGTAGTTGCCCACGCTAAGTCAGGAGGAACCTTGGGACGTTTCACCGATACACCCTCGCCTCATTTATTTCGATTAAATCACACGTTGTAGTGTTTATCCTGTTTTGTGGTATAAAAATAATGTTTAATTGCAAAAAGTATCGTTTTGAATGGGGTTAATTATTTTGCTGTACAAATTTAAAACACATTAATGAATATATGAGTGCACCTGGAAATCTGGCTGCCATCTGTATTAAAAATCACTTAAATCTTATTTTAATTAAGTTTATATAAAGATGGTGGACACATATCTGACTTTTTCACTGACTTAAAATACATTTCAATTATTTTAAATTTCTAGTTTTAGAAGTACAGCAGTGTATTTTGTATCTTGTTTTTATATGACCTGAGAATTGTATTCGAGGCTTTGAATTTCAATGCTTACATTATACGCCTTTGCCAAACTTGATTTAAAAATATTTAAAGCTATAAAACTATTTAATTTATATTTTAAAAAGCATTTTATATACTACAGTACACAAATATACTGTAGAGTAGAAAAGAATTACAAAAAATAAATATATATACAACTGCAGAAGTTACTTATTTCCAATAAACCTTTGATTCATAATGTCAAGTTGAACTGAACTGTAAAACATTCTTTTTTATTCGACAATTGGAAACGATTTAGTGGTAGAATGTATTATACGTATGTGTCTCTAGAGTTCACTTTTACTTTTGTGTGTATATATGTGTGTGTCACCAAGTCTATAATATGCTGTAGAGTCCGTGATAAATGAACCGTCTTTTGCTCTCTCTCTCTCTCTCTCTCTCTCTTTCTCTCTCTCGTTCACGACTCGTTTACTGTCACTCGGCTGGCTTCACTTCTACATCGCATGAGCCCACAAACTTATACACAAAATGTTACCACACACATGCAAATTACATTACCACTAATATTATATTTTATTACTTAAGAATAAAGTTATAATACCATATAATTTAATTTTCATTATGATATGAAATAAACTGACCTACAAGTTAACTTAATTTTTTTCCGTCTTTTTTAAAATAGTCTAATATGAATTTTAAGTGTATTAAAATAATATCAGAGAGTATTAAATTCTTAGGTTTAATTATCAAAAACATCAAAGAATATCATTATTTGTACTGTTATTCACTAGTAATAAAGCTATAAACAATAATTATAATGAAAATTACATTAATAAAAAAAGGTTTGGTAACTTCAGTAACTATTTTAACTCCAAAATAGGATTTATAAATTTTACGAAACAGTTCTTTTATAGATTATCAATCATCATGCAGTGTTAAAAAAAAAGTTTTAAAGATTGAGTTAATTCCACACATTGAGAAACAATACCTGATTCAAATAACCCACTGTAATTTTGTAAGTTATGTACCTTTTTAAGGATTACAGTTGTATTTTACGTATAATCAATAAATTTTACTAGAATTATTATTTTATTCGAAAATATTCGTTTAAATAAATAAATTTCATATAAATTTTACAGAGTGGCATGCCCAAAGTATGTTCACATCATATTTAAAAACAAAAATTACACGGAAAGATGTTTTGTTTTACTGACTTAAACACGTATAAGTGTTAACAATAATAAATTATTTTTTATTAAGGGGCCACATGCAGAGATATACACCCACTTATATGGTCCTTTATAATCCCTAAATTAAGTTTTCTAACTTCAGTACTATTAAAAAAAAATACGACCTTGCAATGTTTAAGGATATAAAATTAAAGTTCTATTGTAATTCCCTTGCCTCCTGTGATTAGCTAGATATTTCTCTACCGGTAAGTACCATTATGTTTCAATGCTGCTTTTTACAACATAGATTTATAGTTTAATTTGCTATTATTTAAAGACTAAACAAATTATTGCCGCATCATATGGATGGTATAAAAACTAGTCACCACAATCGTATATTTGTAGGTAAAATATTATATATATATATATATATATATATATATATATATATATATATATATATATATATATATATATATATATATATATATATATATATTACAAGTTTTTGTAGTACTATAACAATCAAAATTTTACTTACTCGTTGATTCAGTACACATAAATGTAAACTTATATCACGTAGTGGTAAATTATTTTTGTTTCCATCACAAACTAAATATATTCCTAATAATTAGCATTTTCAGCAATTTCCAAGAATACTTTAGCTTTTATCGACTTAGTAATATAACAGTACTATAATATAATATAGATCATGTTACTTCAATGAATCTATAAGTAATACTTTGTTTATACAAACAATGTTTTTCGACATTTTCATGTGAGTTTTCATTATTTTGAAACTTCTATTTTTGTACGTAAATTTTAATTTACGATGAAACAACATAATTCCCTTGAATATTCTCTTGTAAAACCTACTTTTAAAAACAATGTAATTAAAGTTTCCTTTTTTTTTACCATTTTGTACAAAACTAATATTAATTTCACCTTATGTAATATATCTTAAATAAAACAAAGCAGTGAATGGAAAATCAAATGTTTTTATAAGGTATATATTAACAGTTTCATCAGAGTGTGTGTGTTATACAGAGAGAATTAATTAAAACTCTGCCAAAACTTAAAACTAATACAGTTAGATGACGTATACTATATAGCTTTTAAACACAAATCTAAAAAGTGGTTGAAAGAGAGAAATGTCAGATATATATTTAAGTTTTTTTTTTTTTTTTTTTTTTTTTTTTTTCCAATAAGCAATTTAAATTGATTTTCCTTTTACTGTGTATACGTACAGTATTGAACACATGAAACATATTCTACACCAAAGCTATAGGAAAAGAATGAAGTTTTGGTTACACTGATTTTTTTTGTAAGTCACAGTAGAACGTTCTTTAAGGTGTGAGCTAGTCGTTTTTTCTTTTTCCTTATCACTTAATATATTCACTTTTGTTTAAGATATAATGTGGTTAATAGTAAAGGTGATAATGGTAATCATTTGATCGTTAACAGGACTAGACCTGATGTTTCACATATTATATAGTGATTCTTTCACGGACAAATATAATTACATAATAACTATGCTAGCTCAATGCAGAATCAATTTTGTTCCACAACATCATAATTTATATATTATATTGTGTAGTGGTTATACTACATATATCATAATAGTTACGATTTTAAGCATAATTATACTTATGTTATTCCAAAATAGCATTTGTGCTCAAGAATGTAGTAATTATTAAATGCAGCATAAATGTAAGTAATTTATTTTTTCTATGTTGAACTAAATAATTAAAAATTATGAAGTATCATAACACAAAATACGTTGATTTGGAATTTAAAACTCATTATTGATTTTTATTAATTTTCATTCCAACGGTTATCAATGTTATTTGAAATAATAAGCTTGAAAGTGATACTTAATTTGGTACTACCAGCAAAGTTTGGTTCTCTGACACTTCAACTCAACTTATCTTAGATTTTAAAATTTTAATTTCATTTTCATGCATAATTTTTTTTAATTTAAATAAATTTGCTTAAATAATGCTAATGTTTAAAAATATAACTTTATTGATATTCAGTGCAATCAATATAATTTAAACGGGAAATAGAATCTTATTTTAAAATCATTACGATATCGTTACTTTTTCATGTTCTGAACTTAAACTTTTTTAGTGTGCAAAAAGCAAACTATAATGAGGATTTGAAGTACAATATAATAACTTTCAACATTAATCCTAACCTTCATTTCCATTGTAGTTGATGTCTTCTCCATCTTCTCTCCTCCACATGACATACGGCTCAGGGTAACCCGTAGCTTTACATGCCATCGACACGTTGGTACCTTCTCGCACCACCATATCAGTACTTGTTTCACGGTCCACAATACTTGGGGGTACTGAAACATTGAGTAAATTGACAATGTGAGGATGAATTTCAATTAAATATCAATATTTTTGAATGATACTTCTGGGTAAAACAAAACCAAACATGTCGGTAAGAACGTTGATGTTAGGGATGGGGGTTACTAAGTTATTTTATTTTATTTTTTTGAAGTGTTAGCTTTTGAAATTTTTAGCTGATAAACCTATATATTAATTTCTATTTATATTCTCCATTAACTCATAATCATACGCTCTGCAATTTTTTTTTATCTGTATAATATTTTAAAAGACACCAAAAATGAGAAGGCTATCTTATGAATACTGAGAATACTGTATAGCCATATAAATATATAACCTTTAACTGTATGTTACATAAAAAAGGTGTCACTGCACAGTAAAGGAAACTAAATTCCGCTTGTTGAGATTTGAATTATGTCCTTTTCGAAAAAAAAAAAAAAAAAAAAAGATTTTGGTATCAGTTTGATAAATCTGTCATTATCGGATATTACATATAAATGTATCCGGAAATATAGCTAAAAATATTGCAATATATTAAAAAAAGTATAGAATTTCTTTAACTGCAAAATCATTATAATTTTAATAAAGAAGCTGTACGCAAAATTACTAACTTTAGAGCGCATGTAACATTATTTTTTAGTAAATATCAATATGCTTTTACTTGCGACCTTTTTTGAGTGAAAATTTTATAGTTTCATATTATATTTATAGTAAATGAAAAAAAAAAAAAGAGTATCAACTCTTGAAAAATGTATTGAGTCATATAAAAAATAACAACACATAGTTTTCTATATTTTTATATTCTCATCAGCAATAAAAGGACAAAATATTGCGTACTGAGATCTTCAATATTTTTGTTATTATCTCAAATAGTAATAAAGCTAAGAAGTTTATTTTTTTACGTTCTTTATACTGACTGAACTTAAGCTCTAATATCATTATTGTAGAAAATTTATAATAATGATGTGGATTGTGTTTTTGTTTTTTCTCGTCTGTTGGACTTGTAAAAAAAACAACTACCAGTTGGTGTTATAATATAGAATGATAATAAATTATATACATTTTTTTTTACATTTAACTTTGTAGGAGTATCAATTATAATAATATGCTTCAGTGGGAAATATAGCAATAATAACTAGCATGATCATATTTTGAAAGGAGAGGGGGGTTGCAACATACAACTAAAATTACAGTACGTACATTTTAGTAAATGTAGAATTATACTTATACGTAGCTTTCTTCAGATTAGTGTAATAATAAATTGACTAAATTATTACCGTTTTTGGAAATACTAAGCTACTGTTTTCTGTAGGTTAAACGTAAGTTACTAATGCACAGTACGTAGCTACTAATATTTAATAATCTACCTAATATTTATTTATATCTATTATTTAATATTTCTGTTCTATTATTCATCTATTATATACATCTAGATTTTAATCTTACTATTTTAGGAACTGTATTTATATTATATTCCAGTAAAATTTTATATCAGTAGATATTTTACGTTGTTATTGTTTTTCAAAGCATTAGTACAGCACCCAACTTTTATCTATTTCCTACAAAATCACATTCGTTACCGAGATATTGATGATGCCATACTACTTTAAAACCTGTGTTAAAGTGTCTACTAATGTTACTTCTGATTATCACATTTAGAGCAGCTCTGAAATTTTTATGTTATTAAAAAACATACATATGCTTGTATAATTATTCTACCTTTTAAAACCTTTAGTTGAAATTTCTGTTATTATTATGAAAAAAAATCTCTCTAACAGTAAGTTTTGATGGTGTAATAAATTATCGCAATCATGTAGCTACGTTTTTTTTTTTATTTTTTTTTTAAACCTTAAGAAAGGAAGTGATATCTCCGGCATCACCTGTCAGAAACATCAATGAAAGAATACAAGAAAAAAGGGTTTCTCACTAAATCTAGATTATGAAACTAAATAAAAATTAAATTCTATGTAATTTCACTTACCCACAACTTGAATATATCCGACTCTTGATCTCATTGGGTCAGTATTAATTTGACACATGTACCAGCCTCTGTCCTCTTCCTGTACATTACTGATGTGGAGATACCACGATCTGTGGTCATTGTAAGATAAGGAAATTCTTGGATTTTGGGTAATTACATTATGGTGTATTGATAGGATGGTTTGTGTGTCCACTCGCACCCACGCCACCTGTGAACATACACAAAAATATTATATTAAACTGCATGTTTATAATGTAAACACAAAGAATAAAAATTTTATGAGTCAAATGGCAGTATCATTAAAAAATAATTAAATATGTTATATTCAAATAAATATTTAATGAGCACGATCATCATCATTTAATAATTTTTAATTAATCAGTTATTTTTTATTGAATTATATTATAGGTGTATTAAAACCGTAAACATTTACCTAATTTTTATTGATAGCAATTACAATGATAATTTTAGTTGCAATGTTGTGTTTTTTTAAATGGTAATTGGAATGGGGACTATAGTATTCAATTGTTCAAAATTTAAATGACAAACCTTATTGTCAAATATTTTGTAAATAATACTTTATATTTAATAGAAAAATTTCTTTAAAAAGAATTTTCATTACAACTTCCTTACGTAAGTAAAGTATTTTGTGAAATATTTACATTGAATAAACAACAAAACATAAACAGTACATTATATTTACAATGCAATACATCTCTGACGTTATCAACCCCTTGCGGAGGTGGGCCAGGATGAGTAATCTCTGGTAACTTGGTTATGAGCTGTGGTTTACCAGCTCAAAACTACGTTCTCCTATGGCCTCGTACCACCAGACCTGTACGACACGGACCACCCTTTAACTAACGACGGCAGTACTCATTACTATGAACAAGTATTGGTCTAACTGCCAGGCCTGCCTCCGCACTGCACACGCTAAGACATCTCCGCTAAATACCATAGCCGGCCATTAAGACGAGCCAACACAGTCTTAGTATCAAACGGTGGTCCTCCGCATGCCAGACAAGCACGCTAGCCACTACGCCACACCGGGACAGTTTAAAACAACAGTTTATATTTGAAATTATAAAAGTACAAAATCATTTGCAAACTTAAATACAATTAACAGAAAGATACGTTACGCCAGTCAAATTTTTAACGACCTTTTTTACTGTAACGTTATTTAAGTTGCGTAAATAAGTTTTATTAACTAATTTAGTGCAGCTAACTTATCTGTGTTTATAAATCTTTTTGTCTCAGTTCACTATCTAAATCTAATGTTATAATTAAAATAAAAAGCAGTCTATTGTAATTTAATTTGACGAGAGTTTTTGTATCTATTCGCGCTTCTGTTGAACGCCTGCGAGAAATTGATGCAGGCAACCCGCATGGTATATGTAACCAACTGGTTGCATAGAATACAGGGGCCTTAACTTTTCAGTTTTTTTTTCTACTTTATTATTATTATTATTATTATTTTATTATTAACGACTCTTTTTCCCTGAAGTCTTATATATATATTAATAAATTCCAAACTGTACGGCATGTGTCTGAAATTACTACTTTTTAAAATATAAAGGAAACCTACTAATTAATTTTGTAGCAACTAAATTTGATTATAATAAATTTTAGTCTTTTTTTATAACAAATACAAATAATACATGACTTTATCATTCTACCACTTATTGTATGTTACAAAATAATAAGATTTTTTACGACTATTTTAATTTTTTATCATTTATATATATATATATATATATATATATATATATATATATATATATATATATATATATATATATATATATATATATATATATATATATATATATAATTTTTTTAGATGATGAAAGAACTTTTTCTGGTATTAAAAAAGTTCATTATTTTTTCTCTGAAAGAGATATTGCTTTCTTTCAATTTTTATTTAAATATTAGCTTTTGGTATTTATATTTGCAATCACAGCATTTTAGCAAAAAAATTGCTTACTTAAAGAAATAAAAAATAAACGTTTCATTACTTTTTGTACATCAAATGAAAAATGTTATGCAATCTATAATAATTTTAAAAGTAAATTTCATTTTATTAAAGTAATAGTGTTTTAAAGTAAACATATAAATTAATTACGCAAATAATAATAATAATTTCTGGTATTGAAATTACTATATCGTTATTTTACTACACTATCAACGATGTTAAATTTTTATGAATATATGCCACCCTATACAGTGGAATACATCTATTCTAGAAATACCTAATAACTTTTTCGATGTGCATTTTATTTTATAATTACCTATTATCCTTTTTCTAAATATATATATTTGACAAAAACACTCTTATTAATATTAGCAGGATATTCATAGCAGATTGTTTCAAAAACTTATCCAAATAATTTAAAACAGTTTTAAGTTATAAATTATTTTAGTTACTGTTATATTATTACTTCTTTAATATAATCTGATATTGCCATGTTTTGGTCAAAAACATGTAATATAGCTGAAATAGCTATTTATGTTTTTTAAATAATTTATAAATATTAATGGTAAAAAATACTTTATTTAAAACTTGAAGCTGTTGTAAATTTTCAGTTTTAATTCAAAAGTTCTACAATGATGCTATTTTTGCCAAGTAACGTTTTTTTATTTTTTTTTTAAGTTAACATAATTATAAAGTAAATATTGAGAGTTTTTTTTTACTTCAGTTAAATCTGAATACGATATTCTCTTAAGTATTTCTTTAGTAGTGTTAGTTTCTTTCTCAAATATTTTTAAGCATAGTTAAATGTCTAATATAAATTAAATATTGGTTTTCTGTTATCGCAGTTTGTTATGAATTCTCATTTTTTGTAAACAGCTGAACGAAAAACATATTTAAAAAATTATATTTCATACCATAATGTTTAAAGAAAAAGAAAATGTTAGATTATCTTCAATAAAACTCTATTAATAAATTATACAAAGGGAAAAAAATCTGCTCTTTAAAAATGAAGCCTAAAAAAATTCTATTAAATTGCAAGCAGAAAATCGGTTTCTGCTCAATCTGAGTTGCTTCAAGCAGGTCAGATTTCCAATTCTTGTCTTCTTATTGAGCGCTCCTAAAAGTTACATCGTCAAAATAAATTGTATTGAATGCTCCTAATCTTTTACTTCTTATGGTAGACATTTGTTATCCAATATTCTCTACACAATTGTATAAAATAGCTGTATCCAAAATTGAGTATCAATGTCCTTATAACTACTTATAAAATCACAAAGAAAGAAAATATTGGAATTATTTGACATTTTTTCATAAAATTTATAAAATAGAAGAAAATAATATGATATAATATGTTTTGTATTACGTTCAAAGTATAGTCGGTTTGTATTTGTGTTAAAGTACAAAGAAAATAATATATCAATTTTATTGTATCCAGCAATCTCTACAAAACTTTACTGTATTGTAAAACAAGTTTATTCCAACTACATGCATATTAAATGTTTTCAAACTTGAATATAAATTATGTTATTTTATTGTGTATAATAATAATAAGAAAAAAAAAGAGTTTCAAATGAGATTGTTATTTGATAACTATAAAAAAAGTGTCGGTATTAACAAGTACTTTAGAAGTGTTTTTAATTGAAAAATGTACAAGCTCATAAAATATGAAAGCACTTGATTATAATCCCTTACATTATATAATATTATGCATAGTCTATTTTCTTTGTAATATAGTTGAGTTATCAGCTTTATAAACCTTATTTTAGTAAAAAAAAATAATAATAAAAAAAAGAGAGTATATTACAGAGAATATCCTAACTGGGCAAGTGTATAATATAGGAAAAGAAAAAGGTAATATGTACTCTCTCTCTCTCTCTCTCTCTCTCTCTCTCTGGTTACAGTTTTTTTTGTCTTTCTCGTTTGGTCTTGATCGTCATTTAGAAATACACAAGAAGAAAAACGATGGTAACGCCGGGATATATAAGCCTTTGATCCAGTACCGTTATTGGCCTTACGAATATTCCATTCTCGTATATGTTGAGATAAAAGGGCCTGCTTATAGCGTCAAGTTTTCTCTATTCTCATATACGTATATACCGGAGCCTTTAGTATATTTCACCATCATCTATATATATATATATATATATATATATATATATATATATATATATATATATATATATATATATATATATATATATATATATATATATATATATATATATATATATATACAAGGCTCTTCACTATATACTAAATTATCCATAAGTTTCTCTGAGGACCGCTCTGTCATCTTTCGTGTTTATCCACAAAAAGCTATTACATTATATATTATACCTTTCTATATTATATTAATATCATACATAAATTATATATAATACTGTATATTATATATAAAGATAATATTTATAATAATATTACTAAAGAAAATATCTAGTTTAAATAATATATTCTATTATATTAACTATAAATCAAATATTTATTTATTATTAAATTTACATAATATATATATATATATATATATATATATATATATATATATATATATATATATATATATATATATATATATATTTATATAATACATATCAAATTTTACTTTATATACATATATAGAACTTTTATTATTATTATTATTATTATTATTATTATTTTTTTTTTTTTTTGCTAAATAAACATTCGTGATTTGTTTTTTTGTTATATTTCTTCTCTTTTTTCATGATACTAAGTCGTCAAGTAGTTTTATTTTATAGAATATTTGAAAGAATCTCATTTTTTCATTGTTTATCATAAGAGATAAGGAATATATTTATTAATAACGATTTAATATTTGCATGTCAATAATTTTAAATTTTTGCTAAAAACTCACGCATGTCATTTTTCTTTTCTTTGCCTATCATTGATAGTAATGTACAGTAGTTTATTCAATCAAACCAAAATGCTATTCTTTTTACATCAGATGAACATCATTATAATATGTATAGTTTATTGATTTTCAAAAAAAAATCCTTTTTTTTTTTTATTTCTCTCTTTTCTTTAATCGTATACAATATACATAGTACTCGTATAGTACAGTATCTTAGTCATATTTAAATAATCGCAACAAATCTTCATTCAATTCTATTTTAATAATACTAAAGAAACTGAAACAAAAAAATATATTGAAAGACTTGCATTAATTAAAGTCTCCATTATAAACCATGTTATATAAATCCTGAAGTATATTAGATTAAATGTTTTTTATTTCATATAATAATTTTTACTTCAGTATAAAATTTATAATTATTTTTACTGTGATTATAGTGTATACTTGTATTATAGGACCATGTAAAATGGGTACGTAGCTTCTTCTATCTTATTTTGTTTTGGCGTCAATGAAAAGCAGATTGAATTTGAAAGTTTTTTCCCATGTTGCCATATAATTTAAAGATTAGTATTGTTTTTAGATTTCCTTTGCAATTGTATTGTATTTATTTGTTGTTGTTGTTGTTGTTGCAGTTCAAAATTGTTTATGTTTTACTATTGTAGAGTCAGAGGATAACTTCAATACTTGAAAGAACACACATTCATTTACTAGTTAAAATAAAAATATTTTACATAAAAAGCTAGTTACATTTTTTTCTTCTGTTTTTCACTGTTTTAACCATCTTAAAGTTACATTTGAAACTCTGAGCTTTGTTTCGATTCAAAGATCACGCATTAAACATGAGGTTAGCAGTGCAGAAACAAATGTTAATTTACCTTGTATCCACGGAGGTTCTCGACGACGCACGCCAACAAAGCATCGCGTCCCACGGTGACGGTCACGTTGGGGATTCCCTCAGCAAACCTTGGCATCACCGCTTCTGTAACATTTTAACATACATCAGTCAGTTAGTGAGTGAGCCAAGTGTACAGAAGATTTACAACCAATTCTTTGCTACAACGTAACTTGTTCTTTTACTAAGAAAACAAATCATTTCATGAAAAGAAAAAAAAATTGGGACTTTGTTTCTTAAGGCCTGTCATTAGAGTACCCATATATCTCTAAAATTCACAATATGATCGCCTAATTGTAATGTCGTATAAAATTAAAAATTAAAACTACAAATTATATGATAAAATTTTAGGATGTGTTACCATCAGATAAGAGAGACAAAACATATTGAATGGTATAAAATGAAGACTTCGTATAAAACAAATTTGAAATTAAAAATTGTGCTTACGAACCCACCAATTTTTTAAATATTTGCATTTTTTTATACCATGAAAAAAAAAATCATACTTCTCCGACTTCATAAATTAAGAACCTTAGCTTAACTTAGCCTTAACTTTCTATCTATATTTCACTTTTTTGACCACTATGTCTAGCAAGATTAGATGGTATGGTTGTGTATGTACATAATTGATTGTTTATAAACGTGACTAAACTTGCTTTCAGGGAAATTACAAAAATATATAGAATGTTCAATGTAGTGTTGAAATTTTTTGCAACTTTTATGGAGTAACAACTTTTACTCATTTCTTTGACTTAAAAAAATGTATAATTTTTAAACTAATATTTATTGACAACGAATATTAGAAATTTGATATTTTTTATCAGTGTATGTAAACTTTATGTTGAAGATCTTACTTGATAAGTTATTATTTGTTATATTGAAAAATGTGAAGAGAATCGACACTTAAAAAGATGATAAGTTAAAAGTGAACAATCATTATAGATGTCGACAAGTGGTTTCAAGTTGCTCGCACGTGAGGACGCGCCGCCCCCGCACTCTCACTCTCTTACTGTATCGTGCCAGCTGCAGCACAAGATGCTGCTTGTCGAGATGTTCTCTAGCTCTCCAGCATATTGTTACTGCGCCAAGTATGAGGCTGAACCACCCCCGTGCCAACAATTTGTATATAAAAAAATAATATCATAAAGAATTCGAAGGAAAGAAAAAATATGAAGCTGTCAATAAAAATAATAATACTAAAAATATATTGTTTTGTCATGAACTTATGATTATCCTTCATAATCTGACTATTCATCAGTTTTAATGTAAAAATTGATATTTTTTGTTGCTGTCATATCTCATTGTCTGCAAGTAGATTTTATACATAAATATTTGTTTCTACGTGTCAGAAAGTTGTGATAAGAATAAAAATCATTGTACGGTCATTTTACTAAAAAAAAAAAAAATTCTATTGGCATATGGGAATAACATGTATTTAGATAGAGTTTTGCGTCAACTGAAATCTCCATATGATAGCAATGAATGGCCATAAGCCAATAGACATTTATTTTTAAGTAAAATGACACAATCATAAAAATCTGTAATATATTATCTTATGGAAAATAACATGTAATTACAAGGCAAATTATGTTATCCAAGTTCGTATTTATATACTGTACTAAGTTTCACAAACTGTTATGACAGCTGACTTGAAGCTATATGCTTCTTTCTAACGCAGGGTGCAAACGTAAGGTGTGAGAGCACAACAAGTTACATGTACATAAACATTCATGACAGCACACAACAACATCCGGGAGATGCTTGATTGATCTTATAATTATTGCACCTAGTAACCTGCCTAAGGGTTTTAACAATTTATATAGACATTTCACCTTAAAGGAATAGACCAGAGAAAAACATTAGCATTTATATCACAAAACACTAGATGGAATTTACATAAATAACTTTAGTTTGTCTCAAAACCCAACTGTAGCTCCGTAGCAGTGATCAGAAATTTCGATTTATGCAACCCGCACAACATTTTCATACTAAATTTTGCATGTTTCTGACGTCATAAACATGAATAGTCACTTAAATTGCATACTTTACAGTATTTTCACGCTCTCTCTTGGGGCTACATTAACATTCTGGTAAAAATTGTCAACAGTTTTGAAGATCCCATTTAGTGTTTAATCATTAAAAAGCACATGTTGTTTTATGTGGTCTATGGCTTTAATGGTTTAGAGATATAGCCTTGCCTACAGCCTGCACTGTTTGCCTTTGATGTAATAATAATTCCATTTGTTTATTTAAAAAAATGCCACAGGAACAAAAATAAACACGTGCTAGTTAAGCTGTCTTATTTGAAACAACATTGGTTCGTTAAAATATAATTTATGCTATACTGCATAATGTTACGTTGCTTTAGTATTATTTATTATTGTATTGCACATTTGTTTATGTTGTTCCAATTTAGCAACATTTATGCTATATAATGACATAAATGCAACTAAGTAACTTCTTCTTTCCATGCAGGCTGTGTATTTTCACAGGTTGAATAATCAGTGCTGTGGTTCCATTGAACCCGTCGTAAAGATCAAAGTTTTGAGAAAATAATGTAATGGTTAAGTGTAGCATTATAAAAAATATCACAATATTAAATAAAAATAATGTAGAGCTTTTATTTCCATACGGAAAAAGATTTAAGCTCTAAAGTGGAATACGAAGTGTATTCTTACAGTTAGAATCATTTTTTTTTTTTTTTTTTTTTTTAATAATGGTATTTTAAATTATATTCTTTACACTGAAGTAAAAATATACCTTATAAGATTGCTTTGTATGTACAGCTTATAAATACTACATTACCATTTCTTATATTGATTTTTAACACAAAATGTACAAAGTGAAAAACCTGATTACATAAAGTAAAATAAATCTTAAATAAAATACTATTTCTACACAATGGCAATGAAAATCAGATAACAAAAAGAAATTTTAGATAAAAAATAAATTAAGTTTAGTACATTAAGAATAAAATATAAATAAAGCCTGTTGTATTGCACTTGTCTTATGCATACTGTTTCTTTAAAGAAATCAGATTTAATATTTCCATAAACGAAATAAAAATTACACTTAAGAATTATTATATATCTTTCATACAACATTTATTTCTTACTTTACATCATACAGCTGTTACATCTATAGAGTACATAAATAATGTAGAAAAATCAAAGGAAGGAAAATGGTGTTGTCACCTGCAAATGTTGTAGCATTTAAGATTTTTCTTGATACTTGGTGGAAAAATTTATTGTTTACTTTACACTGTATTTCTCTTTCCCCTCTACAAAGGTCAGAATGAGAGTATAGAGTCAGAGTATGTTGGGGTGGAGGGGTAAGGAGGTAGAAGGGGGGATAGACAGACATAGAGCACTCCAGGGAGCAAGTGTCAGACCTTACAGATAGATTTATGCTTTGTCTTATTCGCAACTCTCTTAAAATCGCCTACTAGGGGGGATTGTTAGACGTTAGATATGGCGCCTTTAAGCCAAAATATATTGTTCATGGTTAATAGACAATAGCATAAAAATCTACGTAATGTGATAATATATTGCTTTTTAACCTTGCAAATTATACTTTAAATTATTATTATTATTTTTTTACTCCAATAATGACTTCACAATTTCATGTTGATTGAACTTAAAAAAATGATTTTGACTTTTCGTTTTACTTTTTTTTTCTACTTTTTTTTTAGCTTATAAGAATATTTTTAATTAAAAAAATAGAAATCCATTAGTGTAATGACACATAAATAAAGTTGTTTAAATTGGAACTGAATTTTATGGCAATAAAAAGTAGTGCGAGTGAGTTATACTATTTATTCAGAGTTAAAACAAATGCGTTGTATATTATTTGAACAATGTGAGTGTGATGGTTGATTTATATTTTAATTTTGTTTGTATTTCTATTCAAGTCTTTCAATATCAGTTTTTGATATATTTTCTACAAAAATGTTAATACTAAAAACGTTTGATATTTAGTACAAAAACATATAAGATATTTTTCAATTAAACATAAAATTACATGTCAACGACCTTCTCATTAACTGTAATTAAAAAAAATTATTATTTCTCATTTTAAAATGATTAAAAATTTTCATGTTTAATTTAAAAATTTCTACAGAATTGATGTTAAGATGAAATAATACAATATAAAAGCTTTTTTTTTCACTTAAGTAAAAATAAAAACAAATCTTTGTTCAAAGGGAGAAAGAGAGATTGAGAGAGAGAAAGAGAGAGAGAGAGAGAGAGAGAGAAAGAGAAACAAAAAAGTACCATTGGTTTTTTTGAAATTTGGAGTAGAAAATTGGAATGACTTTCTCTCTCTCTCTCTCTCTCTCTCTCTCTCTCTCTCTCTCTCTCTCTCTCTCTCTCTCTCTTTCTGTGTTTGTGCCAGCAAGTATTGTATCGAGGCTTACAAATACAAGGAATAAACATTGAACGTTGCTTGTGAAGAAAGAAAAACGTTGGTTTAATGCTCTGACGCCTACCTGAAGCCTTGTTTACTCTCTTTTGCTGCAAGAGAAGATTAAAAAGCTTCTCAAGAAAAGAAGAGCAAAAAAAAAAAAAAAAAAAAAAAAAATGAATAACAGTAAGAAAAAAATCTTTACTTAAAATAAATATAAATATACAACAACATAAAATGAAGCAGCCATTACATTTAAAAATCTACATCAAATAAACACTCAACAACTTCAAAAAGCATAAATAAAACAACAATTATTTCTACTTATATTTTTTTATTTATATAAATATATACTGTATTATATCACCATCATAAATTTTACATTTAACCACAATTTTTTTTATATATGCGTACGTTACAACAACTTATATTAAAATAGCAGATGAATTTTTTATGAAATATTTTATTTTTTTTATATATGTATTATATTCTATTTCATATATAAAAATATGTATTTCAATTTTTTTTCCTCTTTAGAAAAAATTCTCACGTATATAAGTTGTGTTTATATAATATCAACGCTATAAGAAGTTTTAGTAACAAAATCTTTAGTGACATAAAACTCTTTACTCTCTCTCTCTCTCTCTCTCTCTCTCTCTCTCTCTCTCCATTCTTCACGCTAGCAAAATAAATTGCGTCAGGATTCCCGAGTTAATCTCGTAAGGATCACATCTTCCGCGTGATTTATCTTGCGAGCAAGATTTTTGGCTTTTTCTCTCACGCACACTTTGCTTCATGTTTTCCTTCTTCTCTGACGCAACCACACCGCGGTGCAGCCTTTTTCCCTCGACCCTCTCTCCACCCCCGCTGAATTGGTGTCACCACACGTAACACCTCTAGGCGACACACACATACAGAAATAGGGATATAGAAACAACATACTATAGGAGACGGTATTATTGCCTCGAGAATGAAATAAAGAAAGACGTTCGTTTCACTCTTTACACTATCAAGAATACACCTCTCTCTCTCTCTCTCTCTCTCTCTCTCTCTCTCTCTCTCTCTCTCTCTCTCTCTCTCTCTCTCTCTCTCTCTCTCTCTCTCTCTCTCTCTCTCTCTCTCTCTCTCTCTCTCTCTCTCTCTCTCTCTCTCTCTCTCTCTCTCTCTCTCTCTCTCTGAGTTGGATGACATCTTTCAACTGTCTAAAACGATCATTTTATCACGTTTTATTTACACCTTTCCTTTCCTATCTTTTTTTTCTCCTTTCTCCTCTCTCGCTCACAGTGAAAAATAATGCAATTTACTTTTCTCATAGCTTATTGTATTTTTTTTTCATGTCTGCAGAATGAAATATCTATTTAAGTTGCTTCTATATAGACTTATAAAGGTGTTTATTTTGGATTATTTTTATTGAATTACTTTTAAATCGGGGGTTCTCAGCGATTTACTTTTGTTCGTAAAATTTTATGCGCAAAAAAATGTTAAGTTAAATAAAAATACTAGATACTGAATATACGTGAAATATAAAAACTTAATTTTTTCCCTGTATTTCTTCAATATTTGAGTATGTTTTTAACCTATAAGGTTTTTAGTTTGTTAATAATTTGAAGGTTTAGATAGTAATTTAACCAATTCGAGTTTAATAGCAAAAACTTAGACATAAAAGACAGTTTAGTAACGGTTTTCCTAAATTGAACACTATTCTCATTTTTTATTGTTTTTGCGTGCACATAGAAACTGAAACAATTTAAACAATCTATATCTCGACAATGTAGAGAGTAAAAAAGTCATGATTTTAATTAAATTGTCCCTGCATTTGATAGAAAATCAATATCGTCAATAAAATTTCTAAAATTTCTCATTTAACCACCTTTAAATTTATTTTACTGTCGTATGAAAAATAAAAGATTATAAAGTTAAATTATATTAAAATTTTAATTTTAATAAAATTATAAATTTGATATAATATAAAATAACTTAAATACAAAAAATATACAATATATATTGTGAAAAATCAGATACATGTCAGTAATTTCATTAGAATTTATAATCATGAATGTAAAGTTGAAGTGAGTTTTTCTTTCTTTAATTTAGTTAAAAAAATAATTATCATAATCAGAATTTTTAAATCTACTAGTAAGTAGTTCACACTAAACTAAGATTTGTGTTTTTATAATTCAATTATTCAAGGCAAATTTTTAATGCTTTACGTAAAAACAACTCGCAGAACTTGAGTAATAATAAATAAATACCAATTTACATTACAAATTCAACTGAATTCATTGAATAGATGCAAAATTAATAACATCTTTTTAATTGTTACATTATATTTTAATTAAATCAATGTTTAATTTATCAAAGAAAAAATACTGAATAGTGAACAAAAAAAAAATAAGTTTTTGTTTAAAGGAAACCTAACGTTTTTTATTTTTTATTTACAATGATTGATATGACGTGAGGTGAACAGTGAGAGACGCGAGTGAAATGAAAATGCCACGACCACAAGTGTTGTTACAAAGCTGAGAGAGAAGAGAGAGAGAGAGAGAGAGAGAGAGAGAGAGAGAGAGAGAGAGAGCAAGGTAGCTTCCATCCAGTTAATTGAGCTGAGTAGCTAGCTATGGCAGTGGTAAACACCACTCACTATATACCAAGACTCCGCACATCAAGCTGTAGGGCAAAACCACCCAGGAAAAAAAAAGAGAGAGAAAAGATGATAGAATCCTTTTATAAATAAGGTGCGTAATGTTCTTCCTTCTGTGGATGCTTTTTCAACGCTGCTCACACACACAAAAACTTACAAACAGAAAAGAAAAAAATGTTATATATTTTATATTGGCTAAAAAGCAATGATGGACGTGAAAAAAATAGTAGGAAGACGAAGTATTTTTCTTTTGAAAAGTAGTCTATAGTTTTTTTATGTCCTAATATATATATAAAAATTGAAAAGGGTTATTTAAGTAGAAAACCCTTTTTTTTTCTGTCGGTGAAAAAATTGTCATTGAAACTATTGAAGCGAGGTTATTAATTAAATTTATTGGTTATGTTTTAAAAGAGGTCTCTTTGTAGCGAGAGAGACAGAAAGAGAGAGAGAGAGAGAGAGAGAGAGAGACAGAGAGAGAGAAAACATACAATGTACAGTTCATTTATACAATTTTCTTATTGATTTTTTTAATTAATATTAAAGGCAGGAAAGAACTTGTTGAAAGTTTGCAATTATCGTATAGTTCTAACAATTATATAAATTGAACGAAAATTCAATTCAATCTGTGATATAATAAAGATTTTCATTATTTTCTTTGATATTTATATAATATATATATACATACATATACACTCTGGCGAAAACAAGGTCGTTCCCGCCAAAAGCTGTATCCGCGGTGCTAAACCAATCAGAGAGCGTGTTATAAACCTACTAGCCAATCACAGTTGACTTTAAATTGTTAATTACACTGTATCCGCTCGAACTAGTATTGCGAGAAGTATATATATATTGTATTATTTTCTTATATGAATTAGTCAAGTTACTCATTCCATTAATTCTTAAAGCTTAATGCTTTATTTTTATTTTTTAAGTTTAAAAAAAAAACATGCTTTCCTAAATATATGACAAAGACTGACCACTCTTTATACTTAAATCAAACGTAAAGATAGGATATAAAATCAAACCCATTTTATTGATTACTAAAAAAAAAAAAGAGGACTTGTTATATTAAAGATTGGATTTACAATAGAAAATATTATCATTGGAACGGATCATATATAAACTTGATAGTGCTTTGTTTAGTTGTAGAGATTTTTTTCTTCTTCTTTTTATCATGATGAGAGTGCGAGTCAAAAGCAAGTAAGCAGGGAATGCTTTCTCTCATGCCCGCGGCCAGTGCCTGCCTGCCTGCCTGCTCGCTCGCTCGCTTGCTTGCTGTATACGTGGTGAGTGTGTGTGTACTAGCCAACACAAATGTTAGTCCTGCATGTTTACTTTGCCCTCTCTTTTCCTTCCTCCTCGTGTTGCTTCAAACTCCCTCACTGACGTACAAAGATAAAATAAACTTCTTTATTACATCGTAAAACCCTGATTTTTTTTTTTTTTTAATATTATCAAATATTGAATTTAATTCACTATATTATTTAATTTAGGGTTTTTAATGCAACAACTTTTTAATATTTATTATTTTTGATCGATTAGTTAATTAAAGAATAATGTGTAATTAATAATAAAATATGTATTTTGGAATAATGAAATTAATATGTCATTACATTATTTTAATGAAGTATAAACTATATGTGATTTAAAATTGATTGTGTAATTAAATATTTTTTATATAATTAATGAAATAATATTATAATATATAATATGTTTGGAGCATGAAAAAGTAAAAATGAAAATGAGTTCTATACCACAGAACAGGATAATCCTAACAACGTGTGACTTAATGGAAATGAATGAGATGAGTGGATTTTTCGCAACGTCCCGAGATACACCTCTGACTTGGTTTGGGCTAGTACCACCTTGCACTGTCAGGACTGGCCGAAGTCATGAATAGATCTGTCAAGCCTAAAAAACTCATTGGCATAAATCTGCGGAGAACACGGGAGTATGCACTCAAAGCAACCGCAGCCTCTAAATAAGCCGGTTTTACCCACTGAGAATCGAATCCGTGATCTCCGTACGTTAAGCCAGAACACATATTACATACTACCGTGACACAATAAAATGTAGACGTTAATAATGAACTTTCAAAATTTGGACTCGAAATTAGCCTACAGTTTCAGAACAAGGCAATTTAAAATTTAAATCAAATGCTTGTTACCAATTAAGCAATTAATGTGCACACGCGAGAGAAAGGAGTAGCGTACGTATCCCTAATTGTTTATCATTTGGAATTGCAAGACAATCCTACTGCAGTTAGATCAGAAATGTTTTGACAGCTAATAATAATCAAATTTTGACCTAGAATTTTCAAAGGTACTCGACTAAGACATAATTTTTATTATTTAAACTTCATGCGTATATTTCTAATAAGAATAAAATGAAAAATTCAGTAAAAATATTTGAATGATATAAGAATTCAATTTTGTACATGTGTACATCATTAAATACTAACCATTGTAAAAAAAGGGCATATCTTTAGAATAATGAAGAAAAGCATGCAATTATAAATATTATTAATGATGTATTATGCATTTATAATAAAACTTTTTTCCTGCTTAAAATTCATTGCTAATAAACACTCACTAATAATATAATTTGGCACTGAATTTCTTTTTCTTTCCTCTTCAAACTTCAAGTGGGCTTACTTTTGCATTCATTCATCGATCTGAACAAGAAATTTATCCAACACTTTTTTTTTTAACTTCCAAGTTTTGGTTAGTTGCGTCATAAAAAAAATTTATAATAAAGTTTTTAAAAGAAATGGAAGGAAAAGTTAAAATATTAGAGGCAACTGAAAATAAAAGTACGAATACTTATTCTAAAATACAAAAATCTGTTTAAGAAAGAAAAAAAACTACTACGACTAGGCAAATTTTGAGTATACGTAAGTCGCGTATGTTAAGTCTATAGCAAAAGCTGGCCTTATTCCAGCGTCAATGATTTTATCTTTATAAACGTGACACAATGAATGCAGTTTTTTTATTGCAGCTTTCTGCAGCAAGTGTACTACGTGCATGCAGATGCAGTCTTTTCAACTTTCCATCTAGATATTAACTCGTCTCACGAGAGATATGTAAAAAAAATTATATTTATTCATATTATTTTTAATATGAAATAAAAAAATATATGAAAAATATTCACTGCGTTTATTCATGCTTTAATAAATATAGATAAATTGATATGTCATATTACCTGCATAATCTATTGTATAAAACGTAGTTTCAATGCGTTGTTTGACATATTTTTAACAAAAGACTCAGAAAATGATAAAATTTGACGCCTTTTGATAAAATTTTATTTCCGGTAAATTTATATAACATAAATGCAAATTTACATCAAGCGTAACATATCAACATTATTGCTCATAACAAATAACTTTTGTCAGCGTGTACATATCCTGATTTTTAAAAATTTTATGGATGGCTAGAAACAAACTCGCAAAAAAAAAAAAAATAATAATAATAAATTTAAAAAAAAAATAAATATAAGAGTTTTAACCGTGTGTTTTTCTCGGATTTTAAGTAAAATTGGCATACTTATCAGTTTTGAAGTTCATACTTATGAAATTTAATTGTCATTAATTCATTTTACATTGCAATAAAGTAGGTGCATCAGGTTAAAACTATCTTCTTTAGTGTTTTGAGTGCAAGATTATTTTTTTTTCTTTTTAAGACACATGTAACTTAATAAAGTAAAATTAATTGTACTATCTCCAAATTTCTTTGTGGCACTAAACTTTTTATAGTGGTAATATGTGATATTATCAACAATATATCTCCTAAGAAAAAGTCATCACCCACTTATTTCATGTATGTACTAAAGTCTTGTATGTACTTGTTATGTAACCTTCTTTCAGTATTATTAGTACAGCTGTATTTTTCTAACAAAATTGAAATTAAAATTATAAACCTACTGATAACAACATTTTAAAAACAAACAATAATTTTATTAAAATTATATTTATACTACCAAAGTAATGTAGTATTACAATAGTGTACAGTAATTTTTTTCTTTAAAAAAATAATTCATTTACAAACACAATTATTTATATTATAATTATAATATAAAAATAGATTGATAATAAACACAATTGTAAATAAATTGAATATCATACATAAAGTTAAAACAAAATATATTTATTATTATGTATACATGTATTGATTTTATTGCAGCAAGTTTGGTTTCATATTAAACATATGCAAAAAAAAATGTAATAAAATAAATAAATTATAAAGTACGTATAGTGTGTTAGTTATGGGTATTTCAAACATCTGGCATATCGTACCAGATTTGATGTAATAACAATAGAGTTTCTGACAGGAATAAGGGAGATAATTAATGATGTACGATGGGATAAAGATGCTATGTAGGTATAGCGAAGCAAGTAAGCAAGCGTATTATGTCGGTCAACTCGCGAACATCAATAATCATCATCGTCTGACAAGCTTCTTTCCTTTTTTTTTTTTTTATACATATATATTTTGCCTCTATACATTCTCATATATACAGTATATATACATGCACACACAAGCATTATTTTTTTTTTTCTTCTTCGTTAAATTAATCTTGATAGATATAATATTGAAAAATAAATTATTATACCTCTTTTTTTTCTCTATAATATATTATGGATTTATTCATTATAGTTTATATATTACGCTAAGTCCAAGGGTTATCATTAAGGTATGAGACATGGGTATTTGGATTTTTCTCATTTTTACATAAGTTGTAGTCCTAAACAATGTTAAATTTTTCCAGTGGTCAAAACTTTCAAACTCGATTTTTTCCCGCCAAAATTCAAAAATTTAGTTTTCGTCACTCGCACCTTAGACTCTACTTTGTCGCACTGTAGCAGAAAAAGCAATTATTATACAAATTTAGTTCTAGTGCCAAATGATACACAAAATAGTGGACAACAAAATACCTGGCCACTACTTTGACCTAGGTCAACTTTTAAGGTCACATAAGGTCAAGTGAATAATTAAAACTTGATTAAAAAAAAAGCTCCAATTTACTATGAAAAAACGATATATACATGTTTTAGAACAACATTTCAGGATTACAAAACTGTTTTCAAAAGCATGGCCAATTCATAAACTTTTATTTAAAAGTGATTTAGGTAGCGCCATATATGTAGTGCACTGCGCGTGTGCTCCGCGCCTTCCTCTCCTTACCGGCCAATATAACGTGAAGCACAAAACAATCAAATTAAAATGCACGCTTATAGTTATTACGACAAACTGTGCATTTTCATACCTGCAAATTTCCTTAAACAACATTTTTATTATATTTTATATTAAATAGTAGTGTAACGCATAAAATTTTTTTTTCCTGCAAATGTTTTTTATAGTTAAATGAGAGTGTGGCTCGTGGAAAACAATACAGGATGTGATGTACACGAACAGTGGCGTAACTTCAAAAAATTGGCCAGGGGGAAAAATCTGAGACGGGCCCCCCGAAAGGGGGACAGTGCCGGGGAGGAGGGGTGGATGCGCGCCGCAGGCGAATCATCTTGAAAAAGGGGGCGTGGCACTGAAATTTTAAGCTATTTTTTGTAATGAAAATTAAAAAGTGTCCCTAACATGAAAAAAAAAAAAAAATCATTAAAATGGCCTATCATACATGATTTTAATTTTTGTCAATAATTAATTTTTGCTATATAAATAGAAAAAAATACATAATATATTATGATATTTGAAGAAGACATTTAAAGAAAATTAAATTAGAAGGTGGTGACTGTTAAAAAAATGTAGTTAATATTAATACCCTCTGTCACAAAATGCATATTATTTGATTGATCCATTTTAACTTTCAAATACGGTTTTCAACATAAAACTTAATATTACCAATTTTTTATTTTTATTTTTGCGCCAAGCATCAACGGGCCCCCCCCCCCCCAGAAGCCGACGGGCCCCCAGAAGTTGACGGGCCCGGGGGAAGTTCCCCCTCTTCCCCCCTGGTAGTTACGCCACTGTTAACATGAAAGAGCATTCAAAAATGTGATGTTTCAACTTGTTAAATATTTTTATACACTCAAGATCGAAATATCATCAGTTTTTGAGAGTTTTTTGAGCAAGCTGGACGTGTTTTTGTAGCACAGCATTTTGATATATATTAATTATTATTAAAATCAAGTTGCAGTGGAATGCACTTGAGTCCATCTGCGGTCAGGTACAAGATTAGAAGCCAAGGAGATGAAGCAGAGTATATAGTGACAAACAAGCTTGCGCGCATCATCACGTGCAAGCTATCACAAACTTTAGTGTTTAATTGTTTTAACACATTTTAACATTTTAATTCTCTATTTCATAAATATGCTCTTTCGTGTACATCACATCCTGTATTGTTTTCCACGAGCCACACTCTCATTTAACTATAAAAAACATTTGCAGGAAAAAAAAATTTTATGCGTTACACTACTATTTAATATAAAATATAATAAAAATGTTGTTTAAGGAAATTTGCAGGTATGAAAATGCACAGTTTGTCGTAATAACTATAAGCGTGCATTTTAATTTGATTGTTTTGTGCTTCACGTTATATTGGCCGGTAAGGAGAGGAAGGCGCGGAGCACACGCGCAGTGCACTACATATATGGCGCTACCTAAATCACTTTTAAATAAAAGTTTATGAATTGGCCATGCTTTTGAAAACAGTTTTGTAATCCTGAAATGTTGTTCTAAAACATGTATATATCGTTTTTTCATAGTAAATTGGAGCTTTTTTTTTAATCAAGTTTTAATTATTCACTTGACCTTATGTGACCTTAAAAGTTGACCTAGGTCAAAGTAGTGGCCAGGTATTTTGTTGTCCACTATTTTGTGTATCATTTGGCACTAGAACTAAATTTGTATAATAATTGCTTTTTCTGCTACAGTGCGACAAAGTAGAGTCTAAGGTGCGAGTGACGAAAACTAAATTTTTGAATTTTGGCGGGAAAAAATCGAGTTTGAAAGTTTTGACCACTGGAAAAATTTAACATTGTTTAGGACTACAACTTATGTAAAAATGAGAAAAATCCAAATACCCATGTCTCATACCTTAATGATAACCCTTGGACTTAGCGATTAATAAAGTTGTTATATTATTTTTTGATTATATAGCTATTTTTCATTTTAGATTTTTTTTAATAAGAGTAAGAAATATGTTTTGTTTTTTAATTGAACTTCTTTTATGACCCTTAGTTGTGTCATTTTTATTTCAAAATCATGAAAAAATATTGCAAGAAAATATTTTCTAATAAAATCGTTAAAATAGTAAAATTGTCTAGGTAAATAGCTGTTTTTATAGCTCAGAAAATATTAATTTATAATATATATAAAACAAGTTTCATGCACACAATTTGATTTTCTATTTATTTGTCAAATTAGACGCTCTAGCACTGGAAAGCCAGCTAATAAAATACGCAAAATTAAATTATACACCTTAAATTAAAAATGAATTTTCAAATAATATTAAATATTATGGGTAATTGTTATATATTATGATTGAAATAGGTAGAGGGCAAGTTGTGTTGATTATATTATTTGTGTGGCAAGACTTTTGCATGAGCCGTAAAGGCGGGACATACATACTGTACATACACGTGTTCAATGTCGCAGCGGGCTGGGCGATGCAGTAAATATAAATCATCTCAATGCAGCTCTACTTCTTTTTTACATGAATACATATTTTGTCATCTTAAATATTATGAAGATGAGTGTATTATATTATTAAATTCTTGAAACTATGTTATTAAAAATCTTATAAAGCCTTGTTAAGTTAAATTTTTTTCATTGTGTTTTTTTAACTTAAAGCCATACACCACATAAACCGACATGTGCTTTTTAATGAATAAAAACGAAATGGGATCTTCAAAACCTTTGACAATTTTTACCAGAATGTTAATGTAGCCCCACGAGAGGGCGTGACAATACTGTACAGTATGCAATTGCGTGACTATTTATGTTTATGACGTCAGAAACATGCACAAATTAGTATGAAAATGTTGTGCGGGTTGCAAAAATTAAAATTTCTGGTCACTACTACGGAGCTACAAACTAAAGCTATTTATGTAAGTCCCATCAAGTGTTTTATGATATAAATGCTTATGTTTTTCTCTGGTCTATTCCTTTAATATTATTTTATAAGTCAATGCTAAAAACATTGATAATGTTATGGGTTATGTACATTGTGATTTATTTATTATCAGAAATATGTAATTATTGCTATGGTGAATAAATGCTGTTATATAGCTTAAATTTATGCACCTATGAATAAATGTTTCTAAAATTAGGCTAGAATAAATATTGCGTAATTATTTTTACCTTGTCATGAACTTTTTAGCGCTGATTAAGAATTTAAAAACAGACATAAAACTTCCAAATCCTAATTTTTTTTTAATTGAAAATTGCAATGATAATAAAATAAGGTATAAAATTGGTTTGTTTAAGAAATCAAGTACGTTTTAGAAAGATAAAGTAATGAATTGCTTACCTTTTAACATTATGACATTAATTAAGAAAAACCTACTGTGCGATAAGAGGCCACTTTTCAAACCATCAAAACCATCTTGTTGGAAATCTCTATACTTTGGTGTACAAATTGTATAACATATTTTTAACAACTCTTAATAATCCCATATTAAAAAGAATAATAAAAATAATAAAAGTTGAATTATCTCTATTAATATTTGTACAACTTTAATGTTACATGCATATTTTTATCGTCAATTAAAGCTGATCCAATTTTTTTTAATTGTGTGTTTTTATTCTATTTTATTAATTTTTTCTACATAATAAAATAAAATTACAAAATAATGATTCAAAATTATTATTTCCCTTATTAAATTTAAGCTTCAGTAAGTGTAAAAAAAAAAGTGTGACGTTAAAAATGAACGACTTAGTTTTACTTTGGAAGAGAGTTAAAATGTCTACGTTGATTGTATATATACAACATTTTATGAGACAAGCAAAAGCTTGGGTATATGCGTGCAATCTGATGATAATCGCAATCAAGAAGGACGCATATCATCAACTTGAAGACGGATTAGACGGTTGATGCTGAGTCAGCAAGTTGTTTAACACTAATTGCAATTAACAGTGAGGAGAGATATTGTATGTATGTATAGGAAAGCACAAGAATTCATTTTGCTTCATGTTATACTAAAGCAAGATTTTCATCAATCTACATCATCACAAAACTTGATCTACATACATAATTAAATTTTTATTATCTTTTTTTTAATTATTAAAGAGTCATAAATAATAATAAACTAAAAACATAATTAACCTGTTTTGATATTTATTTTGTTATATCACTATAATATTGTACAAAATGCATAGAAAGTAACATTCTTATATTAATTTTTAATTATATAATAACAATCATAATATAGACATTCAGTGTTTTGTAAATATTTCAAAATATTATCTTAATTGTAGTGCTAATGCATAATATACACATACACGCTTCATATGCTATTATTTTGTTTACTATAATTATTAAAGTAATATTATAATATTGTAGATTATTTAAATGTAAATAGCAAAATTGACGGAGAAAATATGCCAAAAATTATATAAGTTATTAGTAATTTAATTCAGAAAAAAATGCTTAGGGAATTTTAAGATTGTTTTAAGTTATTGTTATTACTAATAAGAATACTGTTTAATACTGTTATTAGTTTTTTTTTTTAGATTTAATGCTAAAAATGACGCGATGAATAAATTGCAACATGTAACAAAAAGTGTAATGTTACTGCAAACTAAAAATGTCTAATAAATAAATTAAAAAACTTCTTATTATAAATTTGTATCTTTATTATTTTGTATTGTTGTTTGCTTGGCTTATTTTTAGACTGCTAAAACTTTTATTTTACGTATATTTAAATATTTTAAGGTGTATTTATATCTGACAAAATCTATGTTGTTGTAACTTTATGGTATTATGAACTGCCTGGTTAATAAAAGTTCTAGTTTTAAAGGTCTTCATACCAAAATTTTACAAAAATAATATAAATAATGACATATATGTCCTTATTTTACTGAAAGAAACGAGTGGTATGTCACTACACGTATGGATCTTTATTATTATTGTACACGGTTGGTTGTGAGAATTCTTAAAAATGCTTTAGATTTTCCTTGATGAGTAGCCGTGAGGAATTTTTATGGGCTCTGATATAACCATAAAATAACAACACCACAAATGTGATAAGTCAACCCCACTTGTATTTTACTAATTAACATCAATATATTGAAAGTAACTTTCCTGGAAGCAAATTGGTTTTTCAGGAATTTCATTTAGTATAGAACTAAGCATGTTCTAATTATGCATAATATTTCATTTCCAATAAATTCCAGTATTAATTATTCATTTAAGGTACATATGTATATGTAAATTTTATTCCACAAAATATTTCAATTCAATATAGTAAGAGTTATGGTTGAAAACTGTAAAAAGAAAAAAAAGTCTTCTTTTACAGACAGAAAATAGAATGAATAACTTTAACCACGTTTGTTTAGAGTTTTGATGTTCTTTTTATATCATTTTTTCAGTTACTTCCAATTCATAACTTTTCCGTTAGTTTACATAGTATATTTATATACACTATAGTAGTTTCATAGATTTTACTAAAGTTATTCTTTAACTACAATTTAAATTCTAAGTAAAAGTCTTGTTGTTTGTAATGCTAAAATATTAAGTAAGATTTACAAAATAAGTTTGCCATTACTGTTTTTTTTTTTCAGTAAGTTTTATATACTATGAAATAAAGCTTACTAATAATAATAATAATAATGAGAAATTTCTATCTGTGAGTCAAGTTACTTCAGCTTCATGATTGACTTCAAACGCCCACAGAAAAGTTTAAAATGACAACGACGAGAGACTTTTGCTCCTCGTGCTCTTTCATACCCTTCTTGCCTGCCGCTTGTTCCCCAGTATGCAGTGTTGCTACTTTATTATATAGCTCAATATCAGAGCCGTAAAACTCTTCACTCAGCAAACTTACCACGTCAAAAAAGAAGCTTTCTCATCTCTCTCTCTCTCTCTCTTTCCACAAGCAACTCACTTTTCACAATGAAAGAATGATAAGCTTATTGGGAGGAAAACTGATATACCAACCAAGAGAAAAAAAAGAGACACTCATAACTTAAAAAATATTAACAAATTTAGACATAACTTAAAATTTTATATTTCAACTTTCATTGAAGTATAAAAATCTTATTTTTTTGTGACATTTTAAAATTCTATTTTATAATATTACTAAAGTAAAAACTTTTTTTTTACCCCTCTTTTATACAATAGTATACTAAAACTGTATTAGCTTACATGATATCAAGTTCATTTAAAACTTTTTCAAGAGGCTATTTATTTCTCTTCTCTTTTTTTTTTACATAGAGTATTCTATATTTTATATTGTTCATACTTTTTATTAACAGCCAAGAACGGAAACTAGAGTAGTTGACCAAGTATTATTATTTTTTTTGTATTAAAGAAAATAAAGAAAGTAGCCAAGAAAAATCTCCACTTTATTTTTATAGTGTCTATTCCACTATGATTCAAACAAACACACAAGGAAAAAAAATCTTTAAGCCATTAGACACATAATGCCGTCTATTATTTTGTCGCATTTGAACACAGACAATAGAATGCGCAGCTTTAATATGAAAATTACTTAAAATTTATTACATAAAATAATAACATAATAATAAACTTATCTTTTCTAAAATTATACACTTCAAAATTTTTTTGTCTGTTCAAACTCTAGGGACAGTTATGTCTAGGAGACGAACAAATATGGTGCAGTCGTAATGTAATTTGTAATAAATGCAGAAAACTTATTATTTCAGATTGTGGCTTTTATTATTTTGTAAAATACCAATAGAATTTGATTACTGCAGTAAGTTTGTTTGTTTGTTTGTTTGTTTTTTTTGTTTTGTTTTTTTTTGTTTTTTTTTTTTTTTTTAGTTTTTAGTTTTTAGTTTTTCATGGTCTATTCCAAATAAGATTATAAATAAAGTACTGTATTATAAAGTTAAAATAAGTCATACGACCGGGTTTCATAAGTCTGATAAGTGATATTTCTACAGTATGTATACCCAATATTTTCAGAAATAAAATTATTAATTCAACTTTTTTGTTTATTCAAATAATTCAGCCATCATTCCCATTGCTTAATTATTCAGAGTATAATTAAGTTTTGTTAAAATAGCTTTCAGTTTGGTCCAATGATAAATTTTAATTTTAGCATATTATGGAGATCTTATGTTAATATTGGTATTAAAAAATACACGTAAAAATGATTAAAATAGTTGTAGTCACTTCATCAATCTGATCAAAGACCTTACTAGATACTCTATGTAAAAAAACAATACACAAATAAATATTTTTTAGAAACTGCAACAAATTGTTTAATTAAAATCAATACTAATAAAAGCTTAAAACTTTATAGGGTGTGTACGCATGACGTCATTCTGAGTGCTTTTCGATGCTCTTCTTGAGCAATGAATAACATTGCTCAGCATAGGACAAACGTTGTTTTTGGCTATTTTCTTTGAAAATTTAGCTATCTTTTGGTCATTATTATTTTTCTTGCATACTTGAGGTACTAATTCAACCTTTTAACAGCTCTCAAAAAAATTGTGAAGTATTTTTAATCTGGCAAAATGTGCCAATGTTATTTAGTACTCACTTATGACGTTGATTTTATCATGAATGAAACCACCCTATACTTTTATGATGTTTTGAGAAGAATACTTGTATTAAGCAGCATTTTTATTTGAATTTATCAGTTAACACTTCAAAAATAAATAGTTCGATTACGCAAAAATTTGATATTACTTTGAAAAAATGCTAACAAAACAAACTTTAAAATCAAAGCAAATAAGCGGTGAAGATCTTTCCTATATATTACACTCTTCTCCTGAATCCCAATCTTGTTTCAATTTATTCACAAATTTTCTCAGATTCTGTTTAAATCCTCTGAATCCTCCATTTCTACTTCCATCAAAAACTCCATTCAACTTCAAAACTCTTTCTTTCTTTTCTCTGATCCGTTTTCTATTTCTGGTGTACGTATATTACATACAGTCAGAAAACATAATTATATGTAATATCAATGTAAAATTATTTATGCTGTACCTAACATTTGTCTTCATTGGACATAAAATCATGCGTAAATTTTCTTAAACATTGATACTGGTAAATGCTATAGTATGGATTCAAAGATGGTAAATACCTGCTATATATGGGTACTATGTAAACTAAACATTAGCGTATGGTCACTACCTATTTAAATAAAGTAGAATAAGGAGAGCAAGCAATCAGTGGTAGTGTAACATTCACTACATGATAATGAGTAAACACTAAAACATTGTCCAACTTTTATCATCATATTTTGGATAATTTTTAGGTACACTCCAAACATTACTGCTTGATGTATAAGAATACACGGAAAGATTACTAATAATTGCAGATGCATAAATCCTGTAAAATAAATTAGGTAAATATTAACCTGAAATAGGTATTAATATGAAATACAATGTCCCCTGATCTAGGTGAGTCATAACTTTATTATAGTATTTTGTGCCTGCATTAGGTATTATTGTAGTATACTTATACCATTTTCAAGCTAATGTTTACCTTATGCCATTTACATACGTCATGTATCTACCATTAGAAATAATTTGTTCTTGTGTATGAATGTTGAGATACCAATGCGTGAAATGTAAAACACTTTCTGTCTCACAGTGAATTATTTTTTTCCTTGTAGCTTATATACCCATCAATCATAATAAAGATAATACTTTTCATTATACATAATTTTGAAGTTATTACTTTCAGAAAATGATTATTTATTAATATTTTTCTAAATAAATAAATTTAAAAAACAAGCAAACAAAGAATACCATTTTTTAAACAATTGCAAACACATACATACATAATTACAAATTCATTTTTCATTGAAATACATTCATTAGTATTATTATTATACTCTAAAAAAAAGTAAACAATATTTATACAGTATGATACTGTTGCTTTACAAAATGTAGAGACAATAATAAAAAATGTATAAAGTATTTTAATTATTCACACTCTCTTGCTGTTTTTATGATGTTGTATATAAATAAAACTTGTCTCTTGTATATTATCATCTCTTTTTTTTTTTAACCCTTCAAACCATGTTTACGTTATGACACTCTGATTACAAAGTGCAAAAGAGGTATTCATAAACTTGTTAATTAAGTAAGAACTTAATTTTTTGTTTGTTTACTCAATTTTTAAATCATTATCTTCAGCTAAGGTAAAAGTATGTAATTTTTCAGCTGTCATTATTGTATACAAAATTTACACTGAAAAAAATATGTACGGCAAACGGCAATAAATATGAAAACTTTAAATAATTTTATAGAAACGTCCCAATAAGTACCGCGTAGTCTCAATAAGCAGGAAAATGTGAAAATAATTGTTTTTCGAAGAACATAATTGGATGAAACTAATATGCATGTGGTTTGGTTGAAGAAATAAATAAAAAGATGTAAAAAAGTTACTCATGAATTATCATCATGTTTATCGGCAACTTATATGAAAAAATTAATGATAAAACTTTTTTTGTATAAAACTGGTGAACATCCACTTAATACTTTGCATGGGTCAAGAGTGCTCTGTTTTTTCAGTGTACTTGGAAATGGTTTAGTTTTAAACAACTTACATGAAAAAAATTATAATAATATTTTGACTGTTTTTATATTCAACATCATTATTAATAACATAATTATATTATACTTGCTTGCTGCTGTGCCATAAGCTCTTATATATTTTTTTTTTACTATTCATTAGTAGATTAATGTAAAAAATACTACTATTTTTAAAAGTCTAGTTCATACAATAAAATGTACATTTAAGTCTTATTTATTTAAAATCTTAAGTTTAAAGAAACAACTATAGCTCTTACTTACAGATGTTTCCAGCTATTATAATTATCAAAAATTGAAATTATTATATAATATAATTACACTGTATTTTTATAAAATATTTATTTTAATTATATTATTTAAATATTTTATACATATATAAACATGAATATTAAAAAGAGGTTATAGTATTTTTGTGTGTGTGTATCATTGTATTTTATATGTGGTGATGTTGTCGTTATTGTTATTACCATACACACAATACCATATTATAGCTACTATGACATTTTCAAAGTTTTGTGGGAGGATTTTAATGTTGGGGGTTCCCCTTTAGTAGCGTCGGCATGACACTGTAGAGTCACCAACGTGGTCGTTTTGCCTTTAGCTCTCGATGGCTGCCAGCCAAAAAAAAAAAAAAAAAAAAAGTATATAGGAAGAGAAGGTAAAGAGGGTGATAGTTTAGCTTTTATACATAGTCAACTCTCTCTCTCTCTCTCTCTCTCTCTCTCTCTCTCTCTCTCTCTCTCTCTCTCTCTCTCTCTCTCTCTCTCTCTCTTTCTCTCTCTTCTTCCCTTAAGGCAGATGACCCTGCAAAACTATTTTCATGCAACACAGACCCCTTTCTTCTTATTTTGTAGCTTTTACTATACATCTATTTTCTCTCTCTCTCTCTCTTAGAGTCTTTCACTTTTAACTTTAGACGAAAAAAAATTCTCGATTCACTAGATCGCACATAAACATGACCATATCTGCCTAACTTAACAGTAACTTTATATGCAGTTTAAATATGTGTCCTTTTTTGTAAAAAAAAAAAAAGAAAAAGAAGAAGAAGAAGAAAAAAAAAAAAAAAAAAAAAAAAAAGGATAAAATGACAATAACTATATATTTTTATATAAAAATTATGTTGATTGTATTTAAATTTCTTTTCAAATGTTTATTTATATATATATATATATATATATATATATATATATATATATATATATATTTATTTATATAGTTTTTATATCTTTCTATGTTTCATTTTTATTTACATGTTTTTTAATGTATAATAAAGAATGAATTATAATTATTATTTTTTAACGATGAAGTTTTATCAACAAAACACTTTCATTGATGTTTTAATTGTTTGTTCTGATAATATAAACTTACAATTTTAGTATAAGGTTATGATTGTTAATAATATTATATTTTTTCAGTAATTAATAGAACACAAGACCACGATAATATATTTTACCATGTAAATCCAGCACGTGTTTTTCTCATAAGAATAACATTGCAAATATAGTACGAATTTTTAAATGGTAATATATGTTATCGCGGTCTTGTGTACTGTAAAAATATATACGTAGTGTAACACAAATATGTTTTTACAAATACGACAAATTAAAATAAAATGGACGTGAGAATGGAATTACATTAAAGTTAGTAGAAGTTTTTCAGTGCTGTTCAAATATTTAAAAATAAGCAAAGAATAAATAGTTTCCTAGCATTTTAGGATCACTTGTTTTTAAGTATTTATTGCTAAAAATAAAACATTCTTTACCATGGAGAACGCTACATTATTTGAAAATAATAAAATTCTCCAAATAGAAATACAAATTTTTGGAGACATATTGTACGTAGCGGCTGACATTTCTCTTATGCCAAAATGTATATCCTTATCTTAAATCACATAAAGCTTCACCAGGTCAAATGTGAATATTTATTTCCCCCCTTTTTTTTTAAGGTAAAATATTTCCATTAATAAAAAACAAAAACAAAGAAAATATGGTCAGATAATGTAACGAATTGTATGAGGAATTTTATTCATATCTTTGTGAGTTACAGAAATGGAATGCTTAAATTTCATATACGATATGACATAAAGAATTTGAATTGTTCACCCTTTGGTCAGCAAGTCCAATTTTCATAACTGTGTAGGAGGAAAGGAGGTAGAGAGAGAGAGAGAGAGAGAGAGAGAGAGAGAGAGAGAGAGAGAGAGAGAGAGAGAGAGAGAGAGAGAGAGAGAGAGAGAGAGAGAGAGAGAGAGAGAGAGAGAGAGAGAGAGTCAGGTAAGTATTTCGAGCAAAAGTCCAAAAATGCTACCACTGTAAAATAATACCGGGCGAATATCTCTAGGGAGGGCACTTTCTCTCTCTCTCTCTCTTTCTGTTACAGTGACACTAAAGCTAGCCACTCTCATCAGGCAGTTTGCCTCCCCCGGGACTTCTCTCTCTCTCTCTCTCTCTCTCTCCTTGCCCTCTCAGTTTGCCTATCTACCCAATATTCTACATTGTTCATTTTACCATAACGTACAAAATACACCCAAAAATTTTACTATCTCTCTCACCCTCTGAACAATATTCTCGATATCTATAACTTTTTGCTATAATATTATGTGTATCCGCAACGTATATAATTAGATATTTTAGATCTCATGTCATTAAAATCAATAACCAATACTTGAAAATGAAAAAAAAAATGCTTTTATGACAAATTTACATAGTATGCATAGTTTACAATACAGAGCTCATACAAAGGACGCAGCACTTAAATATATTTATTTATTTTTAATGGGATTGTATAATCATAAAATTTGAAACCAAATTTAGTCGGGTAGTTTTTTTTAAATACTTTAAAAATGATTTGAATTCTTTTGGACAGCTAAAACCATTATGAACCACTAGTTTTAACCCAAAGAATGAAACAATTTTTTCGCACTTTTGTCATTACTGCTTCCTGATAAATTTTTAATTTTTTAAATAAATAAATATACAACTATCCTAACACATATGCAACAATAGTGGTATTAATGACAAACAAAATGCCTATGTTCCAGGATACTTTCAAAAGTGACACATTTACAAAAGTAAAGGGGGGGGGGGGTACGTTTCAAATAAAAATAAATAACTAGCAATAAATATATCAATAATTGAATTCCAAAAATAGAAAATAATAAAATACAATTTTAATTATTTTTAATTAGTTATTTGACACTAAAAGTGTTAAAAATATCATTAACTCTAAATGAAATTGTCATATTTTTTTATATAAAAAAACTTTACATAATAATTTAAAATAATGTTATTACTTTCATTGTGTGCGCAATATAATACGTTTATGTAATTTCACATGAAATACACATTTAATAGTCAGTAAATACAATCTTTTTTATATAATATAACAAAAATGTTTTTTTTTTATTTAAAAATAACTGCAAAAGCTTCGCTTCTCTCTCTCTCTCTCTCTCTCTCTCTCTCTCTAGACGTATCTCAGTTATTTCATTGTTGCCATATGTAACAGCCAAGTGTAGGTATATAGTTTACTTAACTTATATAACAGCAAATGTATATTATATACTTTGTATACATATTATATATTAAATTTATTATGAAGTTATACTGTCAACCAGACTTTATGTTATTATTATTATTATTATTATTATGGAAAGAAAAATAAAGTGACTTACTGACTTGATCCAAACAATTTTCTTTACTTTTTGTATTGTATTGTAAATATAAAGTTTTATAATTTACGAGGGAGAAAAAGTAGACATGTAGTATTCAAGTAAACTAAGTTGTCTTAAAGGGAATAGACTTAATAGGAATACAATGGTTGTTGGCAATCTTTTAAACATTTATTTTAACAACTCTTCGCTAGTAAGAGAGAGAGATGCGTTCACGCTTTTTCAAACTTAAGTCAATACAACAAGTAAGTTTTCCATTTTCTAACTCTTTTTTTTTTCCTTACAAAAAGGGTTAAATTTTTAATTTTCTACTGTATATTTTATTATCTTTATTTTTTTAAGATATAACATTTGTTTTTTATTATTATTCTCTATTCAAATGGAATTTTACAGTAGATTTTTAGATTTTAGTTGGTTGTACGTTTTATAGTTCTATATGTATATTTATTAGAAATAAAATTTTAGATCTAAATTCATTGAAAATAAGAAATAAGTATAAAAAAATAAACATAGTTAAAGCGTCTGTTGTAAATAAAAGGTCTACGCTTCATGATTCTTCAAATTACGATATTGGTTACTAAGAGTTAGAGATGACCCTTTATTGAGTTTATATTTGAACTTGTTAGTTAGAACTAATTAGAGCAATTTCCTCAATAAAATCAACCAACCAACCACAGGAATTTCCTAATAATAAACCTTATTATAAATAAAACCTCACAATCTAGAACTGACCAATATATTTTGTTTGCTTTTCAAAAAGTTGTTCTCAGTTCAATTTACTTATATTTTGGCCAAGTCTTAATATAGTTATATTTTTATTATTATTATTGTTTTTTTTTTTACAAAAATAGTGCTCAAACTATAATTTTATAATATTTTAATAAAATTTTGTAGATAAAAAGGATCTTAAGAATAATTATTTAAGTTACTTTAAAATAAACTATAAATATTTCAGTAAATTATTTATGCATTGCATCTTATTAAATAAAATGACAAAAGAACGGTTGAATATTTATATTGTAAAATATAACTGCTAATTATATCCATGTCTATTAATTATTATAACTACAGTATAATACTTAAAAAAGGCAATTAACATTATTTTTCTACATTTGAAATTGTAATAGTTTTTTTTAATAAAATGAAACGTTATAAATATATAAAACTTCGTGATTGATTCCTTTAAATATTTCTCATAAAATAGGAAAAATATATATCAAGAAATAAAATCTCAATTTACATTAAAAAGTGCTAAAATAAGTTTTATGTTGTATTTTTTTCTCTATATCTTTCTATCTCTAAGTCTATTTTTTCTATAATATTTTTTTCTTTCTGCTATTTAAATGATTTATATCAATGTAATGTATAATCTTTTATTTTGTAAAATATGCCTGCACTCTGTACTTTTGATATACTATTTTTTATATTACTTTATCATTGTTTTTTTATTGTACATGAAATCTCTCCCCCTCCCATTTATATTTTTTCGAGAATTCGTTTACTATTATTCACTTTACGATTGTTGGCGTTAGATGCACTGACAAAAATTAGTTCTTATTAATTTATGCTTGTCCATTTTCAGCACAATTTGTTCAATACGACATATCAAATCAATACTATGCTGCATAGTAACTATATTATAAAGCATAAATATTATGTTGTAAAACAAAATTATTTATACTGTTCTAATTCAGCAACACTTATGCTATAATGACATAAATACACCATGAATTACTTAATTTGTTATTAACGATTCAGCAATTAAAGATTGGGCTGAACTGGTATAAAGCATATGCCTTAAAGTCCTTGTCAACTTACTTTTTTATTATATAGAATACTAGATTGATAATTATTATTATTCCATATTATTATTATTCCATATTTTGAATTTGAATATTCATTATCCATGAATTAGACACCAACATGTTGATTTTGTGTTTATTTTCATTTATTTTTATTTTGACTGTTATATCACATATCTGACGTCACAATGTACCGATGGGGTCGTGATAGGGGTAAAGAACTTGAGGGAGGGGCTTAAATTTATCACGTGACCAGAGCGGTGACTGTGATTGGCGGCGGTACATTGTGACGTCAGATACGTGATATAACAGAGTCAAAAAGAAAATAAATGAAAATAAATACAAAATCAACGTGTTGGTGTCTAATTCATGGATAATAAGGTATGGTAATTATCAATCTAGTATTCTAAATGATAAAAAAGTAAGTTGACAAGGGCTTTAAGATAATTTTTTACAAAGAAATACTTTTTAATTATCATAATTTAAGTAGTTATAATACACTAAATTTACAATTTAACTCCTTAGTACTTTTAGCTATAAAATACGAAGCTAAGGCGTTTTCAAAAGAATTTAAAAACACATTAAATGTTACACAATCTTGAAGTTACTTTGTGTGCAGATTGAAGAAGTTAGCGCCTCAAAGATCCTATAACTTTATATCCTATTCAATATATAAGTTTTATTACTATTAAAATTTATTCACTCACAGATCAACTTTATATTATTTCATTCTATATTATATATATATACATAAAAAAAGAAGGATTTACGTTTGAATTTCAATAGAAAAAAGTCTCAATTTTGCTTTTCTTTCTCTTTCTATTTTGATGCTTTTTAAATTGTGTCACTCATGACAAATAATAATAATAGTAATAATAAATTCTTTGCACGTTTGGAAATCCAACGTAGATCTACCTTAATATTTAGTTTTTTTCCTATTCTTTCTTCAACATTCGAACGACAGAAAAATCTCCTCTAACTGTAAAAGTTATTTAATATAAGAAAAGAATGATCACAATGACCATCTTTTACTCGAATATTTCATATCGTACAAAAGAAATTCAATATATTTTAGATTTAGAAGTGAGTTTTGGCACATTGGCAACTATTCTGAAAAGGGGAGAAAAAGGACGCAATGTGCATAGCCAGCTCAGCTAAAAGATTCATAAAGAATTGAGCTTTTACCATCAACCCATATGAAAGAACAAAAAAAAAAAAAAAAAAAAAAAAAAAAAAAAGCTAGTTTCATTCGCTATTTTTTGCCTTCACTCTTGGGGAAACTTAAAGTTGTAGAAAACAAAAAAAGAAATTTACAAGTAAATTGAACTCAATATTTTTATATTCCAAAATTTTTTGTTCTGTCATGAATAAATAAAAATAAGAAAAATTTTATACATGTGTGTTTTTAAATATTGAAAAGTTCGTACTATTTGGAGGTAAATATTTGCACTCTCACATTAAAAATGAAATATTTCCTATGCTTTATAAATAAACATTAAAGAGGTATATTTTTAGAATATGTATATGTTGCTTTTCATAGCACTCACGTTTTATTCAAATCAACAAATTTTGTGATTGAAATTTAAATAAATGAAAACACATTTTATTTCTGTTACTTTGTATTTATAAAATTGTTTACCACGGTAAAAATTTACTTTATATAATGCTGAATATTAATGTTTTTATTTTAAAATTTTCTATTTGAAGATAAGTTATTTTTTTATCCTCAGGGAAAAAAAGGTTGTCTCTATAATCAAGAAAATGCATTAAAAATCGATTTGTTTCAAGTAAGATTTTAGCATTCATTAAAATATTTATTAAGATTAAGAAGTATCTTTTATTCATTTACATCAAAACTACTCAAGTAACTTTCTGATAAATATTTAATATTTTATATTAAGAAAATATGTTTATTATTATTATTATTACTAAGAGACAAAATGATTAAGTTATTTAGGTAATAAGATAAAAAAAATTACTACATATTCTGAATGTGTGTTTTATTTTTATTTTTTATTTTTTTATTATTTTTAAAAAATTTTGTCCAATTTTTGCATTGTTTTTAATGTTACAACAAGAGGCAATAAAAAGCAGTTGCAAATAAATTTAAAAAAAACTCATATATATATACACTTCTCCCAATACTAGTTTGAGCGGATACAGTCTAATTAACAACGTAAAGTCAACTGGGATTGGCTAGTAGGTTTATGACATGCTCTCTGATTGGTTTAGCACCGCGGATACAGCTTTTGGCAGGAACGACCTTGTTTTGGTCAGAGTGTAGTGTAGTTTTGTTTATTTAAAATAAATCCCCTTAAAATTTAATTTTATGTTCAATTTTAGAAGAAAATTACACAACATTTCCTATTTTTGAATGTTAAATCTTATTATCAAATTTGTATGCAACTGCATTTATAAAAAATAAAACATAAAAAGCATAACATGATAAAAATGGCAAAACACGCGTGTATTAAATATCTGATAAATTGCATTAGTACATTTATATTTTTTTGTTATAAAAATTCTCATACAATATGTGACACATGTTTGACGGTGATATAAATCATACTACCAACCCATTCCCATGTATCAAAATCTCAAACATGTGTAGTACATGATATCACAATTGAACTTACATCATAAACATCAATAATTTACATATTATCCCATTGATTTCAATCCGAACCTAATGTTATGTACTCTGTACATAAAAGTAAAACCTAAAGTACAATCTGCTTTGTTACGTTACACATAGTTACACAATATTTTTACATTTTGTAAAGTCTACCAAATATTTCTTGAACCGTAATGCATCTTATAAGCCCAATTATTTAAATTCATAATAAAAAATTCTAAAATATAACTTCTTTCAAGGTATTGAAATAACAGAATATAATATTTTTTCATCAATACTAGATATATACTTGAACTTCGATATAAGGGAAGAAATATCAAAACACATTTGAAATTCAGGCGACGAAAATGTTGGTTGCACAACCGGTAGTCTTGTGTAGCTTTTACGTTTGAAAAAACCCACACGGCGGAAAGGTAAGCTCTAGTTTCTCTACCAGTATGCGAAAGAGTGAGAGTGAGAGAGAGTGAGAGAGTGAGAGAGAGAGTGAGAGAGAGAGAGAGAGAGAGAGAGAGAGAGAGAGAGAGAGAGAGAGAGAGAGAGAGAGAGAGAGAGAGAGAGAGAGAGAGATGGCATAAGACTTTGTTTTACGGGCATCTTTTATTCATCGTCTCTAAAAGATATAAAAGTAGCAAACCCAGTTTCCAGATCGCTTGACTGCCAAGAAAAAAGTAAAAAAAAAAAAAAAAAAAAAAAAGGAAAAGAAAAAGAAAAAGGAGAAGAAAAATGAAGAAAAAATTGAGAGTTTTGCGCGTGGACTTTGTGGCCTATACTCATACGAAGAAAATTTTCCATTTCTCTCTTTATTATGAGGCCAGGTATAAGGTAGGTATGCAGGTAGGTAGTTATACATATAAGCTGCAGTGTTTCAATAGTTTTATCCTTCTCTCCTGCATGTAAACTTACCATATAAACACAAAATGTTATTCTTGTCATGCCAAGAATTTTTTCATTCTTCATAATATACATTTTTTTATATATAGTTTTATATTTCAATTACTAAGTTATTTCTTTAAACTTACATTATTTGTTTCACTTAGGTATCAAAGAAGAAATGTTATTTAAAAATTTATAAATAATATGTCATATATTATAAACTTTAATGGGTTAAAAAAATATGAAAATAAAATATATATAATACAACCTATCGTAATAACTTCAAAATTTTACGGAAATTAATTGTAATTTTAAATGTCTTAATGGTATTTTGTGTTTAATTACGAGGTTACTCTTTGTAATACTTGGACTCTTTCAATATCGTAAGTTATTCATTTAACTTCTTTTTTTTTATACTATAAAGAAACATAATTTACAAATGGCTTTAGAAGACGAACAAAAAATTGTTGTTATTTTTGCTAACGCTTGCGAAGCTCTTTAGCTCACACTAGAGAGGCTTCGGCTCACACATTTGAGCCAGATGAGTTTTTCACTGGATTCCATAACATATGGATTGTATAAGACAAAAATTCAATAAAAATTCATAGCTTTTTTTTTTTTTTACTCTAGAGAGAAAAGAGATTCTTAAAGCTGTCGAAATTTAGCAATATGTTTTTATAATAAAAAATATTTAAACCCGATATATTTTTTTTACTACTACAGCTTTGGTGGATTAATGCTTATTGTGTTTTAACTTTAGAAATGAAAACAAAAGAGTTAAAATGTTGTAATACATTTTATGAGTATTGTTTGTTTTTTTATTATTATTATTCCTATATATATATGTGTATTATTTTTTATGAAGCGGAAAAAAAGTCTAAACTGATAAAAGGATTATTGTTGTTGCTGTTTTATTTAATAATTTTATTGATCAATAAAATCTGGAACAAGAAAATAAAAATAAAAGAAACTTTTAAAAATACTGTATGTGAATAATTTTATTTAAAACTTTCTTTAGTAGTATAGATTCAAATTATCAGGACATTAAAAATTATTGAGTTAAGTTTCAGTAATATTGGGAAAAATAAGATTAATTTGATATTTTCAATATGTGAAGCACTTGTGTATTTTGTTAAATAATAGTTAATTTGTAATAAAAATCGTTGGATAAAAATAATATTCTCTCCCGCAAGTAAAAGGAAAGAGAAATAAAATACTAAATTTATAATAATTTTAGAGAGAAAGGTCGGGGAATTTTCAGCTAAGGCTTCCCAAACTTGCTTTTGTACTATTTTAATGTTACGAACATAACAAAAATTGTATTTTGCAATACTATATCTTTGCAAAAAGAAATCACCTGTAAATAGTGAGCCCTTGGTATAAAGAAGCAACTGAGTACTCATCCTTAACCTATACTCACTATTTAATTTTCGTATTTCTCGTATTTTTATAATTTTTTAAAATTCAAGCATTTAATTTAACTTCAAATTTATCAAAAATATTTCAAAAATGTCAACCAAACATTTATTTTTATTTTTCTTATATAAAAATTCATGTTTTTCTCATCATTTTTCATTAAGATTTAGATAGTTAATTTTTCTTCAAAGAAAATAAAATTAAGACGAGCTAGTTAAGTCATCTTAAAAGAGTTTTAATAAAAATATGAGACTTTGAGCGTTCAAGACCTTACGGTTGAGAGAAGAGCGTCATTTTCAAAAAAGAGACTCTTCCCCACCTCCCTTTCTACTACTACTACATTTTATAAAGAGGCTAGTATAAAAAAAAAGGAAAACTCTTTGATCCTAAAAGTTTCATAATTCATTAAAAAAAATGAGATTTTTCATCTATTTCTGTATTTTTTTTAGTTTCGTTTAGAAATAAAGATACATGCAACCGGTGTTTTCTCTACCGTGTAAAGTAAGAACACTTCATCAAAATTGTTATTTCAAAATTTTATAAACTTTCTACCATTTTATTTATAAATTACGTAGAATTTTATAAAATTGATTGATTTAATTTGTTGCTTGTAATAAATTATTAATGTAAAATAAAGTTTAAAATTTTCTGTTTTATTTATTTTATTGATTTTAAGATGCTTCAAATTTTTCAGATATGAGGAAGTAGTGGTATAAGATGAAATCAACATTAAACACACGCGATAACTTGAGAATATTTTATAACAAAAGTTATTCCTTGAATTTTATACTCTCTCTCTCCAAAATTTTAAACATATCCGTTTTCAAACGTTTTGATTATATAATAAAAACTTTTGAAGTAGTAATTCTCACATTGAGCTTTGAGTAGTCATAAAATAACACCGTTAACACGCGATGTTTTGAGAGAGTATAAGGGGTAAAAAAAATTGTAAGCAAATAAAACTTGAAACTAGATACATTAATAATTTAATAAGGAACGGGAAAAACGTTATGAATATAATTATATATTAGTATGATGCACGTATCTTTTCAAAACTTTGTTATTAAATGTGTAAAGAAGTTATTAAATACTTATTATAATCAAATTAAAATCAAAAAATAATTTAAATGATTTTAAATTAATTCTTAATTAATTAATTAACACGACAGTCTACTGTATGTACTCAAAAATAATTTTACCTAACATTTAAACAGTATGCGATAACAAATTAAATGTTTTATTGAAATTTTATTGCTGATGTACTGTACTGTACACCTGCATGCATGTTTATACGTTATTGTACAGGATCACAGTAAGCTTACTATCTGATTGCGTCCAAAGTGTATTCTTGCATTTAGTCACTTCTTCGCAAAAGACGTACTTACTGAAACCTACTGAAAGTACGCTCTTTGCTGTACCGGTCAAAAAATGCAAGTACGCCTTTTGAAAGTCAAACTAGAAATGCAAGTACGACCTTTGGGCGTAACCAGGGTGATTAGTTTTTCAAACTTGCTGTTGGAAAAAAATACATAACTGATATTCCATTGATTAATTTTCCGCAAATATAAAGCAAAAATGTGGATATTAAAAAAAAGGTACACTTAACAGCATAATATGTATAAAGCTATACAGTATAGTTGCTGTGCTATAAAATAATATAGCGATTTTATTTAATAAAATAATTTTAGTACATCAAAGCTAGCATAAACCTTATGCATTTACATTGATGTAAAAAGCAACAATTTTGGGTAATATTACTATTGAATAGTAAGCTTTCCTGTAACTTCTTTTTTTCCAATATGCAGTCAAAACACGCCAAAAGGAACTCCAACCGAGTGGGAGTCAAATTTAGATCTTTGGTATACCACTACCATATACAAAAGTTTGCTTTTTAAACTTATCCTAGAGTAAAATAGACATAAAATTATAAACTCTAATATTATTATTAGTACTTGTGTTGTATACATATAGAAAATAAAATAACAAAATTTGTCATATCTAAATTATCAGCTATAAACCGCAGCTGATTTTAATCCTTACTTACCATCGCTAAATTCTTCTAGAGATAATGGAATCCCATTTGATTCAAACTCTAGGGTACTGCCACCTAAAACACGAGGCCAGAAAAAATTTAAAAATTAATTAATGAAATATCGAATAAATGTATATATAAAAAAGTAAAAAAAAAAAAAAAATGTTATAAAAATTGAATAAAAATGTTGTAAAAAAACGTTTTTAGGAAGCAGGTTGACATCATTATTAGAGAGTGCATGAGAGCAAAAATTTTAGTGTTTACATGAGCTAGAGTAAAATGTAGGTACACTTTGCGCTCATGTATCATAAAACATTTTATTTCAACATGATGTTTTTTTATTGATATAGTTACGTGTTTTTAATACTATGTAATTTATTCACTGAATTAAAAAAAATATATATATTATTACTACAAAATTAAATTTAAAATATTGAATATAATATAAAAAAACATTATATAATACTAAAAAAAAAAAAAAAAAAAAACTCAGAAATAAGTTTTTTTTAATTATTAAATATTAAAAGATTAGACAAATTTATTTATCATCTTTATAATATCATGTTACAAATATTCTCCAAAACTTACAACTGTTCGATACAATAGAAAGTAAATAAACATTTTTATTAAATTTTCAGTGATTGTTTTATTAGAATACAGTATTGTTAAAATTTAAAATAGTTAAGAATCAATAGTTTAATATATAGTCTTGGGAAAAAGATCCACAGTGTTGGACACCATTTATTTTATGTTTTCAGATTTAACTATTGCAAGGAAAGAGTAAATCGCAACTAAATGTGTTCAAAGATATTTATACAATTAAATTAAAAGTCTTATATACTTGGTAAAGTTTGTTAATTGTTTAAATTGCTCGGCTAAAAACCTTAAATAATTTATGCTATATATCATATTATAGCATAATATAATATTGTTATTTTGGAATGAAATAAATAATTATATTGTATGTTGTACTTGCTTTGCTGTACTAAGTATTATTAAATATAGCATAACCTTTGTTGTTATAAAAATATGTTTCTGAATTTACGCCAACATAATTATTACATAATTTTGTCCACTTATGTTATATTCTTATTCTCTTACATGATTTAATCTGAGAAATGCAATTAAATTTTTGAAAAATAAAGGTGTAATTAAGTAGCACTTTTTTGTGTATCATACTGTATACTTTATAATAATTAACAAACTCTTGCAAAATTATGTCGTTACTACATTTGAAATAAAACGATCGTTTAAATAGTAAATTAACGTCTATTTTCGGCACGCTTTGTAAAACAATAAAAAACAATTTATAAACAAAAAGTGTTAAAATACAAAATATTTGCTTCACAAAATGAGGCTATTTTCATTTACAACATGACTGATAAAAGCTAAATTTATAGTACTGCTCTATACTAAACGATTGATAGTTTATGGTATGACAATACTGAATAATGTTTTTATGGATCATTACATAACCTCGATTTAAATGTATTGAAAATATAGGAATTTTAGTCTTCTAATTTAGTGGATGGTGAATGTAAATTTATGAAGCTTTATTGTTGAACAAAAGCTCTCTAGGGAAATTAACTTTAGGACAATCGAAGTGTCTTTTAAAAAAAAGAGGTGTTATAAAATATTTATCGATCGATTTTCTTAAGTACTTTATCAATGAATATTTAAAATATACCCTTGTTGAACGTTTAACGCTATTGTATTCTAGCACAAGTATAATCTTAAAGCCTCTTTTTTTTTTCTTTCTCTTTTTCACCTTCTTATTTTTTTCTTCTTAGCTTTAGTAAATTTAGTGGTAAAGATCCATACCATCGATCACTACTAGTGCAATGCGTCTACTTCTTAACTCCCATTTTCTCACGATTACAGCTATTAGAAGCTGTCGTATAGCACCCTCAATTCTCTCACGTTACCCTTTAGCATCACGTTTGACCTCACTTTTAACCAATCACAGCCAAAGACAACATCACACACCAAATGTTGCTGCATCATTCTTGGCTGAATTTATAGCAACTGGGAAAAACATTTTAGTTTAAAGAAAAAAAAAAGTATAATAGTAGAAAAGTTTAGAACATTTTAAACTTTTGGTCATTTTCTCAATATTTTACGTGTTTTTTTGGAGGTAATTTTCATCTATTCTATCATTTCTTTTTCTTTCTACCTTTTATATTACATCGAATTGTATCTTTATTTCTTTCAGCTTTAATACTCTCTCTCTCTCTCTCTCTCTCTCTCTCTCTCTCTCTCTCTCTCTCTCTCTCTCTCTTGCCTACACCCCTACCGAATGTCAGCAGTAAAGCTTATGCTATTATGCAGGTATGTTATGACTTATATACACATAGAGAATAGTTCATGATATTAATGTGTTAGTATTGTGTTCTGAAATATATATTTGTGTATAGAACAAACCAATACTCCCTATAGATACACGGATGACTGAATATCACATATTGTTTGAGTAATGCTAATCAATACTTATGAATAGTAATCCATCTGGCATGACAAATAACATCACTTCGACCGTAAACTTAATGGAGTGTCACCAGCTTTCTCCTAACTAGCCATGACGTAATTATCAAACAAACCTATAACTGCACTTTATATATTTATATAATATATTTATATAATATATTTATATTTATATATATATATATATATATATATATATATATATATATATATATATATATATATATATATATATATATATATATATATATATATATATATATATATATATATATATATATATATATATATATATATATATATATATATATATATATATATATTAGGAATATATATCCAAAATTCATGTAATCTTCTTTAGACATTTTAAAACAAATATTTAAATAATTTAAAATTGAAAAGTAAACTTTAAAAAAAAAAACAAAAAAAAAACAACAGTTTCCAATTATTTGTTAATATGGCCATGGTATCATTAAAGTTTTTTGAAAGAGTTTTCATGTTTTTATTTTCATTAATAATGTATAATGTTAAAATTTGAACACAGAAAAGTTTTTCCTGACCTCAATGCATTATCATTTATTTTATTATTTATGTGAAGTAGATAATAATCCCTTTTTGATATCATAAAGACAAAAGTTTACAGTATATAGAAAATAGAAAGGTCACGCGTATAACTTTTGAAAATATGTTAAAGAAAATATACTATTCTATTTCATGTCATTATATATTTAAATGCAGTCTTCTAAAAAGTATGTAGGATTTAACTATCGTTATCAATGATAGTTTATCAATCGTTAAATACGTTCTACATGCTCAGCTTTTTTTTTTTTTTTTTTTAACCATGTTGTTCATAATTTTATTTTTAGGTAAAAATTACTTTAATATTCGATAAATTTAAATAAATAATTAGTATTTTTATTGCAGAAACAACTAATTAGGTTATGTCAGGGGAAAAAATTAATCTCTAAACCAATACTTTAAAAGCAAAATTTAGTTTAAAATAAGTTTACATGATTATAAGCTTAAATAAAAATAATTATGATGAATAATGAATTTCAAATTATGGAAAACTATCACTACTACTACTATACCAACATCATACTACTATATCTGATATATCTGCTTACTATATATCTGCAATTATTAATGTTATAGATTGTTAGATTTTAATGACGATTTTTCAATAATAATATACTATTTGAATTTTTCTGTAATTTTTTATAATAACGTATAGTCTTCTAACTCTTAATATTTTACGCAACAGAAAAGTAATATATATATATATATATATATATATATATATATATATATATATATATATATATATATATATATATACTGTATATATAAATCGCTGATATTTATTTCTGTCAACACATGTATTTGTAACATTTCTATATGTGTTACAAATAAACTGTGTTTGTATGATATAGCTATATAGTTTTAATTATTTAGGTTGAATAAAGTTGGCACATTGTTATGTTTCCTTTCTTTGTAATATGTTTATTAAATGTTATTCAATAATATTTATATAATAAATATATACATAAACACCAGTAAAATAGCTAATTATTATTACGGAAATGTTTAATGTGTTTGTAATATGCCCACAAAGTGACATAACATGTTTATTATTTAATCATAATATTTAATGTATTCTAACTCTATTTTAAATATCTTTTAAAGACGACTGAGTGATTTTATTTAATGTGTTTCTTAAATTCAAAGTTCTCATAAGTTTTTTTTTATAATATTTTAGGTTAGGTCAACGTTGATTTGGCCGAAGTCATTGATTTCTAATTTATTTTCCGTTCACAAAATGCCACTGGCGGTCACTGACGTCACATATCGCCTGGTTTAACTGCGCGAAAACAAGCGAGCTGTGACGTCAGTGACCGCCAGCTGCATTTTGTGAACATAAATTAGAAATCAATGACTTCGGCCAAATCAACGTTGATTTTCAGGTTTGTTAGAATATTACGCAACTTGTTTGTTCAAGGTGTTCTACGCCTTTAAGTAAAATAGTTATGTAATTTTATTTTTAGTCAATTTTATTTTCTATACTAAGTATTTTTTATTTCTAATTTAATAATATTTTGTATGTCTACTGTTTAATTTTCCTTCCTTTATTTCTGTTTGTTTTTATTCTATGTAAATATAACAACAAAAAAGTGTTATTTAATTATAAAAATTAAATTTCACACAATTTTTTCCCTTTTAAACTGCGTCATGATTTATGTAATATTTTTGTAATAAAAAACAAAAACAATTAAATTATTATACAATTTCCCTTCTATTTTTTTTCTTTGTATAAAAAAAAAGGAAACAAAAGTTCATTTTCTCACTCTTTTACGCGGAGTTTAACAGAGAAGAAAATGAGTTTGATGAAGTAAGAGAGAGAGAGAGAGAGAGTATAGTAAAGAGAAGGAGAGAAGGAAAAAAGAAAAGAAAGTAGTCTCCATTACGCGAAACAAGTTGTAAGAATACAGTTTAACAATGAAACTTGTACAAACTTGTTCCTAACTCGCAGGTTTGCTTAAGTCAACTACTTGCCCTTATATTCTCTTTTGTATAAGAAAAGTACAAGGAAAAAAAGGCCGTGGGCAAAGCTTATGAGGAAGCTGTATAAGATCGTGTATATATATATATATATATATATATATATATATAGAAAAAAGCAAACTGAAAAATATATACACAAAGTGTAAAAAGATAGAGAGAATGAAGGGAGGGGGGGGGGGCAAAAGAAACGAAAAAAAAAGTATCGTAAGGATTTAATGAGAAATAAAATGCTCATTTCTAAATAACGAGTCGTTCATGTGAGTGCCGTAGTTTTCTCCTATCTTTTTTTTTTTACTGGCTTTGTTACAAAAAGGAGGCGGGTAAAGTTGCCGGGCTACTAACGTGTACTATTGTCCCTATAGACACACAGAACCAGACTAATTTTTTCCTCTCTTCTCTGTTTTTAGTTTGCTTCTAGGCTTTTAATACAAAATGAGGTGATTGTCTTAGTGCTTATGTTTGTCAAACATCGACTATTATTTCCATGAATTAAAAAATAATTGCAATGTTAACTTCATTTACATTTCATTTAAAATTTTATTTTTTTAGGACAAAGCGGAAATTGGATGATAAAAAACAATATTTAGTTTTCAGTAAACGCAATACTAACGTATTAAAAAGGCACGAATTTTTACCTTTAAAAAAAGTTTTAAGAACTAATTCTAATATTGACCGTTTTTATACAATAATCCAGCTTACGCACGAAGGAACCCCTTGTTAGTTATGCTACTCGCATAATAGATATGCTAAGACGGTTGCATAATTTAAAGCTTTCAAGGGGCCAAAGAAATTACGTATATTAAAATATCACACCTCTCTCGATATAAACGCGTCTATAAAGATTTGTTTTCTAAGAAACTTAAAAAATATAAGTAAATTTATTTTATAACAAATGATATTTGATTATGATAGTTCTAGTCATTTATGATTTAATTTATTATATTTATTATTAAAATAATATTTAAACTGAAAATAACATTTAATAAACGCAAGAGATTCAATTATGATATTTCATTATTAATATTAAAATTAAGGTTAATATTTAATTATTAATTAAAAAATAATAAAATGTTGTTTTTACATTGAGGTCAGTGAGGCATGTTTTTATAAGCGAGGTTATTTGACTTTTGTCTTATAATATAACATTCATTTCTAAAAAAAAAGAAAAAAAAAGGAGTTTCCTTCTTCGGTGTTAGTTCTGGTGGTATATATCCCACCAAGCTGCGGGCTATTCTACTCGTGCTTTTGCCGCCACCGCCGCTGCCGCCGCCGCGCTTCTCTCACTCTTACACACACACACACACACACACATATATATATATATATATATATATATATATATATATATATATATATACACACACACACACACACACATATATATATAATATGTAGTAGTAGCTTCCTTCTCTCCTGGCCACAACCACAAAGCGCCTTGCGGTTGGCATGTGTCAGGAGTTTAAGCCTTTTGCAAGTGCCATATTTCTAACAAGAAATACACACACACATACATACATATAACGTTTCTTCTTAATAAACGTTTGCCTTGACGGTGTCACTTAGATATATCATACAACAACAACAAAAATTATATATATTTCTAAAGAAAGTATTATACTTTTCTTATTCTTTACGTCTATCTGTAAATAATTTTGTCTATCTCTTTCCATGACATTTGTGTCAGAAAACGTAATCATATTAAATTGATTTCTGTTCGTTTGTAATATGATACAGAAAGAGTCACCAAAAAATTCTATTCTCATGTGTATATAAGCGTAAAAATATTAATGTTATATATTTTTTTAAACTAAAAATGTTTCGTATATTCGACACTTAAAATCAATAGACTTTGCTGTATTATGACAGTGAGATTTTGAGAAAAAAATATATTCAATTTTGTATTTCAAACATTGCTACGTTGATATATAAATAACTTTACTTTTTTTATGGGATTTTGTATCATTGAATAGATAACGTGATTTTTTTTGTTTACTTGCACAACAAACTTACTAAAGTATTGAATTTTTATTTGATTTATAGTTATTTTAATGTTTTTTTATGACACGAATTGCGCATATTTTGGTGTAAAGGTACTGTCTGTTACTAAATAAAAACTTCTATAGTATATTTGGTAATATATATATATATATATATATATATATATATATATAAATAGAAAATGTTAAAAATATTCGTCTGAAGTTCAATTTATTATGGCAAGTAATTGCATTTTACTTCAAAGCAAAAGAAGCAAAACTACATAAAAGAGATTATATATATATATACACATAACATTATGGTTTCAGACTAATATATATATATTTTTTTATCTAAAAAGGCATACTGTATAACACAGTAAAGCATGACGTTAAGATGACGAATATTTCTTGTATTTCCTCATCGTTTGAAAACCATTTTCTTATTTTATTTCATACCAATACTAAAATATTTGAATCTACATTTAAAATAACAATTGACTAAATTGTTAATATACAAATGAACTTCATTAAAACGTTTTACGTGCTTGATAACGCTAGACAATCTTGGCCAGAAATGCAATGTAAAATTTTATGTATAACAACAATGTCAACATAAAAAATTTGTTACAAATACAGTGTAAAAAAGGCAGTTTGTATGAAATAGAGGGAGATTTGAAAGTTTTTTTTTTAGCTGGTTTCATCTCTATTAACACAATACACTAATTTTTTTTTTTATATAAAAACTAAATTTGAAATTGAAATGTAATTGTGGGCAATAATTTAGTCAATTTTTTGTTGTTTATTTGTTTCATTTTAACCGCAATTTGTTTCAAACCGCAATAAAGGATATTATAAAAAGAAAAATTAAAATTATTTGTAGATTAATATTTTATTGTTTACATACCAAAGCATGAGTTGATATCCTCCTCGGCTTCTTGTTTCAAATAGCAATTACTTACTTATTTATACCATTGGAACCCTTTACCCTTACCTAACATACATAAAAAAACAGTAACCTAAACTCATACAATATTCATTATCTATATACATTACTGATTTAAGAAAGAAATAAGTCTACTTTCAAAATATTATTAAAAGTGCATATTAATTCAACTGGTTGACCTTACTCTTCATTTAATGCATTGAGATCACGAGATCAGTATTCAAAATAAGCATAATGTGCAAAAAAGTGTTTGATTAGATTATTAGAGAATTGTATACTATAGTGCAGCATACAACAACAAGTGATCTACACATGCTTTGTTATGTAAATAATAGTGTATATTAAAAGTCAACTACTCTCTACTCGTTTTAATTTCATTTTTATCCTATTTTTATAAATATCATCATTGAGTTAAAGTTTAACTAAGTTTTAAAATATTTAAGTATAATTCTGTATACACTTAAAAATTATGATTTTTTTTTATTATGTTGCATGATTTTACAGTATGGAAATGAAACATGGAATTACAATCATCAATCATTATATTTTAAATACACTTTTAATTAAAACCATTGACCATATAAAACAACATGTGCTTTTTAATTAATAAAAACGAAATGGAATCTTCAAAACGGATGACAATTTTTACCAGAATGTTAATGTAGCCCCACGAGAGAGTGTGAAATTACTGTAAAGTATGTAATTTGCGTGACTATTCATGTTTCTGACGTCAGAAACATGCACAAATTAGTAAAAAAATGTTTTGCGGGTTACATAAATTGAAATTTTCTGATCACTGCTACTTGGGTTTTGAGACAAACTAAAATTATTTATGTAAGTCCCATCAAGTGTTTTGTGATGTTAATGCTTATGTTTTCTTCTGGTCTATGCCTTTAAGTAAGTAATCATATTTTTATTTCAACACTGCACTTTAATTTTAAAAAATACCGTACTGTACATGTAAGTAGCATAATCTTTAATATTGACTCCAATACAAAAATGTTTATGTTAACTTTGTCAAATTAACAAGTTTCATATTTGGTTCCATCCAATTTTTTTTCCTTTCTTAAGAGACATGTGTCCTCTGTTTGGCTATGCTAGGGAGTTTGCGACATTGACGTGCTATCCACGTAGCAGCTCCATGTCGATGTTCTCTTCACAGGAAAGTGTTATCAGTATAGAGAAGTAAAGGAATGGAAGGAGGGAAGAGAAGCCAACTCAATACGGCTCATCTCTAAAGCACATGTTAGCTCCATTATATATATACTGTAACTCTTACAATCGTTTCGCCTAATATATTTCATACTTAAATTTTATTTAAAACCTTTTTTTTATATGAATAAAAAAAATCAATGTAACACATATAATATATTTTAAGCATAATGTATTTTTGTCATGAGATAGATTTAAAATGGTATTTTAAAGCATATGGAACCATTTTAAGTATATTACTGTATATCATAATGTAGAAAATTTAATGATAAGAATACAAATTTAATGTTTTTAATGAGCTTTTCTAAAATGTCTCTGTTATACTCTATTTTAAAGATAGTACTTAAAAAAAAAATCTTTATATAAACATGTAGAATTGTAGATTTTTTTCATTTGATATAAAGTATGAAATGAAGATTGATTTTAAATACTTTTTTTTGTATTGGAGAAAAAAACTCATTCGTATGTTCTATTTCTCTAACCTTCCTTCCGAAATATGCAATCTTGTATAAAATGAATAATGTAATCGTTTTGATGTATATACAGGATTTTTGAAAGCGACTAATGTCTTAATTCATTCTCAAAACTAAATCAAATTTGAAATTTGTTTCATTTAAAATTTGAACATAATGGTAAAATAATGTATATATTTTTTTATGCAATAAAATCTGACAATTCTCTTAATAAGCAACTTTTGGTGAAAAAGTAAATTAAAATTATATTAATGAACCATGTCTTAGTTTAATAACCTTCTTGTGAATTCCACTTCTATAAATTACACCAAAAAAATTTAATTTTTTTTTTTATATTGTATAAAGCACTCATAATAGTAGGTTCTGCGTAGAGCGTCAAAAAGTTTATATGAAAATATTTTACATGGCAAATACTTGCGTCAGTGCTTACCAGTAAAATTTATGTGACCACTTTTTAGTTTGAACATTTATAACACTTATGAATTAACTCTGAAATAATAATAATAATGTTTTTTGTTATTGTCAAATAATCGGACGAGTTCAAGTGGAAAATAGTTGGCAACGATTGTTATTATTATATTCCATATCATTTTATGAAAGTAACTTTTTGGCATATACAATATATACTGTTTTATAATATACACATGTTCAGAAAGTTCGTATATGTTGTTCAAAATATACATATATTGGGTCGATATAATTTCAAACTTGTTAAAAGAAACACTAATAATTAACTCTTTTTTTATATGTATATTTATATACCTGAAGGGTCCTCGAGAGGCTTCATTAGAAGAGAAAAGAATAAAAAAAAAAGCACTTGCTTCAAGAGGAAAATGTAAAAATAGGCAATCTGAAGGGAAAAAAGTGTTTGTTTTTTCCAATGTTTAATAATTTAACGAACCAGAAGGGAGCAAAGAATTTTAGTAAAGCAAACTTCTTGAAAAGTTTTTTCTTCATTTTAAATCGAAGAAAAAAAATTAGAATTACAAGAAAATTTATATATAATATTTAATTAATGAAAACTCTTTCTAATTTTTGTAAAATAAAGCATAAAATTATAATAAGAAATAAAACTAGTAAAAATTTAAAAGCTTTAAAATTTTATTTGTGAACTTAAAATTGTAATAATAATTTCTCTTTTTTCTTTTATTTTTTAATCATAATGCAATGCAAATAAAATATGCAAAAAAAAAAAAAAAAAAAAAAAAATGTCATCACAAATTTTTACTTTTTGTCGTATATTTTTGTGTAAATGTTTCCAATTTAGTATAAAGCTTATGTCGTTGACTTGGAAACACTTTTTCATTCACACTATAAATATAAAATGTTTTCTTATAAATATAAACATATCGATTTTCTTGTTGTAAAATATTTGACAGGTGAAATTTGTCAAGTAACACTTATCTTATATTTTTCAAATCAAGCAGAATATCTTTTTAGAAGATGAGAAGAGAAAGGGAGGTATAATCATGCTATTAAATTTATTTTTTTTAAAGTTGTGTTGCTTTCTCTATCTCGTTTTCTCTCTCTCTCTCTCTCTCTCTCTCTACTTGCACGCGGATGAGCAATCTCACCAAAAATATCTCAAGAAAAGTCCTGGATGTAACTGTCTGACGACATACCAAAAACTTAAAATGATAATATAATTAATATCATCAAAATCATATATATATATATATATATATATATATATATATATATATATATATATATATATATATATATATATATATATATATAAATAAATGTATCTTCAACTATAATATAATGTCGATGTATGAATAAACACGTACCTTTCAAATTTATAAGTTTTATTGTAGTAGATATAATAATAATAGTTTTCTCATTAGAAATCAATTATGATCATCATAAATGCAACAATTTAAATTTTTAATTACAAAAGTCAACTACTGTATTTTATAAAATATTGAAATAAAATCTGGAACAAAATAATATAAGCTTAGTAATAATAACAAATTAGAATGAGCTAAAATATTAACACAGTACTCAATATTGTGTGATAAAGATAAACCTACATACATCATAATAACTGTATAGAATTTCTACACACAATAATTCTAAATGCATTTAACCATATATATAATGGATTAATAAGAGATTAAAACTTAACGTGTGATTTGAGTTTAACAAAATATCAACGTAATATGATTAAGAAAAATCAATTTTAGTTGCTACATATCGTAACACACAATATCGTAACAAAGGCAGTAGGCAGACTATAGCAAAGTTTTTAAGTCGTCAGACAATCGAGTTAGGGCAAAATGTGTGAACATAGAGGGGCTAGAGAGAAAGAGAGAGGTGCTGACGCGAAAGCAAAGCCAAAAAAAGCATCTAGTTCCATAGACTCGTACACGATCACGGTCCATGAACATCCCTATCACTCTTTTTTTTTTACTGTACATCTTTGTACTTTTCAAAAGCAAAAACTTTGATGTTATTTTATCTTTCGTGTGTGTTGATTTTTAATAGAAATTTCTACTAAAATAAAAAATTTCAGAGTCATATTGTAAGAGAAGTTTCTTGTGTTTACTGGGTCATACAATATGACAAGTGAGGAAACTAAAATTATTTACTTATGTTCTTTAGAGCTTACTGTAGGAAATAAAAATAGATAAAGTTACAGTACTGCCCTGTATTATTTGTTATTTGGAATGGAATTTTATCATTTTTATTAAAATTCAGAGCCAATAACACTCAATACTAGTTTTTGCTTCAAAAACATCAGCGTTTCCCACAATTTTATTTAAAATAAATATATATATCCCCTTTAATTGAGTATTTTTAACTAGTAATCCTAATATGTAGGTTTAAAAGTTGTAATACATAAAAAAGTACTAGAAAGCGTTTTATATTTCTACGTTTTTTAAAGTAAAAAACTACGTGTGTAAACACAGATGTAACATTTTTTTATTGATGTGAGAATTAAAAATGGGAACAAAATAAAATTTACGTTTAAAATCCTTTCCTGCTGTCATTTCAAAGATATTGGTTTATAAGAGATGTCATATTTTAATTAAGACTGAAAAATCAATATTTTATATATACTATATATACATATTTTTCAATCAAAGTAAAAAAACATCATTTTCTAAACCAATGAATTTTAGTACTAATATGTTCATACAAGATAAAATTATATGAAAAATAATACTAAAAATATGTTAACAAAAATAATCAATTTTTGTGTTATAACTTATGTTACTCATGAGTACTTTTTTTTTCTGTTTGAACATGAGATACAAAATTATTCTAGTCACATAGTAAAGAAAAATCCATTACAAAACTATTGTTTTCTAACTTTTTAACAGTCGTGTAGAGCGTAAAAGATAAGAAATGTGTGTCCCTAGTGTCACATTTGGCTATGTATAAGAAGTCCCATGTGAACCGCGAAATACACGCAACTTTGCCTTGCTATACTGCTTTGTGATCCCTCTGACCATGTCTCAGGATGGATTTTTAGCCTAATGTACCACAAATGTTGGTAATCAAAAAGTCATGATTCATTCCATAAAATATAAAAATCTTATAGAACATATTATATAAAAAGACGTAATAAATGGTTTCACTTAAAAGATATATATTTGTTATCTTCTTTGTGTAAGCAATTGTTTGTATATTACGGATAAAGTGCCCAGATTTTTTTTTATATCTTCCTTTTTCTTTTCATTTTTCTTTAATTTTGGTTTCGGAATTGCATTTTTTTTTAATTATTTAACATGTATTTGTTCAAAAATATGTATTAGTTTTTGTTTTTAACAATTTTTGGTAACAAATCTAATTTTTTTATCTTCTTCCTTTTCTTAAAGCGTATTATATAAAAAGTAGTTTTTTTATAAAATCTTTTCCAACGTAAATTTAGTAATGTTTACATTATTACACTTCGCAATAATAATTTCATTTTTTTGATAATTTATGTTTTTATATTTGTCATGTAAAACTTCTTAAAAGTTTTTTTATTGCACTTTTAGTGGGAAACTAATGATGTTTGCAAATTGCTTTAAGAGAAAAATTGTTATGATATTTTCATTAAAAGCAGAAATAAGTTTTACACAAAATGTTATTTTCAAGGATTGATAGTGAATTTGTCGAAATATAAATAGAAACCATTTATCATGGCTGTATCATGCCGACTAATGCTCAATTCCAGTTGTTTAGCTTTATGTCGCGACTTTTAGAACTAATAGTTCACATTTATTTTATCGACACAAGGGCATTTACTTTTCCCTAACTTTTCATTTTTCTAATATAATGAGTTGAAAGAAATAAAGTGAGTTTTTTTTTTCAAATATTTTTTTTATACCTAATGCACTGTTTTAAAATAATCAATCAATAGAAATAGATTGTCAAAAACAATATAAAAATTGACAGTTAATGACGAACGATCAAATCAATAACTTTTTACTATAAAAAAAACCAATTGTTTCTTATATGCCATAATTTTTAGTAAAATATTACTTAACATGAGAATTAATTTATTTGTGTTTTATTTAGAAAATTGTTATTAAAAAAAGAGATATGCTCATATGAAAAAAATAATTACTGACGGCAAAAAAAAACAAAAAAAAAAAAAAAAAAAAACACTGATTTTAGTATAAAACACACATAATTTTTTGTTTATAAATTGAAGCTTTGAAGTATAAATTTAACTCAATAGGCCATTATGTAAATGTTACTAAATTTACACGCTCCGCTCCGCTATATCTATATTATACAGCGCTAATTCAAGTTTGTAATTTTGTTTTATGTAAACGCACCTTTACATAATCAATATAGTTCCACTTTAATATTCTGTCATCTTAAATTAAATAATTAACTCAAAAATTATGGCTTAATTAAAGAAATAGAAATTATTTTATTCTTTGTTTTGAAAATTTCCTAAAGTAATAATAATAATATATAAGTATGAAAAACATAAAATTATTGATATTATTTCTAAAGTTTGTATTCTCTTAAGATATTAAAGTATATTAATTAATAAATTGCAACCTTTTAAGTTAATATAAAGATACTATAAAATATTATATAATTTAAATAATTAATATATTACTAGTATATTATATGTATTAAGATAAAGTTACAGGTAGTCATTTTAAATCCCTGGCGTAATATTATCGAGCGTTAAGAAATAAAAAAAATGCTTACTCAGCATTCATTCTATACAACAATAGAAAATTTTCTAACATGATGTGTTCACTTTACTGCACTCTAATGCATTGCAATTCTTCCTCTTTTTTTCTATCTATTTGTAAGTAAGAATAAAAAAGCGTGAGTCACTTCTTTCTAGGGAGGAAGTCTAAAGATGTGTATATAAGGGTGATACACAAAACAATAAGATTCCCTAGTAATATTGGAACACAATCATTATACTTCTACTAAAAGATCTTTTCATCTCACTGCACCGGAAACATCCCCTATTTTTTGTATACAATATGTTGATCAGTGTAAAGTTTACTCAACATTAAGTTCAATATTATAATCATAATTTGATAAACTTTTTAGATTATCCGTTTCTCACAAACCGATAAAAAGGTATATATCCGGTGTGAATAACTTCATCGATAGAAGTATATTATATGATTTTCTTTTTTCCTTCTTTATTCTATCATTAATTTACAACTACTTGGCATTTTATGTCTTACTCCCCCTTCAGATTTTTTTTCTTATTTTATTTTTGTATATATTTTCCGAATAAATAGAAAAAGAATGGAAATTCATATTATATTATATATAAAAAAGTTACATAGAGAGAGAAAGAAAGAAGTTCTTGAATCGTTGAATTTGCAGATCTAGCTAGGAAGATTGCTCTTGGGAAATAAGCTTTTCAAGCGTCGGTCTTACATAAAACTACCATCATTATGTTATTCCGTATACTCTGTTAGAAATATACTCAAATAAAATGTACATTTATACAAAAGCTTTCTATTTTTTTTTTCTATATAAGAGAATTTTTACATATATAACAAAAAAAAATTGTAAAATGATATTTCATATTTTGTTAGTTAAATTATTTTTGTTATGTATAAATAAACAAAATTTATAACTCATCAATTTAACCAGTTTTTTTTTATCTTTATTCAACACTAAAAATATGTTCTTAAAATAATATAAATATTTTTTTAAAAGAAGAATATTTTAAGACTCAATTTAAATTAATGTTTAATATATCGATAAGATACTTGAAACGACTGAGATGACTTTTTCATTTTGACTAATGAGACTTTGGAAGGTAAATTCAGGTAAAAACGTCTCGAGTGGACATTTCTCTCTCTCTCTCTCTCTCTCTCTCTCTCTCTCTCTCTCTTTCTCTCATTCTCTAACTCTCTCAATCTTTATGACATTGATTTCCAATTGAAAAAGTTTAAGATTGAAAAAAAAATTAACAGCAATTTCAAGAAAAGAAAGTTAAGATAATTTCTTGAACATCTTCATTTTCTTGATTAAGTAATTACAATTTGCCTCTTTCTTAATATTTTTGCTCTTCTTCAGCTTTTAATTATTCTCATATTATCATTACATTTGTAATATCTTAGTCATTAAAATGAACTCCGTTTACTTTTTTTTTTCTAATTATTTTATTTGAAGAAGATATTTTTGTTAAAATATACAGAGTTTATATTTTGATTAACTATTTACCGTATTGAACCAATATATTTTTTAAAAAGACATAAAATAATTTATATTTTTTTAAATAAGAAAATATGAAAGAGACATTTTATCAACCACGTTTTTTATATCATTTTAATCAATAAACAGTACTTTTTTTATTGTTTTCGAGCTTACATTTTACCTGATTTACTTATACACCTAAAATTTCACATATTTTTATAAATTATATCAATAATTTATAATACACTTTTTTTTTATATTTCATAAAAATAACAACATAATATTGTATGTGCATTTTTAGAATATTCCTTAAATCAGGTTTTACAAATGACATAAGATAACGAGGAGGTGCACCGGCGTTCGTTATAACATTCACGGGGCTAGGTTATACTACGTAACAAATTTGGATTGTTGCACAATGAAAATACATTGACATTTTACGTCTATTATAACAATGTGCCTTCAAATATTTATTTATTTATTTGTTTTAACTTTCTGAAGTTAATTAATAAATATGATAGTTGTACTAGTTATTGGCAGGCTGGGGTGTTTATCGTTTGTTTTTTTTCTTTTTTTTTTCTTGTAGATTGCGTGAAAAACATCTCTGTTTGCCGGCAACTATGACCTACCTACAACTAGTACAACTATATAAATTTTTTTAATGCGAAAAACTATTTTGCTGCGCTAAATTACAACAAATAAATAAATATGCATCTGAATACACTGAAAGAAGGTATGTTTAAAAAAAAAATAATATCCTTGCATGTAGTCAGCAGAAGATATTTATGTTGTTATTATAGACGTGAAATGAAAAACTATTATTGTCCAAACTTTTGTACGTTGTGATTCATCATATCCATGTTTCCACCTTGACTATTTATTACAATATTATGTATTTTATTTACAAGTAACATTGAGTTACTGTTGGCTATCTAATGGAGCACAGTCAGCACACATTTCATGTATTATCTCTTATAAAATATCAATGTTTTCTCAAAACAAACTGATGCTTTGTTGGCTCATCAAAACCAATTGTGATTACTGTCACAAAGATGTAAAATTGTGTGAGAAAAGATAAATATGTTTTCTCAGTGTATTGTTGTGCATACTTTGATTATTTTCCAATATATCTTCTTAAAACAAAAATCTTGTTTCTGAAATTTGTGATAAGAAAAGACAGCTGAATTCCACGACTTGCATTAGAATTTTTTTAATTGTTGCAATAAACTTCGTGTACAATTTGTTAACTTAATGCTTTCCTTATGGAAAAAAAAATATCACTAGGTTTACAGCAATATGACCCAGTTGCAGGTATGGCCTAGTGGTGAAGGCAGCTGACTCGTAACTCAGTACAGTACTCCTCACCGAGTGGTTCGAGCCACTGCTGGGTGAGTACAGTACGTGAAGTGTCAGAACACACAACACGTTAAACGATGCATGTTTACATGCATTCAATGACGACGTACAGTACATGCAGCATTCGGGAGGTGCATGATTGATGTGATTGTAACGTCCAGCCTCTTTAAGGTTTCCACGGTTTCTCTGAGCTGTCATAGCGAATGCCACGCTGTGTATTTAGCCGTGGCTGGCTCGTGTGTGCAACCTTCATTGTACCTGTTGATAAGACTTTGGCTTGACGGGACTACGGAAAATGTGTAGCAGGATAACACAAAATGGAGGCGGGGGGAATCTGATGAAAGTTGTCATATGTGAAAATGTTATCAAATTTATTAAGTTTGAGCAAAACAAAAAAGTGTTGTCTTTGGATTAGTGGTATATCACGAACTGCTATAAGTATTATTGTAATATTATCTGTTCATTATTTGACAAGGGAAAAAAATTAAATTAATTATATACAAAGTAAAAATAAACTTTTTGGTTACTTGAAGCTTAAATTAAAATAATCTCTTATAATTTAATTGTAATTTTTTATTCATAAAAATGACAAGTTAAAAAAAATATATATATTTTTAAAAATGAAAACATGAGTGTATAAGCGTTAGGAAAAAAATACACAGTGCTTGACAAATAATGTAAGATTATTTCCTTAAGAGCTTCCTCTTCTCCACTTTTGAAAAAAGCAATTCATAAAAACTCTTTTAAAATTAGAACAAAGCAAGCAAAGTATATACTTGAGAAAAAAAAAGTATTATGATAAGTATGTGTTAAATAACATTTAAATATCTGTATATCAAAATTAAATTACTTTTCTCTCTCTCTCTCTCTCTCTCTCTCTCTCTCTCTCTCTCTCTCTCTCTCTCTCTCTTTCTCTCTTACATTTTGTTAACTTGTAATATAAAAATTTATCTCTATATATATTTTTTTTATTAAAGAAATGAAAAGAAAAGGAATGAAGTGAAGAAAATGTTTTTTGTTGTAATTACTTTTGAGTTTTTTTCTTCTTATATTTCTCGCGTGAACATGAAAACGAGAGAAAAGTTGCTCTATATTTTCTGTCATAATAAGGCAAAGCAAAGTATAGGAGAAGAAGTGGCTGGCTGGTAGGGTAAAGGCGTGAGACCAGCAGAATTGCTAGTAAATGTTTTATTTAATCTTAAAAGGTTCTGGTTTGAGATTGCTTTGAATTATATATACAGTATATAACTGAAAGAGAGAGAGAGAGAGAGAGAGAGAGAGAGAGAGAGAGAGAGAGAGAGAGAGAGAGAGAGAGAGAGAGAGAGAGAGAGAGTATAGAGCATGAGGGTAAAAGCCACTTCTCTGCTTTAACTTTCAAAATATTATAGTAAAGAGCAACGAAATACAATACATTAAGAACATATATATCGACAGAATATTATTATTATTATTATAATATATAATATTATACTACGTAGAAGCTAAAAAAAATAATCATTATATTTTAATGATACCATTCCTTGTTATAGTACTATAATATTATTCTATATTTTTTTTATAACAATAATAGATAAAATATTATAATATTATTAACATAGTCAGCAGCTTTGTATTATTTATAACTATACAGAAACCAAAAGCTGAAAAAAAAAGAAAAAAAAAGTAAGAAATATTATTTTACTATGCAGAAAGAGTAATATAATATATAGATTTAAAATAACATTAACCTGCAAGGCATAAGATTTCATACTTTTGCGATTGTTTGCCCTCATTTATAATACAATATTTATTTGTAATATATATATATATATATATATATATATATATATATATATATATATATATATATATATATATATATATATTATATATATATGACTTTATTGTTGAAAATATTATACCTTATGTTATAGTTAATGTTGAAAAGTTTCGTATTCAAAAGTTACAAGATAAATTAATGCGGATTCTAAAAGTAATGTAATATTTTTGTGTTAGTATATATGAATTATATTATAATGTAGTATTATGCACCTGAGATTTTAAGCAATAATAATATTATTATTACCTTGTTATTTAAGTTATAGTAGTGCATTAGGATTATATAGAATGTGGGTTTAACTTCATTTTCCAGTTCAGTGAATAACTAATTTATATTCATAATGAAATGATATGAATTTTATAGCACAAAAAATATGTGTGTAAAAACTTACATCATGTAATTAATTAATATTTAATTGTCATAAGAAAACTAGGTTAAAATAATTTCATACTTTTTTTTGTTTTGTTTTAATGCAATAAAGATTTTAAAATTTTAGCAGATTTATAAAGTAGCTAAAAATACTTAAAAACGTATTTTAGAGATTGTATTGTAAAATATATTATTTTTTATAAATGATGCTATAATTACATATTTAAGTGGCTTTTCTTTTGCTGGTTTTTAAACTTTCCCAATACACACTTAAAATTAAAATTTATTTATCATTTCACCGATATATTTTAGTTTTTAAAGAAAATTAACAAAAAGAACTTTATAGATCGTGAATTGCTTTTCAGAGGATCTGAAGCTTTATCAGAGGTCGCGGTATACTGTATAGTGTATACTGACAGTGAGTGTGTGCTTGTGTTCTCTGTAATGTTGATACCCGTACGTTTGCCAGTGTGTCACAGGTAAAAGGTTATAGGAGAAATGTTTAGATTGGACATGTCTATTTATATCTCCGGACAGTGATGGTAATGGTATATATACCAAGTCATAGGTATCATATTTAAAATTGATTATTGTATTTCATTCTCCTACGATCAGCTTACACAACAGTGCGGTATAGGATATAATAACAAGACGGTTGTACTAGTCCACTTCATCTCATACATTTACTTTTTATTATATCACTTGCTATTGACTCATGTTGTGTGTGGTTAGGAGCGTTTTTGTTTTTTCTTTCTTCTGTAAGAGCAACAGTTAAAAAAAAAGAGCATTCAACATTAATACTGCTCTTAAATGAAATATAATAATAATAAACTCAAGATTTTGTCTGCAATTTCCAAAAAAATACTTAAAAGTTTAAATTATCAAAGTCTATTGCATTGATTAATCAAGTTACAAAGCATTGTAATTAAAATGTATTTAAAAGACTTATACATTAAATAAAACAATATTATTGAGCTATATTAAAACCTATATAAATATATTATCAGTTATGTAATATACTGTACAGTATATTCAGAAATATTAAAATTTCAAACACATCGTTAATATATTATCCTATCTTATAAAATCTCAAACAATAAATTTAATAAAGATTAAATATCATAATATATACTATATACTAAAATATTATTTATTATACTTGATATTAAATACAATAAATATGAACCAAAAAAAGAAGAAGAAGAGAGATATAGATATATATTAAAATTTTAAAACATTGATTATTATTTATAACTACATTAAATATCGTATTATATGTTATATTATTAGATTTTATATTAAGACAACATGAAAATAATATAAAGATTGTGTTCATTATTATATCAGAGATAGAAGAGAGGGAGAGTGTGCTTTATATAATACATAATTAGCACAAGATTCATGGCAAACAAGTCGTCTACTTTACTAATTAATCATGTTTAGGAAGAGTGTGTGTTAGCTCCACTCCACCCCCACACTACCTCCCTCCTCCACATGGTGGTGGATGTGTGTTCTTGCTTATTTTGCAAGGAAAACGACTATGCATATATATATATATATATATATATATATATATAACATGACTAAAAGAGGGTGGGGTGGTGTAGCAAACTTCATTATCACAAACTAAATTGCTTTTCTAACCCTCAAAATTAACATAAAAAAATTATTGTTTAATGATAAAATTTGATATATAATTTTTTTTTGTCATTATTATATATTTAAAGTAAAACTATTAGATTATTAAATTTTTATAATATAGTTATGAATAAAATTACCTTAATTTTATTTTTAATTATTTTAATATGTTAATTATATATAATTATATATTAATTATATAAAGGAGATGATTTATAATGAGAATTTTTACTAATAATTGTAATATGTTTTTGTAAATATTTTCAATACATTTTCATGTAACTTTATGCAAAAAAAAAAAAAAAAAAAAAAAAAAGGGGGGGGGGGTAACAGCAACTCTTTCTTGTCCGTGACAAATAATTATACTCTGTATTCTATATTCTGCACTCTGTAAAATGTCTAGTGGCAAAAAAAAAAGTGGTTCACGCATCCGTTTTGCATGCAATAGGTCGCGGGTTCGATCCCAGTCCTGGTAAGACTTTTACGTATACCGTATACAAAATTCGGTAACATGCTGGAGCATGCTTGAAGATACGGGAGTTGAGGTTAACTTTATCAACTATCGTGACTGAGCGTTTCCATGGTTTCCTCAGTCTGTTATTGTGAATGCCGGGATAATTGCTAGGCCGTGGGCAACCCGTTTTTGATGAATTTGAACAAACACATAAACACAGGGTTTCGGCAGATTCAAGGTGTAGAAATGCAGTTGCAAAATTACCAGTACCTCAGTAAAGTTTAGTTAAAGCAACAACAACAACAACAACAACAACAACAAAACACGTGGTAAAAACATACATACAAATATGATTTTTTATTGAAACAGGCTATGTGATATCTTGGTCCTTTTTCATTAGTGCCTCGTTTGGATAATGCCCGATTATAGAAAAAAAATTTTCAATGCATTAATTATTTTGGACTTTTCATATAATGTTTTGTGTGTTAAAAAAAAACTATTCTACTTGCTCTCCATAAAATAAAAAATTATATAAAAAGAGTTCATACTGTATCACCAGCAAAAATATAGAATAACTACCATCACTATACTGACAAATGTGAGAAACTGAGTCAACGTTTAAAATTATTTTAATGTTCAAAGAATACAACAAATTGACTGAGTGTTTTGATATAAATTTAAAAATTGATGATATTGATATGTTGTTTGGTTCCACGGAACCTTTTCAACTAATTGCAAAATTTGTTTCAATAGACTCTAGTTATTGTACATAAATTGTAAATATTATGGCACGACAAACGCTTATTGTAACTTCTTGTTATGATTCGCCTGTGTCAATAAAAAAAATTATTTTAATAAATTTCTGCAATATAGTTCATGAGAGAATTGAACTTCATTATTTTTAAGTAGAAATATTTATTGCTATGTGATTTTATCTCATTCATAAGCTTCTAAAAATTTCTTACAATCAAAACTACGTCATCAAGTAAGAATAAATAAAATTAATAATTAATTTCTATAATTACAAATGGAAAGTAAATAAGGGTTAGTAACTTTTGTTATGAGTCAAACAACACAAAATGAAATATTATTATCAAATACATTTATTGCTCATTTAGAAAATAATACTTTATTCTTGATGAGACTAAAACACAATAAAATAGCTTTGCAAAGAGAAAGAGGGGGGATGGGGAGTTTTGCAATTATGTCATCTCTTTGTATGATATTCTCTCTCTCTCTCTCTCTCTCTCTCTCTCTCTCTCTCTCTCTCTCTCTCTTACTCTCTAATATAATACGCAGTCTTACGTTATAGTAATAATTGTAATGAGTATCACGTACCCACATTAATTGCAGTAGGGTTACAACGATGAAGAGAGAGAGAGAGAGAGAGAGAGAGAGAGAGAGAGAGAGAGAGAGAGAGAGAGAGAGAGAAAGGTTTAGAAGTACATTACATCTGTATAATATAAAGAGAAAGAGAAATATATATAACAATCTATATTACCTTCGGTTGAAAACGTCTTGCTAATAGAGTAACTAGCCTATTGTCTTAAAGCATCAAGAAGATGAGAAGGGTACTTATTTATATAGGTATATATATATATATATATATATATATATATATATATATATATATATATATATATATATATATATATATATATATATATATATATATATATATATAAAGACTAAGGACTATTGATTGTTTTAAGGCCAATAGTGCACAAAACTACATTTAAGTCTCTCTTTCCTCTATCTCTCTTTCTTTCACTGCAGTGATGTAGAATAGTTCTGGCAGAGCTTTTTACAAGCAAGTTACGATGCTAAGGAATACATTATGGATAAGACAATTTCTCTCTACTTTCCCCCCCCCCCCTCTCTCTCTCATGGTATTACAGGAACACAAAATAAGGGTGGAGATAACTAGCTAGTCTTCTGTTGACCATCGACTCGCTCTCTCTCTCTCTCTCCAATGTCACTCTCTTTCTCTCTCTAGACCAAGCAGGAAAAAACATGTGGTATTTGCCCACAGAGAAACAGTTTCATGACCTAAAGTTTTATCGTAAACTAAATTAATGTTGTAATAAAATCCCCCTTTACTTTTTTTTATTATCACCTGATTTTTTTTTTATACTCTTAAAATTTTACATTCTTTTGATTTTTCCTTTAAAATCATTATTTTTATAAAATTTGTAATTCTTAGTTTACATAAAATATTAATAAAATAAATAAATAAAGCTAAAAAAAAATAATATATAAGTATTTTTTATGTGGTTACGTATTGTAGACAAGAAGGAGTCTTTAATGATGAGATGGTTTAATTTTAAGTTCTCTTTTGTAAGCTGCATATTGTGGCAAGCTAACAGTCACACAGAGCATTAATAACGACTCTCAGATGAGCCTTGTACAAAATTAAAGGAGAAGGGAGCCATATATATAAATATATAGGAGCCAGCACTTAGCTTAATAGTTTTGCAAGTGTTTATAAAAGACAAAAAAAATGTATATATGTACATGATAAAAAAAAAGTTGGATATATTGAAATAAAATGTATAATAAGTATTAAAAATAATTTAAACAAAGAATAATTAATATTAAAGAACTAAAGGATTAGTATACATTACATTTTGAAAAAAAGCCATGACAAAGAGGGTTTGTGGTAAGAGGGAGAGGGAGGTAACATGACAGTGATTAAAAATTTTGAGGTAAAGAGTAACGGATTACAAAGAAAAAAATCTGAAAGGCTCTTCATTAGTTATTACTTTTTTTCACTAAACAAAAGCAAAAATAAACTCCCCCCATGTGACCTGATTGTCGGGCAAAGGAAATTAAAAATAAAATATATATACCATATGTTTCCTTGTAATTTAAATAGTTAGATAAAAACGAGTGATATGATAATAATTTTATTTTAAAAAATCAATAAAATTTAAATTGTATCAATTTAAAGTACTGTAAATGCATTATTATTATTCATTGTTTAGTAAATTATTATAATATTTGTATATAATTATTAAAAAAATAATGAAGTATTAATTTTTAAATTAACATACAGCTTAAATGAGCATTATGTTAAATTATTTAATATTTAATACATTTTTTGTAGATATTTAAAAAAAAATGAACAGTTAATGATGTAAAAGCGTGGGAACTTGAAGTGATGTGGTCAGAAGTGTATTATCGTATACTTGAGCTATACAGTTTGTAGAAACTCAGCAGATGGTATATCTAGAGTTTTGGGTGGGAGGATCTCCATCCAAAACTTCTTTTTATACCCACTTTCTCTCATTTCACATCGTTTCGCCGCGAATCTCCCATCATATTTCAAACCAGACTGCACCCTCTCTCTCTCTCTTGGCCAGCAATTCCTCTTCATTACTCCCTCGGTTTCAAAAGTAGAAGGAGGCCAAAAGATCTTGGCAATTAAGCTATATTCCCTACCCATCATATTCTCTCTCTCTCTCTCTCTCTCTCTCTCTCTCTCTCTCTCTCTCTCTCTCTCTCTCTCTCTCTCTCTCTCTCTCTCTCTCTCTCTCTCTCTCTCTCTCTACTATGAAGTAGTACTCTCTTATATAGCGTTATAGCGCATGCCATACGCTTTATAGTCTACACCATAGTTTGGCAGAAATAAGACTTAAAGATTTGACAGTAACGAATAACTACTTATGTGTCTTTTTTCTTTCTTTTTTTTCTCTCCTCCTTATATAAATTAAGAACATAATGTTAGATTTTTGAAACGCAATTTTTTTCCTTTCTAAAGTGCATCTCTTGCATTCAAACTACACTGATTACTATTTATAATTAAAATGTATAATAATTATACGTACAGCTCTCTTTAATAATTTTACTCATATTATACGTATTTTTCCCCCATCATATTTATGGTAATACAACAGTATTGATGTGCGATATGGTTCATTAAAACAAAATACCTCTCACCCTCTCTACTCTTGTTATCAACACACAGTTTATTTCATCGTACATACAATTTATTATGAGTTAAAACAGTTTTCTGATTGGTTTTCATTTCAATTTACATGAAGAGAAGGTACAGAGTATGTATGTATGTATGTGTGTGTGTATTATATATATATATATATGTGTGTGTGTGTGTGTTTGTGTGTGTGTGTGTGTGTGTGTATTTTTTACCAATATATAATTCTCTATCAAGGGATTTTTATTTACTTCTTTTTTTTTATTTACATGATTTCATTTGTAGAAATATGTAAGCAGTTTTTTTTCAATTATACGTATACAAAATAAAAAAAAGTAATTTATTAGAACTGTAACATGGAAGATTTAAATTTGAAAAAGTATTTTTCTGTTAAATACGATTAGAATGTAATGTTGCTGTAAACTACCCATATCTTATAAATAAATAATAAATTTGCAATAAATAAATAACATAGATTACATTTTAAATTCTTACCTTCTTTTGATTATTTTTATTGCAAAAATCTTTATTTTGTCGTTAAAAATGGCTACACTGTAAATGTTAAATATATTAAATAATTTTTGTAAGTTATCTCCCCAATTGCTATGCAATCTAAATAAATTAAAAGCATTTTGTAAAACTATAACCATGACATGACTAAAATTATCGTTTACTATAGCATATAATGTATAGTAAAAAGCCATCGTTCAATATTGGTGCAACTTTGAAAGAGCTTCCGATTGACCTTTTAGTTGGAGTATCAGCTTTTATATTCTAACAACTAATGAGTTAAGTGATATTTATCAGTGGCATCATGTTTTTTTTTCTTTTTTAAAGTAGAACACTTGGAGAAGGTAAACTGTGCATAGAGATAGAAGATAATTACAGCACATGACTCTCATTTGTGTACAATGAACTCTCTGCATTTAGTAACATCTTTATATTTTAATAATTTGTTCATAATACAAAACATCTCTAATTTGTTTGCATATCTTTTTACCCCATATTTAACACTGTGATTTGGATAATGTAAATAGAAATTTGCAATATAATAAAATGTTATTGTTATATCATTGTATTTCAAAGTTTTCATGACTATTTACTAATTAGTAGATTGGTATTTTTTGTTTTAAGTTTCAGATTTCTAGACTAAGTAAATATGAAAATTCTATTGCATTTAAAAAGGCTTGATTTTTCATTGGTTTTTACGGTATACTGTATAAAATTTGGGATCAATTTTTTTTCCAGAACTAACCCATAAGGTAAATACCTTGGCTGGTAATGTACAGTACGTACAATTCAATTAAAAAAAAACACTTTTTTTTTTGAAGGTGTGACGTGTAGCAGTAAATGATCTACCAATACAGTTAAATAGAAGGACTATTAAAATTCACGCTAGGAGATTTAAAATTCGTAATGAAGATTTTAAAATTCAGATAAAAATAATACATTTGCTTTACAATTTGATTTTTTTTAACTGTTGATAATTTTTTTGTGTGCCAGGTCCCGATGAAAGAGATATTTGTAATGATATTATATACAACTTTTATTTTGGCTTATCTTTACTAAGAATTGTTTCTGATAAAAGTATAAATGTTTTATATAGAAGAGGAAAACAAGTAGAGAGAGTGAGGGGGAAGAAGAAAGAGAACAACAAGAACGTAAATCTAACGCAAAGCCACAAAACATAAGTAAAAAGTACTTATTTACATTGTTATTTTCGTTTACTATGTTGGATTATTTAAATGTAAATTAGAAAGAATACAATGTTGACAAAAATTTAAAGCTGATTTACAAGCAATGTTAAAATGTGTTTCGGGGTTGCTTTGCTTGTCGACTCTTTGCAGCCACTTTTTCCTCGTTTTTTCTGCTTTTGCTTTTTTCATGGTTTCACGCACGATTTTTCTAAAATAAAAAATACGACTTCATACAGAAGTAAACAGTTAACTGCATTACGGGGGTTTATTTCTAAAAAAATCAGTTTTTTTAACACAAACTAAAAGTTTTCCTTTACACAACTTTTGAAAACTGCGTGTATAATATTGATGGTAATCTTTTCAAAAAGTTTAATAGTTTAAAAAGAACTCTTCATATTTATTGTATATTTAGTATGTTTTTTTAGCATCGTTCAACATTTATTAAATACATTAAAATATGAATTCAATTCAAGCTGGGTTCACAGTGCCGCATATGAACTTTTACGGCAATCTACATTACGTTGCGCTCTAAATGCTTGTTCTACGTCCATTTAAGATTTGTTAGGGTCCTGTGAACCTTTGAATAAGATGAATATAATTTAAACTTATGTTCATGACTCAATCATTACCATTCTATTGACTTTTGTCGTGTTATTTATATAGAAAAAGTTATTCTAAATTGTTTGTACCTTGAGAACTACCAAGTTGAGTGCATTTTTGACGCTAACATCCAGTACGGTACCAATGGTACGGTACGGTATAGTCTTTCTTTTTCTCAACTCTATAGTGTAGTGACACTTTGTTAAAAATTTATATATTTATATATCTAGCATACAAGTTGTTATGTTAAATCAATTTTCTAACAAAAGCAAAAAAAAATAATAATAAAATAATATATATATATATATATATATATATATATATATATATATATATATATATATATATATATATATATATATATATATATATATATATATATATACACTTCTCCCCAGACTAGTTCGAGAGGATACAGTGTAATTAACAATGTTAAGTCAACTGTGATTGGCTAGTAGGTTTATAACACGCTCTCTGATTGGTTTAGCACCGTGGATGTATTGCGTATTTTTTGTTAACATTATCGTAATCTCTTTATAGTACTAATGTTGTGGTCAAGGTTTTGTAAAATAGGACTGTCAAGCCCTCACAACGCCTTAATAAAGTTACTTATTATTATTATTATTATTATTATTATGGTGTTGGTATCTAAATTTTGAAGTTTCAACTCTATTGATCTATTGTTTGATGAGATATTATTGTTTTTTAGTTTTACTTAACACATCAGTATAATTATGTATAATTGAGACCTATCAACAACTGAGTCCTGATAATACAACTAGTTTATCAGAAAAAATTATCTGCATATATTTATAATTTTAGTTGTAATTAGTTTTACGTATATATAAATCTAAATGTATGTTATCGATAGTTTGTCAATTTCATGTATTTTGAAGTTTTAAGAGAATAAAAATTGACTTAAAATATATAACTTTATGGCTTATTAAATAATTGTTAGCTGAACTATTATTATTACTGTATTTTCAACTTAAATTGAACGTAATATAACTATACGCTTAAATGGGTTTTATATTTTAAAAAATCGTCAACGTAGAATGTAGAATCGTGTCACTTCAACCAATTCAATGAATGTTTGTTTGTTTTTAATTGCAAATAAGCGCAAATAAAACGAGCAAAATGTTGATGATTGTGCAGCAAACTCACACTTAACTGTAAAATTGCGAGGCTGTCAACCACAGATTTACACTTGAAAAACTGCCGCTGACACAGTGAGATTCAAATACGTACTTTAACATACATATTATTATACAATCATATTGCATTAAATAACTGAATTAAATATTTAATTTTATTAATAAAAATAATAAATTATATTAGTCTGTCAAGTCCAGTTTTACTTCATCAAGTATCATTTTTGTATTTTAATTTGAAGCTTATGAATAAATATAAATACTCGTCATCAAGCTTCATGACGAGTACTAGTGACAATACAAGTTTAAATTAATTTTCTGTAAGGTTCAAAAATACAAGAATATGGTCTGCTTTAAAGGTTAATTTGTCATCTTATTAACAAACAAACTCTAATTTATCCATCAGCTATGCAAAAAAAAAAAAAAAAAAAAAAAAAAAAAAAACTTTTCTTGCTGTATTTTTTCCCCCTGTAATCGGATAAATCTATATTTCTTACTCTTTTATTTTTATTAAAATATTGTAAAATTTTGTAAGTTTAAAGTTGCTAATTTTAATTCAATAAGTATTTAAGAAGCACAACAAAACAGGACTATGTCTTTAAATGTTTTCTCTTTACAGTAGAATGTTTATTGCAAACTTTATTACAAAATTGAAGAATATTTTCATAAATTTCAAAATATAATTTTTCGATCTATAAATTAACAAGAACATTAAGAGACAATGTATTTCACTCTAAATTAATTTCTAAATTCACATTAAACTAAAAATTAATAAAGAGGATTTCATTGTATGCAGCTGAGTTCTTGTGAGTGTGTGTGTGTATATATGTGTTTGAAAATTTAGGAGCGATTGAGGCATGTGATTTTACTAAGCTTACTTAGATGATCGTTATGTACTGAATATTAACTAGTTTGTAACACCCTTAGGCTCTAATCCGCACTAAGTTTTTAGCGCAGGTAAAAACGTGACGTAAGCATAATCTTTATATACACATTTTAAAGTTCAAATAAAGTCCATAGGATTATCTTATACGCACTTTTGTAAGCTAAATTTTACTTAAGTCGTGAGGTCACAAAGTTTCTTCTTCTTCTTTTTTATTTTTTTATTTTATTTTTTTCTCTAAAGTTTAAAAATCTTGCACGTCTTGATGATTTTTAACAAAATATTTTTAGCTTTATAATCTTTATTAAGTATGAAAAGTTTATCGAATGATAAATTTATTATGTAAATAAAAAGATAACGTTACTATGGTAACGAGTATCAATTTTTGATGAATTGTATTTCTCTAGGGGTATCACTTGAGTTTTATATGTATAATTCTAACATAATTATTAAAATAATAAGCTAATTTTACGAAGTAGCTATATTTTTTTCATTGTTGGTTTTTGCGTTTTATTTAGCATACTGTATATATATTTTTTTTCTATAGCTTTTAAACTTTAATTTATTTCATTTTGTGCTAAAAATTTTTTAGCTTATTGCAAACTATACAGTATAACGTTCTATAATTAGATCAAAACAGTTTCTTATCACTGTCGTTTTTGACAGTAACTGTCATTTTTATATTAGACTTCCTTCTTCCTACTGAATAAATTTTCAACTGATTAAAAGTAGAAACGGAATTTTCTAAATGTATTTTTCTTACAGTAGTTGTGAAATGTAAAATATAATAAAAGATATGATCATTTTTTAAATTAAAAATAATATATTTTTAAAAAAATAATAAAGAGCTCGTAAGAATATGGAATTGAAACTATTTAAGTAATAACTGTTTCACAAATTAACTCTTAATTGTAAAATGGGTTAAAATTAAGATTTTAAGTTTATTAGGATATCATGGTCACATTGTACGGACGAGCGGTAGAGAGTGAAAATATGATATAATAAGCGAGAGAAAGAGAGAGAGAGAGATAAGCAGTGGACATAAACCTGGCAAAACTTTTGGTCTACAGGGGTGAATAGCTAATGTGGCAATAGCAATTTCTAAGATTCGTGTGGTGATTTCACCCGCGGCTTTGGGTCACATATATCGAGATTGCGGCTTTCTATGCGCCATATACATTTTCTATAACCCCCGTCGCCGCATACTACTAACAGTAAAAAGGGGGTTATACATACATACATACATATAGCTTTAGTGGGCAGTTAGAACATGGCTTTTTGAGACAGGGAGAGAAAGATATAGGTTGTTAGTAACGAGGATAGAAAAGAGAAAGGGCTAAAGCTCCTAAAATGCGAAAAGAGGCTTTCTACAAGGCTTTATCTTGGAGCCTGTATGCAAACACTATATATACCAAATGAGCACAAGAAGAAAAAGAGGAGAAGGGGAGAAAAAAATATATAATAATTTATGTTACATAACAATGTGGAGTATTTCTCTAACTTTATCAAGAACAATGTGTTGAAATTTCACTCTATTTGTTTAATTTTTAAAATTAATGTCTCTTTTTCATTCTTTTTATTTCTCCCTCACTCCCTCCCTCTCTCTCTCTCTCTTTCTATCTCTCTCTTTCTTCTTTGTTTGTGTTATTGTATAAATTATTTTTATAACAAAATTTATGAAGATTTACTGTCTAATCGCATGACATAAAAATGTTTATTAATTTATTTGAATGGCGTGACCTTTAACTTGTATTAATAAATTTTAGACGACAGAAAAATAGATATATTATATATTTTTATTTTACATCAAATTTAGTTAAGTTTTTTTTTTATACTTTCATTATTCTGAAGTACCTAAATATTTGCTTCACCATAATGTACAAGTTTAAAAGCCATTTAAAAGTAGAATTTTAACACGAAAGCTTTAATTTTAAAATGTTGTACTACAAAAATAATGAAAAAGTTATGAATTATTTTTTCCCATCTAACAAAATAAAATACTATTTTATTATTTACCAATGTTAAAAATACATTGTTTTAATTCTCAATATTATTTTAGGAAATTTTATTGAATTAATTAATTTATATTCATATTAATAATTTTACTCACTAAAAAAAAGTATTCTACATTTAATTTAAAGCAGGATTTAAAAAAAATAAAATTAACTATTACTAAAAAACATAGTAATAAATATTTTCATTCAACTTAAATAAAATCAATGTTGCAGTTTTATCTTTAGTTGTTAACTTTTCTCTTCAATTTGATTTTAAATCTCTGACTTTTCATTGGATATTTTCTATATAAAATCACGTATAAAAACACAAAGGTAGAGAAAGAGAGAGAGAGAGAGAGAGAGAGAGAGAGAGAGTACGTATCAAAGATAATTAAAATGAGACTCATTTCTCTTAATCCTCAAGCTTTCAAACGGTGAATATAATTGCCTTAGTATAGTATTATTAGTGTGTGTGTTCTGTTCTGTGTTGGTTAAAAGACAGGAAAATTTTGTGTGATGTTCCTCTTTGAGAGTAAAATACGTCGTTCTTTCATAACATATTATCAGACTCATTATTCATATTAAAATAACTTACAAGCTTAATAATTCCTTTTCAACTTCAATATTATATATATTTTTATGATTTTATAATATTATTGTATTTATTATGTGTTTTCATGAAATGTAAAAGGGATACAAAGTATTTTCATTATTTTATAGACATTATTGTTTCAAAATAGTTAGTAGAATACACATATGTATGTATTTAGCATTGTTTTAAATAGGAATTATTTTGTTGCGAAAGTTAAAAGAAATTAATAAATATGTAAATGTATCTTTAAAATCATTATTATTATTATTTTTGTATGTGTTTATGAATTAGTTCTGTAGTTTTAATATGGGTTCAAAATATTTTAGTTGACATTTTTTTGATAACACACTTTTATCAATAAAAATATATTAATATATTACAAAATGTAAATTAAAGATTTTTTTTCAAGATCCTCAAAAAGAACCTGTATGCTTAACAAGGCTGCTTAAAAAAATCATCAAAAACAATTACCAAATTAGCAAAAAAAAAAAAAAAAAAAAAAAAAAAAAGTCCGAAGAGCATTAAAAATGTGGTCTTATGCAACCAGCACAACATTTTTATTAACTTTTGTGACAACAGGACTTCATGAAGAGACCATGGCCTTATTTACAGTTATTTAGGGCTCTCTTGCATATTATGTAAGAATTTTATCAATAAAACCTCTTTAAAATTAAAATATTTTGGTCTTGAAAAACATTGAACTCAGTATCGTATGTTGCATTATGTGATTCATAATTTAATATGCCTTTTTGTTAGGCCTAAATTATGCTTTAAAAAGTGAAGATTTTTATTATAGTATAAAGTCATGTTAAGTTTGGAAAATTGTTATATTTACTTTCCTTGTGCAGGGAGGATTAATTTAATAGGCCTTGCAAATGATATATTGTATCTAATTCGATAAGATTTGAAGTAATGTGTTCACGATAAAATTATTTTTATATAATTATGAAGTCATAAAAAGCTTGTTCACATATTGCAACATTTTTATTATTATTTAATTTGATACAATGCAAATAGAATGCTTTTTAATGAAAAGTTGTTAACTTATTTATTAATTGCCAACCAAAAACAGGCTTATACCCGATGTGTTGGTGATACATACAGTAAAATATATTTAACTTATTTGAAAACAAATTTAGAAATTAAGGACATTAAAGAAAATTAAACGCAATTTACAAAACAAAATTTCCCCTTTTTATATTTTAGTTTCGTGATTTACAAGAATTATTAAAAATGTAATTGCAAATATGAAATATTAATTGCATCGTATGAACATGTTTAAAGTCTATAGTAATCATAAATAAATAAACAATGTGTAAAAACCTTAAGAATTATAAATGTGTATACTTTTCATAATATATATTTTATTTTTGAAAGTAAATAAAGATTGGTATAAGATAATATTTCTATACTGTAGAGTATAATATTAAATTCCTATACAGCTAAATTTTGTTTCGTTATTTAAATGTGCGAGGACAGTTTAAAAGCGTTGTAACGGAAAGATAACACAATAGTAGAGTCTCTTTAACTTTTGTATTCAGTTTATAATACTAACTGAACTTAATTTTGTGCCTATAAATGTAGTAGTTTACATATTTTAGAATATTATGTAAATTTAGGAAAGTCGGAACAAAACAATTGTAATGCAAGAGAAAATTTGAAAATTATATACTTACTTTTCAAGATAGAAATCTTAAGATAAAATTTCTCTTATTTAATATATATATACGTATATATACGTATATATATATATATATATATATATAATAATATATATATATATATATATATATATATATATATATATATATATATATATATATATATATATATATATATATATATATATATACGTATATATTAAAAATTGAAGTTTAGAAAAAGTTGATTTATAAGGTTAATATCGAAGTTAAAGCAAACCAAGTTTGTTTAACTTATGGTTTGTACGTTCTCAGAATCATAGTTTACTTAATAAGGTGTTGGAAAAGTTATCGTATTTTCTTGCCGCACATTTCTCCCAGTTTAACGTTATATATTTTTACCTCGTATATAGTAAATTAAAAATCGAGTGCAAAACTCTGTTCATTATCCTTCTTTTAACAAAATAGCTGTCAGTATTTGATATTGTACTAACAAGAATTCTTACAGTAACAGTGTAAAAAAATATATACCATTTTTATCAGACTTAAAAAAAATATCTTTAAATAAATAAATAAATAAATAAATAAACAAATAAATAAATAAATAAATAAATAAATAAATAAATAAATAAATAAATAAATAAATAAATAAATAAATAAATAAATAAATAAATAAATAAATAAATAAATAAATAAATAAATAAATAAATAAATAAATAAATAAATAAATAAATAAATAAATAAATAAATAAATAAATAAATAAATAAATAAATAAACAAATAAATAAATAAATAAATAAATTCGTGTACTAATATAATATAATCGTGCAGCCCGGTTTACAATTTCTATTATGTCGTAAAGAATTCCACTTTACAGTCTACTTTACAATTTTTTAACTCCAATTTTTGAGGTTATTATGTTCTCATTTCATGATTTATCTCTATTATTAGGTTTGAGTAAAAAATCCCTGCATGTAAAATTTTTTATAAGTGTAAAGTTTTTCTTTAATTTGTTTATTTATGTTTTATTCTGTGCTCAAATTTGAGCATTGATAAAAATTTAATCAATATACTGATCCTGGAAGCCATACAAAAATCTTATAGATTATGTCAAATTTAAAATACAATAAGCACGCAATTTTTTCAACGTTTTCTTTAATAATTTTTCAGCGCTTTCTTAAAATATCCATGCAATGCGGTAGGTATAGTATAAATTATAATATTTTGGAATAGTTTTTTTTTTTTCTCTTCCCTGTTTTATTTATTTCATGATGAGTGATGTTATATGTTTATTCACACTGTACCGTATTTCACTGAAAATGTATTCGTAGTTTGCACACTTGTTATGCCCATTACCACAAATGAGTTGTATCCAAGCATGTGAGGGTAAGAAAGGGTTTATTTAATGCCAAGTGCGGGCGTGACGTCACAAAGAAGAGAGAGAGTGAGAGAGAGAGAGAGAGAGAGAGAGATCTAGAATACACGTTGCTGAAGGGTGAAGTGGCAGCTACAGTATAGTATTTGACCCACTAAATGTATATGCAAGCAAACCGAGTGGTCACTGTTTTATCTTACGTTTCTTGTTGTTGTTGCTGTTATTATTATTATTGTTAAAACAAAACTTTCATTCCCTTCGTACATACTTATATAAAACAACAACATTAAGAAAAGATAATACCAAAAATTACATTCAACTATATATGTGTTTTATCATAACCTGGCGACTAATTACATTTTGTTTTTAATATTTTCATAAAACTTTGTGTTGTGCATCGAGATGTCAAAATGTATAATGGTCTCTAATTCCCAGACCAACCATTTACGTTGTCACAAAAACTCAGATGATTTGCGCAGCATGCTATTTTCAGAGTGTCGAATTTGTTGTGTTTATTTTTGCTAAAATTTATTTTATCAAAAACAGCAGATAAAAGTAACTCAAACATTTTTACCAAAACTTCTTAACACAAATCTCATTTCTTATTGTAAGTTCTACTTACAAAATACTGTTTTCAGTTTTAAACTGCTAAGCTAAATTACAATCATATAATATTACGGTAAAAATAATTTTTTTTTTCCAAGAAATGTTTATATTGATTTGATTTTAATACGTCGATAATTCCTTAAAATAAAAAAAATATAATTAATGACTAATTGTTTTTACAATTTCTTTGATTATAATAAATGTAGCTCTATTAAGAATACCAGTAATAATAATATATATAAATATATATTTTAATATAGCAAGTGTACAGTGTAGTTGATAACAATGAATAGTTATATAGACGCTAGTATAAACCTCGACAATTTTACTATGTAACCTAAACACATGTAATCTTTACCATTTCATCTTAATTGTAGGAGAATGAAAATATAGACTGGAAATGAATTTTTTGTTTAACACTGCATAGTTATTATTTTCACATTTTTTTATTCATGATCATATTTTTGTAACACCTTAGTTTCATTTAAATTTCTGTTTATTACTACATTTTTTTAATAATTAAAAAAAAGGCAATAACACAAAAAATAATAATAATAACAATGTACCGACTCTATTCCCTAACTTCACCAAAATTCTTTATACTTTTCCACGTAAAAGTCAATTTCTATTTGTATAAAATATTCTTATTCATACGAAAAGTTAAAAGAAGTTTTCTTTCATATATTTATATTATATAAAAAAAATTGTAGATATTTTGCATATTACATGTTATTTCCTTAACGTATGTATATATAAAAAAAAAACTCAAAATGAAGAAAGTTTTGAATAGTTTAAAATTAAAACTTGAATATAAGTTGATGTTTTATAATATTCTTAATAAGATATAAAAAAAATTCAAATTTAGTTGTTGAATTGTTACTTTAAAAAAAAAAAAAAAAAAAAAAAAAAAAAAGATCTGTCTTTCGTCGCATATTCAAACTAAAAGAAACACGTTCCAATTTAAAATAGGCGTTAAATTCGTCATTTTGTTTACGTTTTAAGAAAATTACGCCCATCTAAGTTTTGTAAGCTATATATACACAAAGTTTTTAACTTAGTTTTCAAGTTCTTGGGTTAAAAAGCTGTTAACTAAAAGTTTGTACCTTTGGTGATGTAACTGAGCCTTCTTAAGCCTGCTCGACTTTTTTTTTCTTCTCCTTCTTCTCTGCCTCTTTCACTCTCTTTAACTTTCACGTTGCGTGTATTGATACACATTTTTATTATGGACGAAAAAAAATATTGTCAATGTTTTTGAAATATTAATTAAAGAAAAAATGTTTTATCGTTAGATAACTTGTGATTTTTTTTTTTAAGGAACTTAAGTTCATCAACGTTTTGGATTTCTAATGCACTGTCATGCTATTTTTAAACATCTAGTATATGATTATATAATGAATTAAGAAAAAGGCTACATTTCTATCTATGCAGTTCCTCGTTGGAATATTATTTTAAATGAAAAAAAAAAAAGTATAATAAGCCATATTTGTAAGCCACGTTCCTCTTACCTTAAAAAAAAGCTAGAGTTATATTTAAAAAGCATCAAATGATCACTAGTTTATCAGAACACTGACAGTGAGGTTATAGTTCACGAACACGACAAATATATAATTTTCAATTTACTCAAAAAATAAACCCAATGTTATTTTAATACTATCGTCATTGAAAGTTTGAATTAGTTCCACCTTTTAAAACATAGACTTAAAATGTATTTCTTACTTTTAATTGCAGATTTGCTCTAATTTGTTAAAGATAAAATAATTTAGATGACAACAGTAATCCTATGAAATTATCTAATAAATGTGCATTAAAAAAGAAAAAAAAGTAAATTACCTAATATATTATATCGAAGTAAAATAAGCATTAAGTTACAAAGGTTTATCAATAATAAAGTGTGTGTAGAATAGCATGATTAAGTAGGCTTGTGAGTAGCATAAAATAAGATAAAATAACCTGGAAGTCAAAGGGAAAAAAAAAGGAAAGGAGTATATTAAAACATGTGAGCAATGTAGTGTTAGTTCAAAAAAAAAATGAAGGAGGAGGAGGAAAAGAGGAAAAAAAGAAAAGAAAAGTAGAGAAAAACTGAGTATAAAACGTTTGGCATGGCTAAAAGTAAACTTAGTAATCGAATAAACTGCAGCCGAGGGCGACTTAGTCGTTCAGTGTGCGCGCCCAGCCGAGTAGAAAAACGCCTTCTGAGCAAAACTTCCCGCCGCTAACGTCCGTCCAAGAGAAAGAAAGAGAGAGAGAGAGGCATACCCCACACCCCAACCCCCCAAAAAGTCCCCGCGAGCTACACACGCTGTTGTCTACTTAGTTTTGGTAGTGCAGAGCGGCCTACTAAACACCTTACCCTATAAAATATATATTCAATACTGCTCACTTTTCAACAACAAAAAAACACTATATTATATAAACTTACAAAAGCACTTGAGGTTTTTGCCAAGTCTAAAAGAAGACAAAAAAAATTATGATCTAAATACACGAATCTTGATAGTTTGCATGATATTCTATTTAAAATCATATTTTCATTCCACATCATCTACATATTTTTATATTTTATTGCTATCATTACTATACTATTATATATAAACATATACAGTACACATTATATACTTATATGTACACATGTATAAAAATAAAAGATATATAAATATATTTATGTTGTTCTTTAGACATTTTATTGAATAGCTTATCATGTCTATAAAAATACATAAAAAGAAAATAATAATATATTTTATTATACAAAATGTTATATTGCTAAAAATAAAATTGATTTTTTTATTTACTGATGATTAAATTCTATTATTTACTATATTATGCAATGTTAAAGAATAGCTTTTTGTAACGAAAAGAATAATTTATTGCATACGCATTATAAAAGTTTATTTAAGATATACTTTTTACTGTATATTATTATGTATAATTAAATAATAACACATAAAAAACTTTTTAATTATAAAGAGTATACATAGCAGTTTTTTTATTCCTTTTTATATTTACATGTTTTTTATCTTTGTTATTTTTCTCATTTTGATGACTAATTATGATTTGATTAGGTTTTGTTTGTTGATTAAAATTGTTTTTTTTTTATCAACTTCTCTATGTAAATTTTTAATCTATTTTGCTTTCAAATGATGTTTATATTAACCTTTTTACATTAAAGTTTCAATACATTAACAGCAATATTTTACTTTTGAGCGTAACTAAAAATAGTATAAAATATTTCGTAATAATATAGAAATATTTTATATTATTTTTTTGATATGAATATAATTTGCTTTAATTATTTATGATTATGCCTAAAATAATAATATACGAACTATTGTATTATTACTAATTGATAATTGAACTTGCTAACAAGTTTCCCATTAGAAACTTGGCTGCACAAATAAAGTAATGGAAAGAAAAAAAAAAAGAAAAAAAAAAAAAAAAAAAAAAAAGGAGTTCTATACGAGACAACAATGTAAGCTCACAGCAACGTGTGATAAGAAATAAATAAGATGAGGTGGATTAAAACTGTCCGGAGATTTTCTTTGACTTTTTGTAGGCTAGTACCAGGACTGGTCGGATCCTTAACTGTTTCAGTTTTACCTGTGACTCACTAGCATATGTACCGTCATCTGCGGAGAAGTCGAGAGCGTATTCAGTGCATACCACGACCTCTTAAATAGCCGCTTATTTAGCCACTGGGATACGAACTCGTGATCTCTCGCACGGTCAACCAAAACGCATACCACTGTGCCACAGGCTCGTTTTCATTATGTGTTTAATTTGAAGTTGATAAAAATATATGTGAATTTATTTAATTTTTAATTGATATACCGAATAAGATTTTAAGTTTTGTAATAATTTAACATCTCTAAACTTTTACAGTAATATTGTTGAAACAAAAGGTATACTTTTTTTTAATTGAACAAATAATAGGTGCACGTACTAGATGTTTTTATTTTATCGAAACATGACGTGATTAAGCTTAATTTTAGAAAGATAAAAATCCGCGATGCTACTTAGCTACGAAAACTCCAAATATGGCAAAAATTCGGAGGAGTCATCTTGAAAAATTTCAAATTATGAATTTTTAACTCGCACACAGCCTCGTGTAATTTTAATAACTTTGTCCTCTGATGCATGATCAAAGACCCTAAAATGTTTATAATTTCAAATAGAGAGTCAGCTTTTAAAGAGATACGAGCCTTCAGCAACCTTAAGTGGATAGTTAGACGATTGAAAAATGCAATGTAAATACACATACACTTTTTTCTTTTAAAGTCACAGGTGTTTATATGTTACAATCAATTTTTTATGTACGAGCATTTATGTACGAGTTGTTTACAAGCATTTATAATGAATTATTACATAATAGAATTTCATTAAATAATTAAAACTATAACAGACAAGAACACAATATGGAAAAAAAGGTGTTAAATTGACTTAACTAATCTTTTCTTACCATCCCCACTACTTCTATTTTATTTAAAGATCAGGAAAAAATACACAATCATTGATTGACATGTCAAACAAGTCAATATTTACAACGAGTTTTATTAAAACAATTAACATTTAGGAGTTTTAATTGAACATATCTTTTAGCAGGGCAATGTTGTAAATTGAAGCTTAAAAAAATAAAAAAAAAAAGGGCAGCGCACGAAAAAACATTTTAGTGAGAATGTATATGAATTTCAAGTAGTAATACCATCCTATAATTTTAAATTACACCACAGAAAAAAAAACACGGTATAATATAAGAACTTAATGTGAAAATAAGGATAAAAAATTCATAAACGAAATAATAATGCAACTTTTTTTTCCCACTATGGTAAACGCAATTGAAATAAACATTCATATTTTTGTTAAAATTCCCACTGCAAATTTTTTTTAGCAAATAAAAGAAAAAAATTTAAATTATTAAAAAGTTTTATTAAATTGTAAAGTCTGAATTTTAAATAATCTAAACAACAATTTTTTTTGAATAATATCATGCATTAAAGTGCTGTAAGAATTTTATTATTAATTTTTATTTAATGGATAGCGCTAAGGAATTTTATTTATAAAAATAATATAAATTTAACTGTGATGCTTATAAGTGGAATATATTATAATAATATATATATTTAGAAAAACAAGGGATTTTTTTTCATTTAATATTTTACGAATGTATTTTAAAAAAGTTGAAGTGGAAAAAAAAAAAAGAATAAGGAAAGAAAAGTTTCGTTAAATTAATAGCTTTAAAATTATTTAGAAACCATTTCATTTCTCTTTTATATATTTTTGAAGAGTATGCATAAATAATGTAAATGTATAAAAACATTTTCTAATTATTTTCTCTCCTTATGCTAATCCAATTATAACAGTTATTAATTACAAAAGTTGCTCGGGAGCGAACAAAAATGTAAGCACAGTTAGAAGTGTCTGCTCTCTTTTCTTTGTATTGTTTTACAGGTAACAACATGTTAATAACAAACAAAAACAGATTTCAGTGTGAGATACAAACCTTAGAACTAATACCTCTTTTTTTTTTTCAATATTCACAATTTTTTTTATGTAATTTTATAAATAACAAGTCAAGTACTATTTTTTTATATGTAAGCTCTTTCCAAAAGTTTTTCAAACCTAAAGATTAACATCATTAATTTTTTTCATTATTAGCTTGTATCATCTGTGGAGTTCAGTGATGTTACTATTATTTTTGTAGATTTTTTTTCGAAGCTTTATTTCATATTTTGACGAATAGATTTTTTTAGCCTTTTAATGCAATTAGAGGCTACATCTAGCTACCTTTTTTTTTTTTTATTTTTTTTTTGCTCTTTTTTACTTTCATGAAATTTTTTGATTGGGTATATATATATATATATATATATATATATATATATATATATATATATATATATATATATATATATATATATATATATATAAATTATTATTTTAAATAATTTATACATTTTATAAAAATGTTTAATAATAATATTTAACGGCTTTTTATTAGGCAAACTTGTGTATAAAAACTTTCAATTTAACCCAACTGTTCTACGATACATTCCGTTAAAAAACAGTTGAAATAAATTTTACCAAAAACTTTAGATAAAATAAATATACATATATAATAACTTAAAATTTTAATTTTACTTCAACAATGTTTTTTATTTTATTTTTTTACTTTTTTTTTTACAGATTATATTCGTAGTGCATTATATAAAAGATGCACATGACAAAGTTCATTATTTATTTTTCCTACACTTCTATTTGTACGTCCCAATTGTACAGTGACCTTAACTCAAACTTGTAACATACTACACAAAACTCCCCTAAGGTATTAACTGTAACGAGTTCTGACACTTTACAGAAGTTATCAAGAAAAAAGTGGGTACTAATGCAATGCGGTAATGTCAAAAATATCTCAAGGTAATATGAAAAAAAAACTGCTTTTTCCCTCCACAAATATGCTAACTTACAAATCTGTCCCCTTTTACTCTCTTAAAAATAAAAATTAAATTGTTAATAACATTTTTAATTCAAAATGCATTTCTTTTAATTTAGTATAAAGCTTTTGACTTTCAATAATTTTATAAATTCATAAAATAATCATTAAAATTAATATTAAAAAAATTGATACGTATCTAATTTACAATTAAAAAAAATAGGTTATTTGGTAGTTAAATAGAGCTAGGTAATAATTGATAAAGTACAATGAAAATAGAGTTTCATACATTAATGATAGCAATGCTATATGAATATAAATAGCTATATAATTAACTTTAGTCCAAAACTGTATTGCTAATTTTAGTCTTCATATTACACCCCAGATTTTTAACAATTTTTAATTATTATTGACTTTATAATTAACTAAATAACATAAAACAATTTTGTTTGCCAAAATTTTATTTCCTTTTTCTATTTATCTATACGTTTTATATAGATTTGAATGCCTGTATAATTAAAAGTGTGTATTCTGAAAGTAAACTAATAACTATTTTAAACATTTTTTACGTACTTTTATAATTATTACAATTTAATTTATATAATAATGAGAGAAATTATAAAGTAATTACATTAATATACTCGGAAAAAAATTAAAACTTGATATAGTAGAGAAAAAAAAGAAGAGATGATTTTATCTCAATTTTCTAAAGATGTGTTCATCTAACTTGAAATATGAATAAATTTAAAATCAATTACAATTAATGTTTAATTGAAGCTTAAAATTTTCTATAAATTAGTTGAGGTGAGAAAAAAAAATGGTATGAATAGAGTTATAAAATATTTTTTGATATTTTAGTTTGACTTTACCTTTTGATGCTGAGGTAACGATAACGAGTAGAAGTGCCTGAAGGCAGTAGAGTGGTAAGAGTGAGGAGGCCATACCACCATGTCCCGAGTCGTGATCTCGCTGTCTCTCTTGCTCGCTTGCTCGAGGTATCAGCGCGACATGAAGACGTGACACCGGAGACACCACGGAGAGCTGCAGGCGAGACGAGACGGGCGAGGACTGAAGGTTAGTTCCAGTTTGAAGACACGAAAACCCGCCACCACCGCGCGCCTATTACATCGATCTTACCGGGCAAGCGCGAGAGGGTGCCCGTGTTCTGCTCTCACGCCGCGCGCGGTCGCACGGTACCGCCCTCGCACTCCAAACCCACGTGGCCACAAAATTTTATGTGTACACCATCGTGAACATTTTTGTTTTTTAAATAGTAATTATCTAAATGTTTATGTGTTTAAAATTTTTACATTAAGATATTTATTACACTTTGCATTTTTGATTAAATTCAGAATATAGTTAAATATTTATTTAAAATTATTTTGAATGATTTGTAAATATTAAAACACGTAATTCCATTCCATTAACATTTTTAAATAAAATTAATATTTTGTATAATAACGCTAATTAGTCATTGATTTTATACATAATCAAAAATGTACTTGTAAATAGAAATAAAAAAATATATATTCCAATTTCTTAAGAAATTAATAATTAGTAATATTACTTGCGGACGTTAACACCGAGAAAATAAAATAAACTTTCCTCAAATCTATATAAATTTATTTGTACTTAGATATTTTAATGAACACAAAAAAAATAACATTTTTTTTAATAAATAAGGTTAAAACAAAATCAATATTTAACACAGTGAAATAAAATATAGAAAATTATGAAGACAAATTTTTTTTTTAATAGTATAATTAATAAATTACTTACATAAAAAACTGTTAAACAATACGTATGTTAATTTATAATTACTTCATAATATTCATTTCCTGAAAATATGAATAAAAAATATATTTGATATTAAAATTTAATGATAATATCATTTTGAATATTATAGTACTCTAATTACTATTGGAATATACATAAAATATCAAAAAGCAATATCATTAAAGAAGAGAGGGAAGAGAGAAAGAGAACTTAATGCATTTTCTCTTTACGGTAAAAAGTGATTTGTTATTGTAAAAGTAAGTAAGATATAAAAGTAATCAGGTTATCACATTTGGTCATTTGTCTTAAAGAGGGAAATGACCACCACCCAGTTTGTCTTGTAGACTTTATATGCATCGTCTATATAATGACATTAAAGAAAAAGAAAAGAAGGAAGAGAAGTAGTAGAAGAAAAATATATAGGAGGGTCCCCCGCATTGAGTTGGAGGTTTGCCCATACTTTGGTGGCGCAGTATTACATAGAAAAAAACTCTTCTATCCTCTCTCATTCTGTATAAATATATATATGTAGCTCCAGGGTTGCTGTATAAGCTGCTCTTTTCATACTAGAGCAAAGTGTCCTAGAGTCCCCACACTTTCAAGCAATCAAGTTATTAGAGTAATAAAAACTCACGACTCACACATTTTGTTACAACACTCTATACTACAAGTTTATAATTTCATATATATCCCTTATTACTCTCTATTTTGTGTGGTAATGCTTTTGATATTTCTTTTGTAATAAAAGAATATAAACATTTATAAAAAAAATCTTTTACTTCCTATCATAATATACTACAGTAAAAAAATGATATAATTCATATAGTTGTAATAAATATTGTATCAAAGCGGAGTTTCTCTCTCTCTCTCTCTCTCTCTCTCTCTCTCTCTCTCTCTCTCTCTCTCTCTCTCTCTCTCTCTCTCTCTCTCTCTCTCTCTCTCTCTCTCTCTCTCTCTCTCTCTCTCTCTCTCTCTCTCTCTCTCTCTCTCTCTCTCTCTCTCTCTCTCTCTCTCTCTCTCTCTCTCTCTCATTTGATTGCCTTAGGAAATTGATATGAAATTTCATCTGTGGTATTAAGATGTGTATTTTTTCAGTTAATGTTTACTTAAATATTGTAATAATCAAATACTAGTATTAAACATATTGCTGGAATAAAAAGCACTTCGATCAACTGATAAATATTTTATACTTTAATTGATTTCACGTCATTAAATATTAACTAAATATAAATTGCAAACAGAAGAAAATATGTTAGTTTTTTTTATATAGTTTTATTTTTCAAGGAGATTTAAACTAGCTTGTAAAATAGTATTTTCAATTTTGAAATCTAGGCTAATGAATACATATATTATGATGAACTTGAATTGAAACATTATAAAAATCGTAAACATTCTGATATGAATAGCAAAAAAAAAAAAAAAAAAAAAAAAGAAGAAGTTAATTAATTATTATATATAGTCAAATTTTATCACTTGTAGCAATTAAAGTTTCGTTTCGTTTCGTTTTTTTTTATTATTATTATTTTTTTTTTTAATCCACTAAAGTGTATATTATATACAAGTTTGTACCAGAACCAATATATCAGTAGAATGATTAAAAGGCACCTGAAACAATTATTAGAAAGGTCATATAGTTCATGATATAAACAGCTGAAGTAATGAATGGCGAAAGCGTTTTTTTTTTCTTTTAACCAACACAAGCAAGTCATGAATATTCCATTCATCTTAGTCTTTGCCATAGGCATTTTTTTCTCTTTCTTTTTACCATTCATTGCCATGCATTGTTTTTTCATAACGGTGGACTTGTAAAATGCTGCCACCTAATATGCAATAATTCAAACTGTTGTACAATTAATCCTAAACAAAATATTTAAACTCTCTTGCAAATGATACGATTTTGTATCATTTATGACAAATAAATATGGTACTAACGTGTAGGTTTCATCAAATAAAAAGATAACAATAATAATGAAATATTTTTATATTTCTATAATTAACAAGCTTAAAATTTTTTTATATCATTTTATAGTTTTGTTTCAACAATTAGTTTTTTGTATTACATTTCAAATTACCAGTAATGGTTATGCTTCTTGATATTATTAATTTATTTTTTTAGTAGATTAATTTAATGGAGGTTATCGGTTTAGCGCGCGGGGAGACGCGGGGAAAGCTAAGGGTCCCCTAATTTAACATTACTCTTATGGGGAACAACACGTTTTTTGCGATTTTTGAGAAAACTACTCCACCGATTTTGGAGAAATTTAAATGACAAATACTAGACATACTTTTACGTGGGTTAAGCCATCGTCATTTTTAAGCATTTTTTTAAACCGATAACCTCCATTGTAGTTAATTTAAAATAATTTTCAATATAAGAGGCACGTTTAAAAATTGAAAATTATTAAAATATGTATTAACTATGTAATTAGATATTGGACGTTATTTTTAATATAAATTTAAGGAAGGAATAATACATTCAAATTATTTAATTAGACAATTAAATTGAAATCGCTATGTAATTGATATACTGTACTTTATGTGTACACAAGTAATATGATGTAAAACATTTATGAAAATTGACTTCCTGCTCGTGTATATATGTTGATATAACATTGGTTTACATGGCACAAAATTAATTATTGACACAGATGAGATTTATGACACAAATCGTGAACCATTGACTCAACAATTACACGCATGAAAAATGATCGTTCAATTATTCGAAATGCAAGTTCAATTCTCTTTTTTATTTTATCAATTTTGATGATTTATTTAGACAATTAAATTTACAACTTTTTTTTTAATAAACTAAAATGTTAAAATTGGAATATTAAATTCCAATATTTTAGATATAAAATTGGGATTATATTCTCTTTAACTTTACCTAAAATTTATTCTTCATTTGTGATAATTTATTACTTTTTAGCATTCTATGAAAAACATTTGTAAATTAACTTTTTAATCGTTATATTAAGCCAAAATAAGTAAATCAATTTTATATAAATTGAGTTGTTTTATTTATTAAAATAAATTACTAGATAAATGTATTATACCTTGATCAAATGAAGTCTAATTTATTTATTTAAAAATTTATTAAATTGTATTATTGTTTGGAAATATTATTTTATCTTAAAAATAACAGTTTCATAATAATAGTTTTCTTAACAGATTTCCAACTATGTTTGCAGTGTATTTTATAACTAATAGACTAGCTTTTAAAGTAAATAATAAATAAGTTAATTAACTAATTTAATATATTATAATATTTTCTGAAATAAATAAATTGCCATGTACATGTACTTATTATAACTCAGTATTATCTAAAATTAAAGCAACAACTTGTATTAAGAAAATTGTTATGTACAGTAAGTTTCATATCTAAATTTGCTATTAATTTAGTTATTTATACTGTGTACGTATATTGTGTATACATATATTATATATAAGGTAAGCAATCTTATAGAAAGCAAAAGCAGGCAAATAAGTAAGCAAAACAGAGGGAGCAACAAGAAGGGGCGTGTGGTTGTAATCACCTTGTTATTCGCACCTTGTAGCTCACCTCTGATGCTTGCTACCTAGCTTGTGAAAATGAGAGAGAGAGAGAGAGAGAGAGAGAGAGAGAGAGAGAGAGAGAGAGAGAGAGAGAGAGAGAGAGAGCTTTTGTGTGAAATACGTTCTCATTTCAGGCGAAAATCTCATTCACTCCAACGATTCTCTGCCTCTCTCTCTCTCTCTCTCTCACTCTAACAAATCCTTCAACTTAGTATTAATAGTAGTACATATAAGCTTTCTGCTCACTCATGTAAATACAATTTATACCCAAAGGTATATTAAATATATTAAGTTTGAATTTTATATATAAATATATTCTGTTGTTGCAAACTTCTTATACTATCAAATGAAAATAAGAAATGTAGTTTACAAAAACTACAATTAATTTAATCATATACATTTTAATTGTAATATTATTCATCAATAAAAATATTAACTTAATTTCATTAAATAAATTTAGCCCTAGATTTAAGTTAATTTTTTTTTTGTTTTTTTTTTTAAAGTTTGTGAAATATTTTTTCTGCAAATTTATTATTACAGTAGAGTTGTTTTACACACGATTTTTGTTAGATTTAATACTAACAATTGTTTGGAAACCCTGGTGTATATCTTATGTATACTTTTTCTTACAAAATGCTCTATATAAAAAAAAAAAAAAATTACAGTAACATGAGAGTTGCAAGGCATGATTCAGTAAATTGCATGCTTTGAAAGTAATTATATTTGCTGTATTTGCTACCTCACTAATTTTTCTATTGTTTAATACAGCTGGAAAATAAGTATTTTAAAAATAAACATTATAAATCAGTATTTATTTCGTAAACAAAATCCCTTTCTAATAATTGAACTTAAAAAAAAAAAAAAAAAAAAAAAAAAAACATGCAAAAAGATTGTACAATTTATACAAATATATCAAACTGCCATAAAATATTGACGATGAACTCGTTTTTATTGATCTCCAAATTTTTTTTTCCGGAATTTATTGCTAATCCGATTATTTACAATAAATATAATTCTGAAGTGCTAAAACAATGTTTGTGTGTAAGTGGAGGGTGGTGGATGAGGCACTTTAAAATATTTGTAACAGTTATAAATGAAAATAATAATAATAAAAAAATATATATGCTATATATAAACATAGTGAGAGAATTTTATTATAAATGAAGTCAATCCTAATTTAAACTATATTATCCCTTTGTTATATTATTGTATAATAATATAGGGGAGGGAATTATCCCGCATTGCTGTATAATACAATAAAGGTCTGTCATTTGGGCTGTATAACAACAACAACAACAACACTGTGTGCAACATACTCTCTCTCTCTCTCTCTCTCTCTCTCTCTCTCTCTCTGTAGACCTCACAGCGTACTCAAACTCGCTTTATTTCTTTTTTTTTTAAACCAATAAATTGGAGCAATGTCATTACGAAGCACTGGATTGGAAGCATGCAAAATAACGTATTGTGTATGTGAATATATAAATATACAAGCAGGCAGGCAGGCAGGAAGGCTAGTTATGCACGGCAAGTATCGTACGATAATATGCTAGGTTTGGAGAGAGAGAGAGAATGGTCAACCAACCTCAATACTACATCTGTTGCTCGTATGCATATTAATATCAATATAATGTAATTGTCTTTATGTATACTGATTGATTTATTACTAATATAATAATCATAAAAATATTTAATGTATATATATATATATATATATATATATATATATATATATATATATATATATATATATATATATATATATATATATGCATATATATTGTATATTTATTTAGTCAATATGCATAACTGCATAAATTTCATTTTATTTGTTTTGTTTGTTAATTTATTATTATTTAAACAATACATCTATAACATTATGCATTATATTGTAAAGAAAAAATATTGTTAGTTTATTGACGGTTAATAGCAAATGACAGATAATAGTAGAGGTTGACATAAAGTAAAGTTTTGCAAACACAATTTGTTAGATATTTTTCTTGTTGTTTATTACTAGAAAATATTCATGTTGTACGTTTTAAGATAATATAATTTATCTACTTTCTGCGTACTTAAAAGTCTTGCTGGCGTTATTAAAATAGTATTTTTTTAGTTTAATATAAGAAACTTTGCATGTATGATTTTTCATGTGAGTATGCTAGAAAAAAATATATGGCATTATTTATTTACATTTTATAAGCTGTGCTCTAAAAAAAATCTCGAAGTTTATAAAGTGGTCTTCTATAAGAAAAAAATAACTTCTTTGATGAGAAGTCAGTGCTCATAACCTACGGCAATGCAAGCTTCAAACGTCATTTCACTGATGATATGTATGTACTACTTTTTTTTTATTTTTTGCAAACGATAAGATAAAGTTAAAAAAAAAAAAAAAAAAAAAAAAAAAAAGGAACAAAATTATTCAATGCATTTTTATTCCATTTTGTATCGATCGATGTATCCTGCAGCGTAGGCAATTTGTTAAACAGATGTAACGCTATGGTTGCATAGTAAGTTAGGATACTATAACCGAAGATTTATTTATTTATTTTACAAATATCATCTAAAAAATGATTGAACTTAAAATTTAATTCAAAATAATTTGTTTAATGCAAAAAAAAATATAATAATAATAGTACACTCACAGTCAGTACACAAAGGAACATACATTGTTGCTATTTTATGTGACATTGATTTAAATTCTCTTATCGTTCGTTTAGATCTATGTCTTCATTAAGTAACAATAATTTTTACAATGAATTTATACTAAAAATTCTTAACATGTTTTATAAATTTGAGTTATACAACTTTAACGCTTTTTTTTTTTTTTTACCTTACTTCAAATTTCATGTTAAATGTTTGCATACTTATTCTTGTATAAAAATAACAAAGTGCATTTTTTTTACATTTACTTTACCTCATTTCAATATGATGCATTTGTGCAACTTTATAACATACTGTGTGTGTATGTGTGAGTGTTTGAGTATGCAATGTTGGTTTAAAGAGTGTATAAAGAAAAAAAATCACATATATAAAAAGCTTTACACATCAAACTGAGAAAAAGCTATTCATTACTTTAATTAGCATATAGCTTTCCATCAAAAGAACTAATAATACTGCATTTGCATACCTGTACGATATATAAAAAAACAGGTGAAGTATCATTATAATGTATTACTGAAAAAGCTTTATAAAACTTCATATGTTTATTATTATTATTATTATTTTCTTTTGTTCATGCTCTCTTCTATTCTACTAGATATTTTAAACTTGAAATCTTACTGACAATGTTTTATAAGTATTATTTAATATTCATTATATTATTTAATTAAGCTTTATATAATATTTTATCAGGGATATAGAGTACTTTAACTTATTGTTCCCTCATATTAATCCCCTGATTACTGTACTTTCTTCCACACAAAAGTTATTAAAGATTTAAAAAAAAATTACATCATTGCAAAGAGACCAAATACTAGGCTCTATAAATAAAATTAAAAACAAAAAGTACCTAAAACATATTAAAGGCGTAGAACACTTTGAACAAAAAAGTTGCGTAATATCTTAACAAACCTGAAAATTAACATTGATTTGGCCAGAGTCCAGAGTCATTGATTTCTAATTTATTTTCCATTCACAAAATGCTGCTGCCGGTCACTGATGTCACAGCTCGCCCGGTTGACTTGCGCGTGGACCAGGCGAGCTGTGACATCAGTGACTGGCAGCGGCATTTTGTGAATGGACAATAAATTAGAAATCAATGATTCCGGCCAAATCAGCGTTGATTTTCAGGTTTGTTAGGATATTACGCAACTTTTTTGTTCAAGGTCTTTAAGAGAATAGGTTACCGGCTTATATCTTACAAACTGAACGGTCGCGGAATATAAAATTAACATCAAATAAAGATGAAATGTTACTTAGAAGTTTAGTTATAACAAACACATGTAAACACGATCAAATATTGAAGTTATTTCACTTTGAAGATAACATGTAAATGTAAAAATTCAAACTTGAACTCCAATTTTTTAAATCAAATTAGAATCTTTTAGCATGCTGCTAGCTCTAGCTTTCTGCAGAAAACAGCAGTCAACTAAATATTTTGTACCTAAATTGTAATAAGTTTTAATAGCAATAAATCAACTTTATTATTATAAAGCTGTTTCAGCTTCCACATGGATGAGTGCAGCAAGTACAATATTAATTTTTATAAATAAAATTCTCATAGTGGATACTGAAATTTTTTTAAAATTTTTAGCATTCTTAGTTCATATAATATGCTTCAAAATAAGTAAATAATTTAAACATGAAATGAGATTCAACTTGAAAGTTCTGTGACGTGTTAACCTCATACCTGTAAATAGATTTTGCGCAGAGGGATATAATTTACGAACAATTCCGTTATCCTTAAATATTTTAATTAGGAAGCAGGATTTTAAACTCCATACTAAATAATAAAATTAAGTCAAACCAAACCAGATTACTTGAATTAATTATACCAAATTCAAAACACAAGTCTTAATATATAATTATATATATATATATATATATATATATATATATATATATATATATATATATATATATATATATATATATATATATAATGTATGTGTAATATTATACTATGCCTTACAAAGTTGGGAAACTCTAAAACTTGGGTATAAATGAAAGCAATATTAAATATGATTGTCATTTATGTATTGCAATTTAAATTCTGAAGCATTATATTGCACAATTTTAAAAATATACTGCATCTAATTATTTATAAATTTATTGTTTAAAATTCTATAATAAAAGTTATTTACAATATCATGTAATAAACAAATAAATATTAATATATAATTCATAAATTAAGTTTAAACAAAATGAACTTTTCAAGAAAAAAAAAAAACAAATTTATATATTTTCTTGCATAAAGTTGTATATATTTTATTTCATGACAGAAAAGCAGAAAAAGAAAGAAGAATAAAATTTCCCCTCAAGACTAAAAATGCTACTCTGTGATATTTATTTTTTGATTTTCTCTTTTTACAATAAAGAAGACAACAAAATTGTGGATAACTAAAATCGTAAATGTTTATTGTGTAGAAAGAGGAGTACGTATATAGTAATATAATATACAATATAAGGGTGCATATTTAATCAAAATAGAAGCAGCATAGTGTTTTGTATTGTTTATTTTCTTTGCTACTGCAGTCTTGTAGACATGCATGAACTACTTTTCTTCCATATTATTTTATACGAAAAAAAAAATGAAATTAATCTTCTACTGCTTTATTATATTTGTAGAAAAAAAAAGTTGTAAATGTAAGTACACCATTGAATGTCAACAGTATAAAATTATTGTCCTTTTTTATTATTATTTAATATTATTTAGTTTTTTATATTCAAAATAAAAATAAAAATGTTAAATGTAAAAAGAAAATAGCTTAAATATAATTTGTTAGCAATTGTATGAGAAGCATACATTTTTATACTTTTTAAGTTTGTTTTTAGACTCTGGTTCTGACTTAAGGAGAGTAGTTCGAAAACTCACACTGATAATGAGCTGCTCCTTATATTATGTTATGAATACTTTGATACTTCACGATTTTCCTATATTAATGATCTAGTCGGCTCTGGTACTAATACCATATCATAAGTATTGAAGTGAACATACACTGACACAAATATCTACTGATGGTAGGGTATTGAATCCTTTAAATTGAAATAGCTGAAAATTAAACTGGAACAGATATTAAAAATATACTACAATAATACCTATGAACGGACATTTTTTATACCATTAGTAGTGCTTTTTTGTGTGTGTGTGTGTGTGTGTGTGTGTGTGTGTGTGTGTGTGTGTGTGTGTGTGTGTGTGTGTGTGTGTGTGTGTGTGTGAAATAAGTAAACATCTCCAGACTGCTAAATCAGTGCTCATATAATGAGAAGCAAAGAAAACGAACACAACTATTACTAAAAGTGGTGCCAGAAATTTATTTTACAAGTAGTAAGTATGGCAAGTACAATATTCTTGCATTTTACTATGCTTGTTTAAATAATTTAATATTACTTTTCTTATTTAGAGTTTCTCATAAAATGTTGAAAGTTTTAATTTAAAAAGAATACATAGTGAATATTAAATTTCATTTAAATTCAAATTAGAAAAGATAATACTAAAGTAAACAAATTCCACAAAAACAGCACGAGAGAATATCAGCAATATATTATAACCTTATCCAAGATTGATTTTTTTGAAATATTGCTACATGTTTCAAAATCTTCAAGTTTCATATGATTTTTTTTTATCATTGTTGTTAATGATTGAAAACTTGATTAATCACAATGGTTTTCTTATGAGCTAACTATAATATACAGTAAAGAGAAAAAATAGCATATCAATACTATAGTACTCTTCAAGAGGGTTACATATATTTTATGTTTCAAATGTGAAATACACTATTAATTAGTGTCACTATTTCCCATTAGAGGTCATGTTCCTCAGATATATTATTTCTTATATTATGTAACCACCTGGTCAGGTGGTATCCCAAATTAACTCCAAACTTCCTAGCTACCTGCCTCATCAGACCTCATGTATGTAGGATAGATTGGATGAAACTTCAGCGTTTTCCTCTGATCTAGCTCGCTACAATCAAGACTTGAATTTGGATTTATCATTGTTTATTGTTGAATAAGTGTATATCAAAGAGTACTTTTTCTAATTAATATTGTAATTGTTTTTTTGATTGTATTAATTTATATATTTCTATTTATTTTGTACAAATATCACACGTACGATATTAATTAAACGTATATACCTTAAATATAAAAAATATTTATTTAAAAATTATTGACTGTTATTATTATCTACTTATGAAAATATTTAATCAATTAAAATTGATTTAATTTCATGTATGGAATTTATTTAACTATTTTATACCTTATTATGTTTGATTCAGCATATGAATATTACGGATGTAATGTGATGTGATAACCATTCACAAACGGTTTAGAAAAAGTCATACTTCTGTCAATTTCCTGTCTTCTACCTTTTGAAGGAACTATCTTAGTTTATTTTTCTTAATATTATTGCCAAACGTCTTGAAATTTTAAATGAGGGTTACTTCATATACTTTTTCGTGTTTGAAACCAATAAAAAATGAGAAACAAAATTTCACCCGTAACACTCATTGTTTTCATAAATTATATACATAATTTACTTCCAACTGTTTTAATTTATGCTTACCAATTTCAATTTATATTCCATTTTACTTGGAACAAAAAATATATATTTATAATATATAATATAACACTTACATATTATATTAAAGGTTTGATTAACTTAAAACTTGTATATAATTCTCACATTTTTGGACTAACCTAACATTAGTGTAAATTTTATATCACATGATATATGGGTGTAAAAAATCTCATGTAACGCGTAGTTGGTATTTCAATAACATATAAAGTTAAGCTTATGTTTCATCTCAGATTACGACAAAAAAAAGAAAAGAAAAAAAAACTTGCTTTTAGATTGTCCGTTTTTTTTTTTTTTTTTTTTTTTTTTTTTTTTTTTTTTTGAGCATAGTCGGATGAAAAGAATATAAGAAAGAAAAGTAGGGAGGGGGAACAGAAAAATAGTATAGTTTTCGTAAGAAAAAAGTTACTGCAGATTCATTGGGACGCGTCTCTCTCTCTCTCTCTCTCTCTCTCTCTCTCTCTCTCTCTCTCTCTCTCTCTCTCTCTCTCTCTCTCTCTCCAAGACGCAGTTCATATTCGGCTCACTAGCTTGGGGGAATGCGGTAAGCCTCTAGCAAAATATCTAACTCTTTCTTTCTCATCAAATCAAGTGTGTAATAAACCTAATAAACCAAGGAGGTGTGCCCTCGTCTTTTTTTAAAGCATTTTTTAATCAGTCTAATTTAGTGGTAAAATATTTTTTTTAAGCTTTTGAGACGTAAGAATTTTTTTTACTGTTAATGCTTTTTGTGTAGGATGTTCAATGTTTTTAAACTAATGTATTTTTTCATTCAAAATCTAAAGATTCTAAAATTTTATTAAATCGATGCCACGTGGTACAGTTGAGTCTTTTAGTTTTTATCAGATTTTACTCAGTTGTTAAGCAATTTAACCTTTAAAGTGAAAATCTGTGTTTATATTTGTCCTTCAAGATACATTTTGGAAGAAAGTTTGCAGACAAGATATGAAAACTTTATAATAGTACACGAAATTACAGTAATTTATAATTTTTATCGATTGTCATCATTTATCGTGTGTGTTTTTTTGAACGTTGAAATAAAGTAAATAATAAATAATAGTTGTTTTTGATCATCTCTAAAAGATAGTCTATAACTTAGACAAGGATAATGTGCCTAAGGTTCAATGGTTATTCTAAAATAACTTATATAATAACTAGACAAAACTTAAAATCTATAATTTATCATCTCTATTTGATATTTACTAAATATATAAAAAATTTGAACGACATATATATAATCAATACTATGATCTAATGTAGTTTAAATTATTACATTTATATTGTTTTGAAATGTAGGTTTCATTTTACGTATTTATTTTATGAATTAAGTACACTATCAATGTACTGAGCAAGTAATATTGCGTCGTAATTACAAAAAAAAATGTATATATAATTTTTTAATCTTTACTTTTAGTTATCAAAAATTAGCTATTATGAAGAGTGAGAGAGAAAGAGAGGGAGACAGACTGCACACATCATGTATAATAATAATAAAAAATAACCATGAAACTCACTACAATTAAACCTACAAATAATTTTTAAATAATATAATACAACAATAATAATATTATTAGTAACTAAGATAATATATAATATAAACTTCAAATCCCAGGAGTCAATTAAGAAAAAAAAAAAAAAAAAAAAAAACATTGATGCATGATATTCATTGTGCAATGTTGCAGTATTTGTCTTTGCTTTAACTGCGATATGGACATTAATCACTTACCTCAAATTAGAGATAAATTTTGAGATGTTTTCCTAAGGGATTGTGATCGATGTGGACAAGGGACGTCCTTAGAGAGCCTCGAGGCACCGGAGCTGCTAACTTGACAAGGATAAAGTACAGGCCCGAGCAATGCTTCGTAACTGGGACTTTAAGAAACCAGCCCTACAGGAGTATAAATAAAGTCTAGTACGTTTTTCCAAAATAGTAATGCCAACTATATATAAAATAGCTTACCAATTAAAGCAGAATACATATATATTTTTAATACCACATAAAGTTTAAAAAAATGACCATAATGGGAATACAAGAGACGTATTATTTGCTCAAGGTAGATATTTTACCCGAAGCAAAAGGAAATGTTTTTTGTTGTAAATTGTGAGCAACCTTAAAAGGAAAAACCACAATTTGTGTGGTTGAATTATTGTCTTACTTAATCTTAAATATTTTTTTAACTTAAGATATTGTTATTAAATTTGAAAAATATTAAAGTTTTAATAGTTCATTTAGTTAATTATATTTTATAAAGAAAAATGTTTTACGAAATTAACGTTAGTTTATTAGTTTTTCAAACAATTCAATTTCAATTTCAAACACTAAATTTTACGCATTTATGAACTCAGACGCTAAATGCAACATGTGTGTCATGTCTGCAAACCAGGTTGCATGTTTACTCCTTTTGCAAAGTTTTTTTTTCTTCTATGTAATCGTTGAAGTTTCTTAATTATTACTACAAAACTTGATCAATTTTCAAATAATAATAAAATTTATAATTAATTCCTTAAATAATTTCAAGAAAATTATCAGATCCTGTATGTTACAAAAAGTGAGTGAGAAATGAAAACAAAACAAAACAAAACAAAAAAAAAAGCCAAAGAACCCCTAATTTCTTATCCTATAGCATTGTGGGACCATCCTTATATACAATATATTTTTTTTAAAGAAAACTACTGAAGTTCAGACCGAGCAATTTAAATGACGCAAACTATATAAACTTTCACATGTTTCAAGGGCAATAAAAAAATGAAAAAAATATTTCATCGTTAAGAATCACCTTTCAAGATTTCATGCAAAAATTATTATCACTAACCATATATTTTAATATTCTATGTATTAAAAAATACATTTAAAATATCTTATTATTTATAAGCTAAATATAATAAGACATACAGTACAGTAAGTATTATGAGCCAATTGCGTTGTAACTATTTCTTGCTGTAAAAAAAAGTGTGAATAAAATTTAATTTAAAATTTTAATTCAATAGCAGCGTGTCTGTATTTTCTGAAATTCAACACAATTCAGCACGATTAAAATTCAAAAACCCAAAAAAAAAAAAAAAAAAAAACTAAATTAAATATCTGCCTAATTAATAAAACAAAATGATTGTTATATGTAATGTTTCCGATTAATGAATAAAAGAAATACATAACAGTATCCAAGTATGCAAATACTTTGTATACCAGGAAAACAATCATGCTTCAACTTTATTGACATAAATTATATGAGTTGTGGTAACAAACACACATCAAATTTAAGGTTAAAATGTTATTTATTTATTTTTACAATATTTGTGTTGCTAAAATATGAATTACTTTAGCTATATCAATATAAAAATTAGCTAAAATGTTAGAGGTAATATGAGCTTTTTCATTAATTTTTTTTAAATACATATATATATATATATATATATATACATACACACAAGGTATAAACAGAAATGTATTTATAATGTCATGTTTACCTCTGTTAATGTACAAAATACAAATAAATTATATTTTTTTTTTATATAGATTTTTAATTTACGACTGCATCAGAACTGATTATTTTTCACCGGGCGTTCACTTCAAAACAAATTTATTTCCAATCAACATCAAAAATAAAACTCATAATTTTGGTACGTCTGCTTATGACATAAAAATATATATATTGATAATAATAATAATAATAATATAGCTTTATTAAAAACTAATTTATTTGAAATTTTAACATAAATTATTAATATTTGACGTAAACTAATATTACAGTCATATTACATTGTTTGATTGTGCTACAGAAAATAGGATTGTGATAAAAAGTACACATATAAAAAAAATAAGAAGACTCTTTTCTTTTGTTTTTATTTTAAATCTTCATTTAAGATAACTTAGTAACTGAACAATGTAATATATATAATACAAAAAAAAAGTACGCCACTATAATTCTCTCTTATTTCTCTTATTGTACAGTGGTGTATAAGAAAACAAAGAAAAACGAGGCTGTGTTAATTTGGCGGCCGTGCTAAGGAGAGGGGGTTAGTCTCTCTCTCTCTCTCTCTCTCATAATGTTCTCCATGAGGCACCGAGAGAGAGAGAGAGAGAGAGAGAGAGAGAGAGCAAAAAGGCATTATATGGCCTCTGATGACTATACGACGTTGGTCTCTCTCTCTCTCTCTCTCTCTCTCTCTCTCTCTCTCTCTCTCTCTCTAACTGCAGACCGTTCGTTCGCCAGGCCTCGTTCTAAGTCCGGGGGAAAGCTCAAAAAGCGACTCTTTGTTATCGCGGATTGGACCATTGTTTGGAGGCCCCGGGCGATTAGTTCTCTCATTCCGCAACAATGAACCAACCTCCCACCCTCCTAACTCCTTTTTTATTCGTCTTCTCTTTCTCTTGTCTTCATTTTGCTCGCGGTTTCTCCGCGACCACGCTGCACGGACGACAGTAACAACGTGGGACGTGTCATCACCATGAGTTACTGTATCTGAAGAAACAAAAATTTAAAAGTATATGATTTAGAATCCTTAATTAAAACATTAATATGTTTCCAATTGAATGCTTTAGTACTATATGTACTAGCAAGAAATCAAAATAAGATAGAACTGTGAACTTATAAGATACACGGGCAAATACAAATACTTACTAATTCTTGCCTATTTTCAGCAGCATTTGTTTATTATATATAACATTATTTATACTACACTGGCATAACAATTATGCTTAATGGTATGAATATCATATTAAACAACATAATTATTCATGCTGTTTTCCATCAAAATGAAGAGTTTTATAAATTAAGTGATCCTAGATATTGAAAAGAAAGCTACAGAAAATAATGACAAAGTTCTGCAACTTTTACTTATTTACATTATTACCGCAATGTTAATATAATTTAATAAAAAATAAAATACTTAGAAAACTGAAATGTAAACGTTACTTTAATTATTAATAAATAATATTTTCACAAAAAGAAGCTCCCCTGCAAACAAACACGATATATATAAACATAAAATTCAATTTTAGTTCATACTCAAGGAAGTAAAATCTCATTTAAAAATAAATGATAATTATCATTGATTTTTACACGCGTGAGTGGAGCAACTTTTATTTCCGACACAAACTCTAGTAAAAAAGAAGAAGTTTTTTTTTTCCTCTTATATATATATTTTTTTTTTCTTTCGTAGGAAAAGGTTCTTATAAGTATAAAAGAGCTGCTGGTATGTATTTTAAGAAGTTTGAATGAGGGTGTCATCTTTGATGTTTACTTCATTAATTAATCATTTAATTGGCTTAATACTTTTTATTTACCTACATCAAACAAAATTTTATATAATTTAAAATTCTTTGTGACTTATATATTTATATCAAATTTTATTCTCTAGAAAATATGAGATGTTTCGTTGTTAAAGCTCTAGCCCTGAATTATAATTTGTAACTTTACAAACAAATATTGAATGATATTTATATCTAAGATTTGAATTTCATAAAAAAACTGTCAATTTTTGTAATCTTAACATCAATTTTTTTTTTTTTTATTTTTTTTTTTTTTTATTATTTCAAACACACAAATATACAAAGTCCAACCAAGGCATAGCCTTATCGGTTGGTTCATTTATTGTTACACAATCATGTCTTATTATATTATATTACTACATATACATATTTTTATTATATATATTTCAAAAGCAAATAAAGTACGTATTTACACAAAAACATTTTTTTTTTTTTTTTTTTTTTTTTTTTTCATTTAAGAGAAGTATTTTTATAATACAAGAAGCAAAAATTAATCATCATTAATCAATACAAACAGCAAAAAATTGTTCAACATTTTATAAATTATCAAGAAAGAATTTTTTCATATTAAATTTCGTTTCATTTTTATTTGCAAAACTTTTTAATTCTGATGGAATTTGATTCCATAATTTAGGAAGTAAAAATTTTTTTGTCCTTTCAGTGAATCTATTTACAATTTTTGGTACAAATAAAGGATTGGTCACTGCTGTTCTGGTACTATAAATATGAGTTCTCGGTATACCATGAGAATTTTCAAAATAATTTTCACAAATAAAAGAACATTTAAACATTTCTTCTATTGGCAATATCTTAAAGTACTTAAAATATTCAAGATCACTTTTTAGCTTATTTCCTTTTTTTAAAATTTTTAATATTCTTATTTGCATTTTTTTCAATTCCCATAATTTACCTGATTTAGTACAACCATAAGATAATAAACCGTATAATATATGTGGATGTACAAAAGAAAAATATAATTGTCTCATCGTCTGTTCATTCACATATGATCTTACTGTTTTTAATTTAAAAATTGCAGATCTCAATTTATTTAACAGTTGCATAATATGCAAATCCCAATCAAATGTTTGATCAATAATAGCTCCTAAGTAATTATAATTATTTACTTGTTCTACAAACTCACAATTACAATTTAAAGTAAAATTATGTAAACACTTATTAGTATGAGCTCTTAATTGAATATTTTGCATAGTATATGTATACTTATTAAAAATGTGCATAACTTTTGTTTTTTTCCTATTAATTAATATTTTCCTATCATGCGACCATTCCAAAACTGAATCAAAATCATTTTGTAACATTTTATTTGCAACTTCAAAGTTACTATGAGCCGCTATCATAAGTAAATCATCGGCAAACATTTTTGCTTTACAATATTTTAGTAAATTAAAAATTTTGTTAACATAAATTATAAAGAATTTAGCACTTAAGACCCCTCCTTGTATTATACCGCATTTTATTATTTTAATTTCACTTACAATATTTTTAATTTTGACAGCAACTTGTCTATTTTTTATAATATTCGCAATTAACATTAATGTTGGTCCTCGTATTCCAATTTCTTCTAAATCTTTTAACAATAAGTCATGGTCTATAGTGTCAAATGCTTTGGAATAATCAACAAATAAACAAAGAACATGATGCCCTTTTTCTAATTCTTCATTTATAAAATTGGAAACATCATATAGACATTTTGCTGTACCCTTTTTTTTTTGATAGGCATATTGATTTTTATTTATAATATTGAATTCTTCTAAATAATCAGACAATAATAATTCAATATGTTTTTGTATAAATTTATCAACAAAAGCAGATACAGCAACTGGTCTAAAATTATTATATAGTTTATGATCCCCACCTTTATAAATTGGCCTTATCAATGATAATTTTAGATTATCAGGATATACTGAGCTTTCAATACACATATTTGTTAATCTTATTAAATATTGAATTAATGATTCGCCACCAAATAAAATATCCTGAACACCTATATTATCATGACCTGGTCCTTTTTTCTTACTTAATAAATTAATAATATAAACTGCTCGTTTCTCATTTAATTTTGGTAGATACATTGATTGTAAATTACTATTAAATTTAAGCGAATTTTCACTTAATATTAAATTACAATTAATCTTTACATCTTCAATTGAATTTACAAAATGATTTACAAAATTATTAGCAATATCTTTGATAGAACTTACATCAGACATATATTTAATAATAATATTATCAATATTAAGATTTTCTTTCCCTAATATTTGATTAATAAAACACCAAGATTTTCTTATATCACCAGCAATTTCAACAAATTTAGAATGATAATAATTATTTTTTTCTTTATTTATTAAAAAATTTATTTTGTTTCTTAATTTTTTATATCTAATTCTATATTCAGGCATATGTAATGAGTTTTTAAATTTTTGAAAATATTTGTCTCTATCTTTCATAAGAAATTTTATTTCATCAGTACACCACACATTATTTAATCTTCTATTCTTGCTATTTAATAATTTTTCACTTTCACATTTATCACTTATATTTCGAAAAACTGTTACAATATGATTATATAATTCATTTGGACAATTAATATTATTACATATACTCCAATCATAATTACAAATCATATTTCTGAATTTTTTTAAATTTTTAATTTTTACTTTTTCATTACAATTATTATTAATTAAATTAGTACTCAATATACAACCAGTCATATAATGATCGGTGATTTTACTTTTAATTATAAAACTATTATCAATTTCAAACAAATTATTTAATTTAACAAAAATATGATCAATACAAGTAGCTGAATAATTTCCTAGTATTGTACATTCCTCCCTTGTAACATCATTAACAATTTTTAGATAACCATATTTTGCCATTTTATTTTCATATTTTTGTACAATATTATCATTTTGATCTAACAAATTTAAATTTATATCACCTAAAATCACACAATTACTTTCATTATTTTTTAAAATACAATCTTTTAATTCTTTTATGAATAAAAGTTTGTTAGAACCTGGAGGTCTATAAATATTATACAGCATTAAATTATTATTCAACTTTAGACTTAAAACCTCCGCATTAATAAATTTTATATCAATAATTTTAGCATCAAATTTCTTATTAACAAACACTAAAACACCACCACCTTTATTTTCTTCTCTACTTTTTACAAATTTATCAAAATTAATTAAATTATAAACCTTTATTTCATGATCAAAAATATAAATTTCAGTCAACACAATAATATCAATATTCTCAACATTTTTATTAACATAAGCTAAAAAATTATTAAAATTTTTCTTATAGGTAACCGTTTTAAACATGCCTTCTAAAGCTTTACATCATGAAATTTAGATTTTCATTAAATGATTAAAGAAATTGGATGTATATTATATTGGCAGCCGGAAGCGGAAAACATTTTAAAGTTTAACTGCAACGCGGTGAGTTTTTTTTTATATTTATATATAACAATAACCAACATATAGTTTTAATATTAATCCCCAAGTTGTTTAGTAATTTAAAAAAAAAATGAAACAAAACACTTGATCAACAAAAAAAAATTGTTAAGGATTTAATATATTTTTATTTTCTGTGAAAACACCCATAATTAGATATTTTATATCATATTTAAATTATTTTGTATTACATAAATAAAGTAAAATATCATGTTTATAATTTTGCAATTATATATTTTTATAATTAAAGGTTGAGAAAGAAAAATGGTGTATTCGAAGAACGAGATAATAATAAATTTGTTTATTGAAGTATCACGTATAAAGTTTAAATCTTTGAGTTTATATTGAAGAAACTGGTAAAACATATTTCATAGAGGTAAGAGAGAGAGAGAGAGAGAGAGAGAGACAACACATCTGCAAGTGACGGCATACCATATGTTACAAGATGGACCGCGAAGCAATCTTGAGATCAAGCTTTAAATATATCGAAGTTAGTGGCAGCACTCGTTGACAATAAGGTGTCGCTGTTTTTGAAAATAACGTCAACGTGGTGACAACTCAAAACCAATCATCTTATCTCATAACACCCTACTTTTTTATATCTCACTTATCGCGAGAAAAAAAAAAATAAATATGCAATATAAATTCTTTCTTTTTTTACGTCTTTATATTTTATAACTTTTTTACATTTTGCATATTACACTGTAAAACATAGTAACTTTTAACCTCATGTATTTAAGCTTAAAAAAAAAAATAATAATAATAATAATAATATAATAAACAGTCTTGAAATTTAATATCTATTTTTTATTATAGAAGATAAAATATAAATATAAAATAATATAAAATTATTGTATGATAATTGAAATAACTATAGTATAAATAAAATTTGCATTGAGATTTAAATAAATAAAAAGTAACCTACATTATTTTAATTAAAAATAAACACTAGTAGATAATATTTTCTTTTAGATTTAGTTGCATAAGAAAAATTACATATCAACTTTATATATATATATAAATATATATATATATATATATATATATATATATATATATATATATATATATATATATATATATATATATATATATATATATATATATATATATATATATATATATATATATATATATACAGGTGGTTTGACCCACTAATAACTATAAGCTAAGCTGAAGCAGGCATTCGGCGAGGCGTGGACTTGTTAAGTTGTTAACATGAAATGCGGTGGCAATGTGACGACTAAACCAAACGTGACGTATACTCACAATTGTTATGGATGCCACACGCCACATAGTTTTCTGCCTTTGCTCCCACACATGAAACTCTACAAATGTTAGTGTTTAGAACAGGATTTTAATACGGAGTTGGTTGAGAGAGAGAGAGAGAGAGAGAGAGAGTACAAATTCTATAACTAAATATTATTTAAAGGTCCATATAATATTATTATACATTATTTTAAGAAAGCGTCAAGTTACAACTAAATATTCTATACACCATGTATTTCTACTTTTTTAAGGCTTTAACGTGCATTCACACCAAAATATTACTGCCATTGACTTTAATCCCCAGCACGTTAAAATACTTAAGTGACATCGTGATTATTGCAATCATAATATATTTTATTTAAAGCTTTTTGTCCCTAAATGCGTATTTTGTTTTAGAAAAAACAAATTATAAATATTCTTTTTAAAGTCATACATTTAAAACAAGTTTGAGCAATTTTTTTTGATACCAAGTTTTATAAACCAACAAAAGCTTCACTCTTACTTTATAATGCATCACAATATGATTTTAAATACCATGACCATTAGTCCATCTAATTTTCTATTTGTGTATTATTAATCATATTTGCAACAAAAAATGCATTCTGTTTGAAGTACAAAACTAAAAATAATTTGATAGAAGGATTGACTATATATATATACAAACTAGGAAGCTATTAATGAGGTTAAGTTGCATAATATTGAAAGCAAGTAGGAGAGAATATGCATATCATGTTTTAATACAATTATATCAACTAACTCAAAGTGTAATTGCAAAAATAACCAAATGTTTCTTAACATACATAGATATTTAATTCAATTTAATATAAGAAGTTTCAATTCCCATTTGTTTTGAAATACACATAACATACGTTAACTTTAAAATCTTGGAAATATAAAAATCATAAAATAAAATTGTTTAAATGGCAAAAACATTTAATTTGCCTCTCTATACTCAATAGAGAAAATAACTGTGTCGCAAAAGCACTAAAACTTAATCTTATTTATTTATTTATTTATTTATTTATTTATTTATTTATTTATTTATTTATTTATTTATTTATTTATTTATTTATTTATTTATTTATTTATTTATTTATTTATTTACTTATTTACTTATTTATTTATTTATTTATTAGCTGATTGATTTATGATACACACAAAGTTTAAATAAACATTCCAATGCACTAATCAATAACTTGGACGTAACGGACCCTGGAACGCATTGGGTTATTGTATACAAATATGAATATTATATAAATTATATTGTTATATAAATCATTTAAACTTTTATGTGCATTATTGAACGTAAATATTTAGAGTTTCAATTGTTTTATTTTTGTTCAAGACTGAAGCTGTGTATTATTAATCAACTACAGTAGATATCATATTTAAAAAAATTATTTTCTGTTAATTTATTTGTGATTAAATTGCTGTATGATCAAATCAAATCAAGTTTTTAATAGAATTATTAAGATTACATATTATGACACTATAAATAAACGTGCTATTATTAGGCAATGAAAAAGTTTTAACACACTATTGTTAGCAATAAAGTCGCAGACAATATCGTTTTATAAGATTTGTTTCTCTTCACAAGATTGTTTTTCTTTTGCTCTTGCAAGATGGTCGTCAAAAAGTTTGGCAACTTTTTGCTGGAGGCGAATTTGCAGCTTATGAACACACTTGAAAAACTTGAAGAGATATATCGCTTTGGAAATCTCAAAAGGTAAAAAAGATATTTAAGCAACTTTGAAGTGAGCTGAAATTGACACTTAAACTTGTCTGATGTTTAATTTTACAGTATTCAAATTATAAAGTGAATATAAAACAAAATCATTTCTCTGTTTCAAACTCTTTTATTAACTTTGTTTTAATTAATTAATTTTATAAAAATAATATTATGAAAATTACATTTAAAAATTTTATTATTAAAAAAATTAAACAACAAACTTAAGTAATTAAATTATGTAACTTTTTTGTCCTACTTCATAAACATTCTTTTAAAAACAATTTCATGGAAAACTTGCTATTAAAAGTTTTAAAGTGCATGTTATTCAGCTAACAATCATAGTACAGGCTTATATATATATATATATATATATATATATATATATATATATATATATATATATATATATATATATATATATATATATATATATATATATATTCATTTTAAAAAATTTTAATTTTGACTTCAACAGGCATTTATTCCACTGATTGTAACATTTTTCACATTTTCACATTGTCACATTTTTTTGATAAAATTATTTATTTTTGTTACAATCAGTGGAATAAATGCATGTTCAAGTCGAAATTTAAATTATTTTAAATGAAGTTAATCTCAAATTTATTTTTTCTTACTGCTCATTCTGAAAGAAATCGTCATTTCTTTCATTTAGCAAATATTTTTTATTGTGGCTAAAGTTGCGATTAACAGCAAGGAAAATCACCAGTTAAAACTTTTTAATACTGCATGGGTAGTTTCAATCGAAGTATATAAATCATGCAAAATAATCACTTTCAAAATTACTTTACAATAGGTAGACTTCATTAAACAAATAATAATAATAATTACAATAGATGATCTCTCATTATAAATATAAAATAATTTTGTTTGAACTTTAGCCTTAAATCCTGTTCCTGGGGACCAAAGCAATTTACTTGATTGCATGCAATTTTCTTTTAAGACTATTAAATTGTCATGCAGCTAAATCTATAGGACAATATAAATAATACTCCGTGTAAATAGGCTCCAATATTGTTCATATTTTGGTCACAGTAAAAAAAAAAATGAAAAAAAAAAAATGAAAAGAAAGAAAGAAAGACAGACAGAAAAAAAAAGTCGTCTATATGCGACTTAAAGACTGAAAAGTCTTTTCAGATTGTTGCTGGGTTAACAGAAGGTTGAGAGAGTGCTACACACGCATTGTTGAAAGCCATGTGAAGATCACAGAGAAATTCGTACACAGTCCTGGTTAAAGAAACTTGAAAGTAAAAGTTACCTTTTTTGTAACATCTCTTTTGCTCCTTCCCCACAACAACAGAAAAAAAAAAGAAAAAAAAAACATCTTTTCTTTTTCTCGACACAGAAAAATCTTTTGAGCCCTTTGTTAAGGTGGTGTGTGTCAGAGGATTTTTCGTTAGAGTATTGATTGCATTTCTCTCTCTCTCTCTCTCTCTCTCTCTCTCTCTCTCTCTCCACACACACATTGTACACAGTGGTAGCAGAAACAACAAGGCTTAACACAACAGTCACACCCCCTCCTCTCCCCCTCCCAATGTGCCAAGTCTTCTTCCTTGATTGAGTTAATGGAGAGCGAGGCTTCCGGGCGAGCATGTGAGGAAAAAAAGAAGAAGAAAGAAGAAAGAAACAAGCAAAAAAAAAAAAAAAAAAAAAAAAAAAAAAAAAAAAAAAAAAAAAAAAAAAACGAAACTTCTTGTTTTTTCTTAGCAGATAACAAATGTCATTACTAAATGAATTGGTGACAGTTTTTCTTTTGTATATATTTAGATGTTTTATTTTGTTTACAGGCTTTTATTGATGTTACGTAATTAACAAGTTTTTCATCAAAATTATATATTATAATAATTCTTTTAAAGCATCAACCCTCAAGTGAATATTTGAATATTATATTTAATAAACTGTAAATTTATCAGTTTTTTTTTCTGTATATTTTTTCAAGATTGAGTAACAATAATCATATTTGCCATGTTTTCTAGAAAAAAAAATCCAACTTTGAATAAGATAATCATTAGTTGCTTTTTTTTTTTAAGTTAAACTTTATGATCGCTTTTATGTAATTTTCCACATTGCACCAACATAATAAAAGTAAACTTTATATTTGCACATAAAATACTTGAAAATAAAACGTGTGACATAAATAACTAATCAAAGGCTATTTTTAGTATTTTTAATCATCAAAGTTCATTAAATAAACAATAAATAAGATAAATTAACTACTAATTTTATGAATTTGTTAAATTGAATAGGTAGACATGCTCTAAAATAATAATAATTTTATATATATATATATCTAAAGTTATTACCCTTTAATTAAAATTTTATATGAATAGATTTAATAATAATTCCATTTATTGGTGATATAGCATATTAAAATTATTGATGATGATCGTATAACAATTTTGCTTGGTGAGCTATGCCGCTTGGCTAAAGAGCTACTAAAATATTTACTACGTAATAGGGTGGCTAGTGTTTTGTGGCTATAGCGGGATGTGAGTTTCATCTGGTCGCTCTCACCCCCCCCCCCCCCCCTGTAGCACCAAGCAAGGCAACAGACTGGAAAACAAAAGCCGTGACAAACAAACCTACGATGAAAAATATAAAAAGAATTATTATTATATTATAAAACAAGGAAACAGGGAAAAAGTGTTACTTTATTTAGGCATTATTTTCAAAGGCATATTGAATTACGATTTTTGTTTGGGGTAGTTTCATAATAAAATTGAAAATTAAAGTACAAAACATTAAAATTATATAAATATATATTCAAACAAAGATAATTAAAAATAAATATCGATTGTTTTCATTCATAAAAATATATTTTATGAATATTAACAACACAATTACTCTCTTTATTATTAGAATATTTTACCAGTCTCACCCCTCTCTCTTGTGTTCAGTTTAAACTCCACACCAATTCCACAAGAGGGCAGCAGGCTACAATTAAAAGTTTTCACAACAAATTTGATAATAATAATAACAGTATCTATAACTAAAGTTTCATGTGTTTATTATATGTAAATTAAATTAAACCAGCAATATATTACTTTCTTTCTAAAACGTTCACTGAGGAGAATTTATAAAATAGGGTATATATAATGTACAGATATTATAACATAAAATTTTATTCCATAGCACTATATGCATTTATATCTAGGAGAAATTGATTATTAGTTTCCCCATATATGAATGCACTGTACTGCCGGAAGGCATTAGAGTAAAATCTGATATCGCAGTATCTGCACATACTTTTAGCCGAAATTATGGAAAAATAAATCTTATATTTTCCTTGAAATGATAAAATAAGTTAAAAAAATTGGTTCATTAAAAAAATAATTACGATGACTTAAAAACCTCATTTATAAATATTTCAAAAATCTTTAAAATATTTATACGTAGCAAACGTGTGTTAAATATTGACCCGCCAAAATTTTATTTTATTTAAGAACGGAAATGTACAATAAGGGTCCCTTCTGTGGTTCTCTAAACATTGTTAGTTTGTTAGTTTTATTGTTAACCAAAAACAGGCACTTTTACTTGCCCAATACATTGGTGGTACACACAGTACATTCATTATATTATAAGATACAAATAAGAGTGGAATACAAATTAAAATTACACGGTTATTATGCATGCAATATATATGAATAATTAGAATAACTGCAAATGAATTGCCCTTAAGTATTATTGAATACATTTTTAATATAATTGAACGATTCATTAAGTACATCAATTTGTCCTACATTACACAATAACGTAGACCTAGGTAAAAATGCATTTTTGGACACATCATTATTATATGATCATATACATAATTTATAATAATCTGCCATCCATATTAAGAAAGGAACCAGATGAAATTAAGTTTAAAAGAAACTTAAAAACACTTTTATTAAATAAACAATATTATTCAGTCGACGAGTTTATTAACGACTCAGATATTTGTAGTATATCTTTTTTTTTGTATTGTTTTATTTTTGATGTGTATAATTGTTTTTGTATATTGTTTATTGACTATCATTTCTATTTGCTTGTGTTTTTTTAAAGCAATAACCTGGACAGATGCATATTTTTATGTATTGTGTGTGTAGGATGAAAGAAATGAATAAAGAATTTTGAATTTTGATACATAAATTTATATCTTGAAAAAATAAAACTTAAAAAATAGTAATATATTATTAATGTAGGTATCGTTAAAAACGAAAATTTTCTGTATACAATTTTTTAAAAAAATGTTAAAGAATTCTTTACCTATACAAAGATTATTATTTAATGTAGTATAATGCATATTTATGATAACAAATATATATTGATATATTATGCACATACACATGTTATACATGACTGTAATGTATATTTTTGCAATGCAAATACTGAGAATAATGTTTGCTTGCTAAAATTCTTATTTCTTTACATTCATTGAAATAATAAGTGTACGTTCGTTTTGTATACAGAGAAACCCTTTTACTTGGCTCGTAAATGAAAATTCTCTCTCTCTCTCTCTCACTCACACACTCTCTCTCACACTCACTCTCTTTCTTTTTCTCTTGCTTGTTCTCTCTCTAGTCCTACAAGAGGTACAGAAAGTTTATAATTACAATTTTATTAGTTGTATTTTAAACATTACATTCCTACGTTTTACTTAAAGGGATGGAATTCAATTTTGTTTTGTTAAAATTATAATTTATATCATAAATCAAATTATAGTATCTAATTGTACAACTAGAATATTTTCTTTCATATATTATATATTTATATATATATATATATATATATATATATATATATATATATATATATATATATATATAAAGTGGCCACAAAATGAACCACATCTAACCACTAGAAATATACAATACTATTACAAGAGTTTATATTGGGGACACCAATATGGAGCAAAAAGATTTTCATCACACACTTCTTCTCGATGATGATTATGATTGATTTTTTTCTCTATATCATATTCATATATAACTGAAAGCAGAAAAATATCGTCGTAAATTGTCAGTTAAGATTTTTGTGTCTTTGACGTATTGCGTGTGTCCTTTTTCCAAAAGAACGATCATAATTTGTTTGTGTTTATGATTTATTTATTTTATTTATATTTATTTTTTGCAAATATTCTAATTTAAAATTTTAACATAAAAATAAATAAGTTGATATTTAGTTTTGATAGAAAGTAGATAATGTTTTATACCTCTGTAAATAATAATGTAATAAAATAAAACGTATTAGATTAATATTCACTGCAATGAAAGACAATCCATTAGAGATGATATTCCATGAAAATCTTCAAACAACGTTTTATGTTGAGTTAATGCATTTCCTCTTATACACAATACAGGGAAAAATACAGTGAGTAAAATAAGGAACATCTTGCCCGAGTATTTAACTATGCACTTTAAAATAGAAGAACGCATTAGATGAAACTTACATAAAGTGTGGAGTACCATAATTATAAACTATAGTCTTTGTTTTATCAACACAAGTTTTGTCATTTACTGCACTCAAATTGCAGTAAATGAAGCTAAAATTACACTATTATTACGTAATAAAAGTTATTTAAAGTGATGTACATATTTTTTAATTATAAAGTACAGGCTGTGAAATTGAAGCTATTGTTTAAGTAAAAGTATTTTAAATAGCATTCACTTTAACTTACTTGTTAATAAATATTGTACAATAATTCAGCAAATTGAATTATAAAATTAAAAATTATTGAGGAGGCTAATAAATCATTAATTTCCTCGTTTGTTGTTGTTGTTGTTGTTGTTGTTGTTGTTGTTGTTGTTGTTGTTGTTGTTGTTGTTGTTGTTGAGAGGTTGAAATTTTTTGTTTAACGATTGTATTAAAAAATTGCTAATATTTTCAACACTTAACAGCATGACCGTGGTGGATGCTGCTATTTTTCTCGCCAAAGTTATCTTATTATGGTCCGTAACACTATATTTATGTTTTTTACTGTGAAAACATCTATAAAACGAAATCAGTGGAATTATTAAAATCAGATTTAAACCTCAACTCTTTAGTTGTCTATTAGAATGTAAGACATTAGTCCCACGTACAAAAGGCTCTCGGATAAAAGTCTCACAATTAGCCTTGCGACGAGGTAGGGACTTTTATTTAGAATCTTTTGTCCGAGGGCCTTTTGTCTGCATACGTCCACCGACTAAGTCTAAAAACTTTTAAGTCGTAACTTTTCGTATCAAACCAAATACAATATTGCAGTACATTTACTTGTATTTTGTATTTACTTAAACTAGATTTAAAAACCAATATCAGCATATAAATTTTTATTATTTATAATCGACAGTAGCTGCTTGGCAATGGTATTCATAATTCAAACCATATAGTTATCTAATATGCATTATTCAATTCAATTGATTCTCTTATTGGATTCCATTACATACAAGATACTATATCATCAAAGCACTCACTTGCAGTTCACTTCTAAAGGCCTTAGAAATCCTGAGTCCCTATGATTTCTGAGCATAGATACTAATTCTATGCTTTAATGAATCGCAACCCTTCTATTCATTAACATTGTACATAGCTTGATATTGTATCTGTACACATTTTGATTAAAAAAGGGTGTTTTTATTTCTATAATTGGTCAATATTAATAATAATGAAGTACTTTGTTACATTTTTTGTCGATTAAAATGATATGATTTTAGGTACAAGAACATAACTTAGCATGTCTAACCTATTAAATTTAGATTATACTTGAATTAAGCTTGTTAGAAACTAGTATACTCCTTGCTTCTGAAAATGCGCAATCCAATTAATTTCCTATAGTGGATAGCCATGTTTTTTTTGTCGTCTAAAATACTTGGAATGAGGTTTGTGAACAAATGTATTATGTAGGTGTCGTTCCATTATCAAATTGCTCTGATTTCACACTTTTCGTTTATTTACTTAGAACTGATACATTGAAAGAGAACTGTTATACAAATAGAATAATAAAAGTTTTTATTAATGGCAATGTTATGTTTAAAACAAAAATTCATAAACCATTTGTGATATGACTTGTATTGTTAATAGCCTTTTCTATTTAAAAAATGTTCATAAAGTAAAAATTTACATTTGCAAAAATAAAAATGTAGATTACTATGTTTTTAGAATAAATTAAACAACATTTATATTTAACGAAAGCAAATTTTTTTCTACCGCATTTTTTTTTCTTGAAAATTATACTTAAAATAAAAAATATATAAAAATGTATTTAACGACTTTTTTTTGTATAGAAAGAATATGTTTAAAAATATAATTTTTTATTTGTTTAAAAGACGGAAGCTGCAAGAAGTTTATCTTCTTATTAACACATGAGAAAACTCGCGATGGAGGTTTTCTGTCAGTGCGGCTCGCTCGACCGGCGCCTTTTGCTGCAGTCCTCTCTCTCTCTCTCTCTCTCATCCCAATCCTCATAATAGTTATTCAACTACTTAAAACTCTTCATATTTCAAATTCATCACAACTCTATATATTAATTAAATTAATTCATTATTTTTCATTGTAAAATGAATGGAATGAAGGTATTTTTTATATAATATATTTTTCCCTAACATTATTCCCAATGAAAAATACATTAAATAACATCTCAATGACTAACGTAAAAAGTATTTTTAACCCCTTCTGACTCCTTTATAGTTTTGGACTGCATGTATGAAAACATAATGATTGCAAAACCTAAAAAAAGTAGTTTTTAGCTTATTTTTCAAAGACGTACTCACAAAGTAAGGCAATTTGAAAACTTTATTTTTGTAGTTGTTAGGCGGGACTTGATGACTTATAAAATATTATGCTTTGTATATCGCAGCATTAATTGACTTTTTTTTTTGATGTGAATAAATGAATGTAAATAAACGGGATTAGAATGAAATTACATACAGTAATTTATGCTGCATTTATGTCATAAAGAATACATGTTGTTTTTTGAGACGCATAATATTTTTATTCAACATTGCGTAAATTACGCTTTTAAGTATACAAATTTCTTACATCGTAATTATTGCGTATTTATTTGTCTGTGCTGCAAGTTACATAATATCTAAATTTGACAAAATAAGAAAACAGTTACTATCATTAGGTATATGGTCTTAATTGAAACACTTTTTTGTCAAGTTTGGAATGATTTCTATGCAATAATACAGTTCAGAGCAGACATGAAAATTTAATCATTGATGAAATATATATTTTTTAAACTATAATGGAAAATGTATCATTAAATGACAGCTTTATAATATGTCTCTAAATACTGTGATACAGTTTGTACATACATATATATTACATGATATATAACATTATTCATATTATGTATAAATCTGTGTAGAAAATAGAAATAGTCTGAAAGAAAAAAAGTGCTTTTGTTTTAATAAGACTGTTGCAGATATGTATGAGAGAGAGAGAGATGGTCAGCTTAGAATCCGCAGTGACTACGCAGCTGTCCACACGCGACCACCACAAACATAGACAGCCCCGCAGCAATACATACTCTAAAAAAACAAACATAAAAGACACATATATATGCAGTCTCATGCAGACGAGTTAGACTCAGGCTTTTGTTTGTTGGAAATGAGCCAGTCAAATAATAAGTACTGACTTCTTACATATATAAAGCTCCATTCCCTTTTATTATTATTATACTCTATTGACATTGCCTACACTATTATTTTAAACTTACAACTCAGAAATATTTATACCATACTCTACAACTTGATTAATGATATTTCATTATTTTATAGTGTGAAAAAAGTTAAGATTTTTTTTTATATATTATATTGGTTTTATAAATTAAGTGTTGAAAGCAATTCCAAGTTAATATTTTTTTCTTTTTGCAATAAATTTATAAAGAATTAAGTATTGCAGGGGGAAAAAAATCTGTGAAATATACGTTACTGAAAATATTACAGTATTTTTGTAAAGAAAGCACAAACATCAATATGATTACAATGCATGTTACACATCAACTAACATGGTCCTTTGTATGACAAACTAAACATAATTTACATGTCAGTATTTTAGTTTTTTAGCTTTACATAATTAGATATCATAATCAAAATCATTTGTATAAAAAAAAAGTTATGTACAAAGCACATAACTTTTACTTTTAAGTAACTTTTAAGTTACTATACATAATACTCTCTCTCTCTCTCTCTCCCCTCTCTATTACACACACAAACACACACACACACAAATTCTAATTCTCAATTAGAAAAATATCTTTATGGCCCTGAATAAAGGCAAAACGTAATTTTATTTTTATTATTATTTGCATTTACAGTAAGATATAGTTAACCTAGAATTGAAGTTTGAAAGCTTTAGGAGTTATTGCAAGTTCAGAAATAATTTACAAATATTATCCATTTGAAATAAATTTTTTGTTGGGGAGAAAAAAAGTCAACAAGGTTAACATTATCCTAAATGAATAATTGTAGTACATTATTTTGCATTTTATTGTCTCAACGTATATTTCAACATATTACAAAATATTGCAAATATTTCAGATATTATCCTCAAGTTAGTAAGGTTTTCAGATACTCTCACTTTTAGATCGAATCAAGTACAAACGAACGTACACTAGTGACATCTCCCAAGTGTCATTCTTACCTTCATCCAAGGAAAGGTAGGTTTAATCAATTTCAGTCTACAATTTTTGTTTAAAGTATAATTTCTTAAAGTAATAATAAGTTTCATGGAGGTATTGTGAGGGCATGGCAGCTATATTTTGTAAAATCTTAAAGCCATAGACCGCTTAAAACAACATGTGCTTTTTAATGAATAAACATGAAATGAGATCTTCAAAACTGTTGTCAATTTTTACCAGAATAGCCCCACGAAAGAGCTTGAAAATACTGTAAAGTATGCAATTTAAGAGACTATTCATGTTTATGCCGTCAGAAACATGCAAAAATTAGTATGAAAATGGTGTGCGGGTTGCATAAATTGAAATTTCTGATCACTGCTACGGAGTACGGAGCTACAGTTGGATTTTGAGACAAACTAAAGTTATTTATGTAAATCTCATGTAGTGTTTTGTGATATCAATGCTTATGTTTTTCTCTGGTCTATTCCTTTAACTAGACGTGTAATATATAAAATATGTAAACACATATGATACCTTAAAATGATAGTGTCTTTTATTAAAAAATCTGAAACAATACAAGGTTATCCAATTATTAATATTCTAATTATAATGAAATTATTGCTATCAAAAGATGAGTAAGATTTATTCCTCGTAGAAGGGCAATTTTGCGTATGTATATGCTCTGTTTTCGTTACTTTTTAAAATGTAGTCTATGTTTTTTAGATTATACTTATAAGAAAAATATACACAGAATAGATGTATTATAAAATCATAAACATCTCAAAGTAAATTTACATAGACAAGATATAGGCTAAGTTACGAGAACTTAGAAATTTCTTATTGCTTGTAATGGGCTGTTGTTATGAAGCATTATTTACAAAGTTTATTGCATACAAATTTAATAGGATTAAATAGATATTGCATGCAAGAACTTTATTTAATATTGTAAATAGCGCTACGTGTAAAAATGACTTTATAATGTTTACAATGCTAAGTATTTTCAATATTCCATTTCAAGTTAATAAAAATATCTAACTTGCAAACATTTTTTCTCTACGAGAAGTTAAAGTACTTCAAAGTACTAAAATGATTAATTAAAAGTGTTGACTCAATGGCGTAAAAAATTAATTGAAATGCTACTATGGTAATTGTTAGAAATATATTTTTTTTAAAAAGGATATATTTTTATTTATTATTAGTATTTTTTTATAAAAACCTCAGTAATCAATTTAAGTTTAAAATAACCTATTAATAATTTTATAAAGAATGAAAACCAGAGAGAAAAAAAAGTTATATACAAAGTTAATGAAACCTTACTGTCAAGAGCATGCAATATTTTATTATCAGGCTATAATAACTTATTCATTATTATATACAGTTATTTATTTACAATTATTATAAAAAAATCTGATCTTGATAATAAAAAAAAAATATGTCATTACCATATTATTTATTTTTTAATATGAGAAATATACTTTATAAATTAATATAATAATTGTTTTTTTATTTAAATAAAAATTATTTTAAACAGATTATTTTTTTTTTTATATATTTTGTGTCCACAATGTGGAGATCGCGAGTTGACGGCAGAACAATGTGTAGCTCGTCATCAGTCTCTCTCTCTCTCTCTCTCTCTCTCTCTCTCTCTCTCTCTCTCTCTCTTGTTTTCGCTCGACGGAGCAAGAACACCCACTGCTGTCACTCGATAAAGTACACACAAGAATTATCTACATCCATCATTGATCGCAATCGATATATCAGATACGTCTCAAACGTAAAACTGTGCTTTCTACCCACCCTCTCTCTCTCTCTTTCTTTCTCCCCTGCTTTAGTCTCATTTTTATTCCCCCTTACTTGAATATACACAAAATATACATACCCATATATATTCTTAACACTATAGCTTACTGAAGTCTCAGTAAATTTAAAATAAAATGTTTTACATTTGAAAAATATTCTCTCTTTTTTATACTTACTTTTAGACATAAATAAAAGTTCCACAAAAAATGTACATGTATTTTCAAGTAAAGATCAAGAAAAATCAATAACTGAAGGCATGAAAAATGTGGTTTCTTTTGTGATCATATTTCTTAATGAAGGATGATTTTCTTTGAATGGCTTAGAGATTTATTTTCGTTATATGTTTTGATATTGTTTATTTTCAGATCCATGGTTCATATGATTTAACTTCGTATGCATATTTAAATCAGAACCTTCTTATAATGTGCTGACATAATGAAAAGATGTTGTACTGTGTCACATTTTTCAGAGTTAAATTATGACTATAAAAAAAACTTAATTATTTTTGGAGCGTGGAGGAAGAGGTAGCTCCAAAAGCATTAATTTGGAAAAAATCGACAGCTAATAGAATTTTTTAAATTCAGTTTTGGTTTTAAAAAGTATTGGTATCCAGGATAGACCAAAACCTTTTGATTCAATTTTGTTTGCTGTACTGAAATTTGTTTACAAAGCAACTTTATAAGACAAAACTTAAAGATTAAATCAGTCCTTCAAAATCCTTCAAAATATTTAAATATTTTAAAATAATAGCTCCAATCCTTTTATTTATTTTATTAGTACCATTAGAAAAAGAGGATAATCTTCGAGCTACAGTTAGCATATATTTGAAGTTTTATTGTGACCAGAAATAATTAGGCTGAAAATTTAGGGTAAAATATAAAAATTTCCTGCGGGTAATAGGAAAATTTATATATTAATTTTTATTAAAAAATTATGCATCCAAAGGTAACTTTAAAAATATTTTACAAATATTTATTTGGGGGAAAAACCGTTCATCAGCTGACGGATTTAAACCCTTAAACACCGGACTTCAAATTTAAAAAACTTTTTCTTTTTTCTTTTTTTAACTTTTGAGTATTTTTAAAAATTAATTAAAAATACTTTCATTTATTAGAAATTTCTATAAATTGATGCTCTGTCTTAAAAGGTGCACTTTTAATTTATATGAAATTAAAATTACCAAAAAAAATTATTTGAATCTTCGTAACTACTAAATTGTTTGAAAGTAAAAAAATAGTATAAATCTATGAAACCAATAACAATTTCAAATATTTTGAGTTATTATACTTAGTAAGTAAGAGTCTTTTAGTTTTCCTTTGAGTTGATGTATAAATACAACAAATTTAATTTAAAACTTATTTATCGACTCTTTGTTCTTCCTTGTTTTCAGTCAAGCAAACTCCATAATCATATTTAATAAAATTGATATTTAAAATAAAGAAATGAAATAAAAAATATATAAGACGTGTAAATTGAAAACATCAAATGTCTGTTTCTTTTGTGCTTGTGACAGATATACAAAAATACAAGTTTTAATTTTCTCAAAAAAATGTTGCGTTTGAAAGAATATTACAATTAAGGCACAACAAACAAAAGAAAATAGCATAACGTATGCTTCAGTTAAATGAAAATATAATATTTGAGAATAGACATTTCTTGCATTAAAAAGAAACTTACTTGTTTTGACTATGTGGAAGTCAATGATTGCAACCAGAAATCGTATTATCAAAATATCTTCTACTGAAATTCTTTTTACTCCGTATTCTAAAACGCTAAATAATATTCTTTATGCTGCAATTATTTAAGGTAAGAAATATATTTTTTTAAGCAGTAGAACTGAATACCTAAAAACCCTCTAATACTCTTAAAATTTAAAATGAAATAAAAAATATGATAGTTTATATATTTAATAGTATTTTCATTCTATAATTTAAGAAAATCAATATAAAGCTACCCAATACAAGTATCTAAAAAAAAAAGAAAGAACGTCAAATTATTCAAAACAATGTTTATTGAATCAGTTCATTTTTACAATTGTTACAAAAGTTTAAAAGCACTTCAAATCAAGATCATAAATATCACTTTGACAAGATAATCAATTGCGTATATCATCACTTGTTTTTTTGTTCCTGACTATATTTCTTCTTTATAGTACATGGCGGAGAGCCACGCATGACAATTTGTCGCATTTACGACATACTACATATACATTTTAACTGTCCTGTATCCCTTACAATGATGAGAGCTATAGAGAAAGAAAGAGAGAGTTTTTATCTCTGTACTGCAGTGAAACGTTTATATAACAATAAAATTTCAACGACAATTTCCCGTTTAAAATAGTTAAAGTCAATAATAAAATATATTACACTTTAAAAAAAAGGAAAAAGAAGAAGATCAACTTAGATTTACACATAAATAAAAGCTGTATAATTATTATCTTTAATCTTTTAATAGTGTATCAAATACATTGAAAAAAGTATTCGTTATTTAAATACTCTCTCTCTCTCTCTCTCTCTCTCTCTCTCTCTCTCTCTCTCTCTCTCTCTCTCTCTCTCTCTCTCTCTCTTCCATTTGATTTGAGTGTTAGAAGTTGGACATTTAGTTCTTTGCTATAGCGTGTATGAGTAAATTGCAACACCAATTCATTGCAGCTATACTTTCTATAAAGTAAACAAGTTGTAAACTCGTCACTACTCAACCTTAAAACTACAATTTGACTTCGCCCAAAAGATGAAAGTCATAGGTTTCGCGAGAATCTTGAAAATAAATAAGTGTTTTTCTTTATTACTATTATTATCATGAGTTCTTTTCTTTTTTCTTCTGTAACACCAACACCGGAATCCTACTTGATTCAAGGTGAAGGTGAGAATAATCCAGTGTCAATTATGTCAGAAACTGCAGGTGGTAGGTATATAGAGGTCACAAACTAAGCACTTTGCGCACGATGTTAGCTGTGCCAAGAAATGCAGCCTTCTGCATGACACGTAAATGCCTGTCCTCGAGGTTCAAATTTTCTCTTGCTTTTAACCAATCTTTGCTAACCAGACCATTCACAGAAACCACAACAGGGACAATTTCAACACTTCCCAGCCTCTTCTCTGCTTCTTTTTCTTCTTCTTCTTATTATTATTTTTACAAAATAAATTAGGTACAACGTTAAGGTGCTTTGTTTTTTCATTGAGAAAAAACGCTAAACTTAATTTTAAAAACAATTTTTGTTAATCGATCAATATTATCAAGCGATGTAAATTAAATTTTAATTTTATAGCTTACATTTGCTTTCTAAATAATAAGCAAAATTTATGTATTTTATATTAATAATTTTATTATTTTCATCAAAAAAAGGAAAGAAATACACATTGGACACATAGGAATTTTATTTATAAAAATACAATTAAAAATAATTTGTGCAAATGAAGCAAAATATTTTATTACTGTTTATAATCACAAGGATGACGTGTTGTATAAATAAATACATTTTTCAATGACGTGTACTTGTATCATTCAAGTAATTCAAGTACTTTTTATATATTTAAAAAAATTAATTTAATTAATATTGGTTTTAAATTTCACAAAACATATAAAAAATTAGTTAGATTAAAGCACAACATATTGTTATTTCTAATGCTGATAAGCTTTATTTATTAACATTTTTTTTAATAAACTTTTTTATTTTTAGAGCAACATTGAAACTGTTTATTTTTCTCGCCCTGTAGATATGCATTAAACTGTTATGTTCTACTTGCTATTGGCAAGCAATTTTTTTAGCTGTAATTTAAAAATATTAAATAAAAATGTATGCAGGGTACCACAGACCTGCAAGCGGGCTGACTTTTCAAGGGTTGTATACATGTATATTATATATATATATATATATATATAAAAGGAGATGGACCAGGGCAATGTAAATATATGTAGGTATATGAATGTGGTCATGCATATAGCTTCATATTATACAGTAAAACTAGCAAATGTTGTTGAACTATTGTAATGGATGTCCGTTATTGAATGCGGCGTGCGTGGGGCCTCATTCGTTAAAAAAAAAAAAAAAAACTTTAATATATAATGTATGTATATATTTTTGTAATGAAAAACTGATATATTTCAACAGCTTTAATAATGAAAAATCCTGTTAAAATCTCATATTAAAAAAAAACAAACAAACTAAAAGTTGATAACAATTAGGGCAGATAATATGATTGACAAAATGAATTAGGTTAGACTAATGTTGATTAGTAATAGATATTAATATAAATATAAGCTAAATAAATAATTATTATATTTCAAATATTTAACAACATTAAAGAGAAAATAATAATAATTATAACATTATCAAATTAATCAAAATTATAATTAATATGTACAGTAATTAATACACGTTTGTATTATATTATATCAACTAAATACAAAGTTATTTATAACATAGAATTAAATAAATTTTTAGTAAATCATAGATATACAGCATTAAGTTTGCTAACTGGCCGATTGTATAAAAAAAAAGTAGAGTAAAGAAGGAAAAAATAAATAAAAAGCTGCATAAATTTGACTGTGTCCAGTAGAAAGAAGTGCTTTTTAATTTTCTTTAGATTCGAATGTAACACTAATTGTTTTGCATTAAACTACTGCCTCTTTTTACAACTCAGATTTCTATAATGAATTTTAAAAGTTTCCTAACATTAAATATAACTAGAAATTATAATATTAAAACAAATGTGAATTTCTAATATATATTTTCATTAATTTATTATTTTATATTTAACAATAATTAATTCGCTGTATTTAAGTGTACGGTGTATTTACGATATCTATATCAAGATATTTAATTTGATTTTTTTTAACTTTATATTGCTACGGTTTAAAATATTAATTTTTATTCCAGTAGCACTATCTTTGAATCTATATACAGTAATTATACATACTACTTTTTTCCCAGTAAAGATTTTGTGTAACAACGTTATTAAGCCCTCATAACGCTGAAACTCTAATAAGTTCCTTTATCATTAAGTTATTATTGACTTGCATACTTAAAAAAAAAAATTATAAATATTAGATTAATAAAGTTCATAATATTTTACTATACATAAAAAAAAAATAATAATAAAGATGAGTATGCATGAACATGAACTGATTACAAATTATTATGATATAAAAATTGTGTATCATAATATTTCATGATAAGTGAAATATAATTTGTTAAATAAAGTAATGAAATTTAAAATTGTGTTTTTGTAATACGATAATCATCACTCACAAGTGTCTGTGCATATAAATTATTTTCCACTCTCCCTACCCATCTCTCTCTCTCTCTCTCTCTCTCTCTCTCTCTCTCTCTCTCTCTCTCTCTCTCTCTCTCTCTCTCTCTCTCTCTCTCTCTCTCTCTCTCTCTCTCTCTCTCTCTCTCTCTCTCTCTCTCTCTCCAACTCACTCACTCACACACACACATACACATGCACACGCTCTTTCTCCTTCACTCCACTATTTTTCACGTAACGCAGTTTAGTAAAGCGCAACTTCATTTCACGCCCAGCCTTCTCATTTTTTATTGCACTTGCTAGCTCGAATACAATGTGGACAAAAGATTTTTTTATATACCTCCGCCACACGTCATAGTAAATGGAAAATCTGCCTCGTGCAGCCTTTATTTTAAGATAGAACACACACACATACTTCTCTATCAATGTATTTAAAGGCTCTCAAAAGCTTTTTTTCCCAACTCATTTTTTTATTGTTTTAAAACAAAAATACAAAAAGTTATTGTGTTTAATTTTATTAAAAAAATATTTTATAATATAAATAATGATTAATTATTATAATTTGATATATTAATCAACTTTTTGCAATATATTTAAAGAGCTTTTATATTTTATTTTTAAAACTAATGAATTTTATCAAGATTTTATAGTTAATTATCTTGCTTACATGAAATTGTATACAAAACAACCTTTAAAATTATGATACCTCTATATATATATAACTATATTATGGCACTCAACCCGTCTGTAGCTCAACAGACAACAGAGGATAAAAAAGTTGTAAAGTAGGCAACTGCTGATATAATTGTTATCCACTATATAATAGTAAAATAGGAGTTCAAAAAACAGCATTACATAATTGAAACATTTCTCACTTAATTAAATATTTTATTGCGTCTCATTATACAAAACAAGTCAAGGCAAACTTTTTGTTGTTTTTTTTTTTTTTTTTTTGCTTGCCACACGTAAAGAATAAACTACATAATTTATCCTGCATTGCTGTCATTATAGCATTATTGATGCTAAATTTGAACAACATAATTATTTATGCTGTACAAAGTAATATTTATGCTATAGAACACATTTATTATGCAGTATAGCATAAATTATGATGTGTATTAAACAAATTGTGCTAAATATGAGCTAGCATAATTATTACGTAGTTATTTTTGTCCGTGCCTATTGTGTTATTTTGCCACAAAATAAATTACAAAAATTAAATCTGTGTTGAAAAGAGCATATTTTTTTTTGAATTTCTAATAATTTCTTACATTATTTTTTGTCAGATAATCTGATTCACTTTAGATAATCATATCATCAATTAGGTATATTTAAAATAAATTTTTGATGCTACAGATAGGTTTGGAGGTATATGGCATGGATACGTATAATAATGCTTATTATTGTGTAGACACTTTGTATTTAATAAATAAATAAATTAAATTATGAGGCATCACTTACAGTAGACTTATTTTATTTTATGCTTTTTGTTACTAAAAATATGTTTGTTTTTTAAAAAATAAATTTTTTCCGCCATAAATAACAATAATATAATCGGACAAAAATGGTTTTATAGAACCAATAAACAGCGGAAGTTTTCTCTTGTATCTTCCGACACAGATGACACTTCTTGTTTTCACTTTCCACGTCTACGGAAACATCAAATAGGAAATATATCATTCCTCAAATATGAAAACCATAAAAAAATTGTCAGTAAAGAAAATTGAATTGGCGTTAGAAATAAAGCGATCAGTTTACATCAAAGTTAATTTAATATAATATTAGAAAATGCGGAAAGAAAATATTAATATTATTTGTAGTACTTATTATACGATAGGTTACAGATTTGATCAATTCACTGTATCGTTATTTGTTATTATTTCTCATTTTCTATTGAATTGTGCAAAAAAATTAAAGAATCATGTTATCCATGTTATTATGTTATTATCATTTTTTTACCATGGGTTTATAGCCATAGCCAGTTACAAAATAATCCCTTTAAAAAGAATAAAAATGTAGATTATTTTTTATATCAACGCAATTTCATACTCAGAATTCTTATTGAAACTCTTATAAACAGTTTCACAATATTTTAAGTATTATGGAATTTATAATGTCACTGAGCGTTGAAAATCTAACGATAAAAGCGTAAATGACGTCACGATAGGATCACAATGAAATGAACGCCGTAGTTTGTCGTTGCAAACCTAAGTTTTTTATTCGTTATTATAATGCTTGTAACGTTACTTATCTTTCATTCGTGAGAATTTTAACGCTTAGTGATTTCATAACGTTAATTTTACAATACTTAAAGCATTTCATATCTGCTACAAGGTTTTCATATATAATATGAAATATATATATATATATATATATATATATATATATATATATATATATATATATATATATGACAAATAAAGATACAAATAAAATTTTATTAATCAATTAAATATTATCTATTTTAAAGGTGTATAATAAATGTGAAAATTAAGTCATAAAAACAAAAAGGGTTTATAAAAAAAAGGATAAAAAAAAGAGAAAGAAGTTTTAATATTCCACACAAAAAACGTTATGAAATGAATAATAATGTGTTAGTCAGTTTTAAGTGGCTATGAATGCAATATTAAACATGATAAAATTTTCCTAACTGCTATCGCTAGCTGCTGCTGCTGCTACTTGTCGTGGGAGGTTAATAAGTATGTAAATTAGGTAGAGAGAGAGAGAGAGTGAGAGAGAGAGAGAGAGTATAGCTATAGGGGTGCACGATAGAGAGAGAGAGAGAGAGAGAGAGAGAGAGAGAGAGAGAGAGAGAGAGTAAGAGAGAAAAGAAAGAAAGAGTAAAATCTGCACAGCTGTTCCCACGATGCAGTATTGTAGTCAGCTTAACTGACCAAAGCGTAGCTTAGGACTTTGCCGTGGTGAAATGTCCATTAGACACTTCAACATGAGCGGTGTAGTCTTTCCGCAGAGTCCTGGTTAACAATAAAACTCTCTCTCTCTCTCTCTCTCTCTCTCCTCCATCCAATGTTTTCAACACTTTAACCCACATAACATTGTGTTCAAATTGATTAATTGTAGTTTTTTCCACATGGAGTATAAATTGAGTTATAAACTGTATTGCATTTCAGTTTTATATTTTATTACCTATCATTTAGATTTCATCACTGAATAACATAGATATCATCATTTGTTTTTAAAGCTACGTTTATTAATGAAACATTATTATTTTTAATACAATACCAATTTTTCTTCCCATCATACTTTTTCATGTAAAAGTTCATTTAAATAAAATTTTATCATCCGATTGGCTTCTGTTTAGCTCAAAACAAAATACTGATAGTGAAATTGAAAAATATACAAAATACAAGATTTCAAATTAATGTGACATTAGAAATATTTTACTAATACATCATTAATCTAATTTATTTCGTAGTTCAAAAAAAAATCTAGCTAAATTAAATAAAGTCTAATCAATTTTAATTCCGAGAGAAGGATTATATTTAATATGCCTACAGCCCATAAGAAATTTAAGAATAGAAACTATTTTTTTCTTCATTTCCTCTTTTTTCTTTTTTTTAATTCTACAATTTTTTCTTGAACATGAATACATATGTATTAAAAAAAAATCCCAATACTTTGAAAGAAATAAAGAGAGATGCCTTAAGGGTAAATTAGATTTTTGCTTGGACCAAATATGTTGACATAATGTGACTCAACTTTCATATTTTTGCCCCGAGGAGATCAGTTCATCAGTGCAAAAATATATTATGCACTATATATTAATCACCGCATATGATGAGTATAATATACTTTTCAAAAATATATACCTCTTAAGTTTATATTACGTAATATTTATGGCTGTAGGAATTAAGTTTTAAAATAATATATATTTTTAATATTACATTACAATAAACTTTTCATTTAGTACTATAGAAATATATTGATTTGTAAGTGAAACTATAACTTTTGCATGTTATAAGTTGCAAAATTATAAAATTACATTCTATATAGAATACCAAGATAATATTTGCTTATAGTATAGTTTCATGCACTAGTTTATAATACGATTAAATGGAATATCGTGTTTGTATTTACTGAAGTATGTATTTTTTGAAACACATGTTTGTGTAACACGTGTTTCCGAAGTGTAAGTTAATAACACTGACCAACAACATTACTAGTGTAAATATTTATTGAAGTTATATGAATGCAATATCCATACAACTTTTGTTTTTACACAAAAGTAAACTCATTTTTAGTATTTCATATTATGGTGACACACAATTATTCTCTAACATATTTTGGGTTTCTGTGTATCCAAATATCGATGTGCAAAAAATCAGGTCTCGTAGACGATCACACTTTTGATCAGCTAATTGCCAGTTCCTTTCCTTACACCGTCAAATTCTTTCTCAGAAGTCTTCTTATGACCTATGATTGTTAAATATACTTCGTCTTTCCCCTACCCCCCACACACATCTTTCATGTACTTTGCTAATTAAAGAAAATTGATTTTATATAGTAATTTTGTCTAACAATTTAAGTATAACATTCCGTACAAGTTTTCTACACGGGAAAAAAATTATGCTTGCTCAAAAAGCAACATTTAGGCATACAACATAATTTATACTATATTGGATAGCCTCTTCAGTCCCAGACACTTTTAAACGATATTTCATTGTCGTAAATTTTAACCACGTTTTTGTGCGGCTCTCAGAATGACAAAAATATGCCTCTTTTTTGTTTTTGTTTTGTTTTGTTTTTTTTTTGCTTTTTCTTACTTTCACGGACCCCCTACCCACTCTACATTGCTCAAAATAGCTCTAAAAAACGCAAACTTTTACTGTTTTTTTTCTGGCACAATTTACATATTTTTATTTCTATTTTTTCTATTTTTTTTTTTTTCAAATTTTTAAAGATTTTTTGTCACTTTTTTTGATGTACAACTCATTGTATAATGGGACTGAAGAGGATAAGGACAATACTACATATAGAATAATAGTTAAGTTGTTTATAGCATAATTATACTTATATATCTCCATTTTATGAATATAGTAATTATTTAATGCAGCATAAATTACGTATTTATTTTTCCCCTGTATTGATCTTTTTGCCTCAAAATAAAGCTTCTATACACTGCAAATTTGCAAAGAATGAACGATCTACACTTAACATGAAAGTTACGGCTGCCTGGAGCTTTTGCTATATATATAAACCAGGTGTAAAATCTCCAGGAAGCCACAAATTTGTAAATTTGTGCATAATCGTTCAGATCGTTCGTTTTTTGGAACTTTGTAAAGTGTAGAAGCTTCATCTTGACGCGGGAAGATCGGTATCAATTATTATTATTACTCAACTACCCATTCATTAATAAACACTTTAAGACATCACTAATTAATAGAGCTGTAAATTTAAACCGGTTCGAGCACCCGCCCGGGCCAAAATCTTCGGGTGCTCGTTTTTTTGAAAATGGTAAACCCGGGTTTCGAGCTTTTAGCTCGAAAACGAGCTTTTTCGAGTTCAGCTCGTAAATGACTCGTGAAAAATACGAGCTTTTGAAAATAAATCGAGCTAAAATACAATTTTTGAAGAAAGCAAAGAAAAAAATGTTTGTAATTTTTCTTTAAAATGGCATTTTTAAAATTCTATCATGCAAAATTAGTAGTTTAAAATATTTTTAAAAATTATTTTATTTTATTTATGACTTTTATCCTTTAAAAACAAAATTTTCATAATAAAAATCGAGCTTTTTTCTTCATAGGCTCGAAGGCTCGTTTTTAAACTTTAGTTCAAATGTCGAGCTTTCCGAGCTTTGGCTCGGTTTTCGAGTTTAAGCTCGATTTCAAGCTAAACCCGGGTTTCAAGCCAAACCGGGCTAAAAAATTTCAGCCCGGGCTAAAAATATTTCGAGTTTTTTACAGCTCTACTAATTAATATTAATATTTATTGGTTACCAAGGTACTAATTATATTTCTATTAACTGTGTATATATAAAACATTTATGGCAATTAAATTGAACCAAAATCATAATTGATATTTTATTTTTAAAAACGTTACTCTTTTAATTATATTTGAATTAAAGGTATATTGTTTAATAAAAAAATAACAACACAAAAGACCATTTTTAATTAAAATTAATTAACACTTAATTATACAGTATATAGTTATATTATATGAAAAACACAAATAAATTTGTAAAAGCAAATTGTAAATAATTTAGATAGAGGCCTGATGCTTTTTATAGAGGCATAATAAACGATCAATACTTTACTTTATGATATAATTAAAGTATTTAACTATATATTTTGCCCATATTACTCAATTTATTATTAAAATGTATACATAGTGTATAAAACACACAAAATATCATTATTTTATTCATATTTATATAAACTGTGATTATAAAATTATAATGATCATCGTTAAAGTGGCAATGTGACATTTTAATCTTTTGTTTACAATGTAGTGTATAAGAGTGTAACATTATATTTTACTCTTTATTTATTATTTTATATACATAGTATGTAAAAACAATATGTGCTTTTTTTTTTTTACTATATACATTATAATATAAATACTATTATTTATAATATTATTTCATGTAATATAGATAATACATGGTCTCAAAATTTTGATATATTAATTTTTGACTTGTCACTAAAATGGTTTTTACAGCATATAAATTAGATTTTTGAATGGTTAAATATAATTTTGTGATCACATATCAATAATAGAAACAAATAGATTATTTCAGTAATCATGTATATCCTCAAAGACAAATAATAATATCAAGATAGATTTTCGTCACTCAAAAACATATAAAATCCTTCATTTATGCACATAGCATTATTCTTTCTTATTTAAAATTTTAATAATTTCTTTATTTTATATGACAAATTCAATTTTATTATTACATTCCTGCATTTTGTATTTTAAATTATTTAATATATTCAAATTTTTATTGTAATCGATTTTATAGTTTTGTTATGTTTCAAGGCTTAAATGTATTATTGTAACAACATATATATTGCTGTACTTTCATTGCGGTTAAATATACATCATATGGGTTGCAGACAGCTTTAAGCAGCATACATAATTGAGTTAGCACGCCAATTTATATTATACACTATATCTCATTTTCAAGAACCGGTCTAACCTTTTGTTTTCACCAAAATTACGTTTTAACCGTAACCAATTGCGGTTAACATAATTATTAAATATTCTTGAAATTGCTATGCACTTGTATTTATACTTTTTTGTTCTATTTAACTAATATTATATGTCATAGGTCATACTCAAGTTGCACTATCATTTTGATGCATACAGTTTTAACTATCGACCTGCAGTTGCTTTTTTCCCAGTTCAAACTAGTTCAACCAGTTCAAACTAATCTTTAACTATAATCCACAGCATGCCATCAATCGTTATGATATTTAGAAGCTTCATATTTCTATTAAAACCTTCTTTATTTTCTACAGCTACGTTTTCAACTTAGAAAATATACCTCTTTAATCAAAGCAAGTGGCAAGCAAGAGCATTTAAATGAAACGTGGTAGATAAGGCCAAATTTGTTGATTTTACAAGCAAGCATAAATGACCCAAAAAAATGCAATTATTTTCATGAAAGTACAGTCATTTTACTTAAAAATGAATTTGTATTGGCATATAATATGGGAATGTATTTAGATAGAGTTTTGCGTCAAAAGAAATCTCCATCTGATTGCATTGTTTGGCCATAAGTCAATATAAATGAATTTTTTAGTAAAATGGCTTTAAAATTCAATTCATCTAAAATTAACTTGAGAAAACCTTTTACAGTAAAAAAAGCAGTATTTTTTTCCTTTCAGGTTATTAAAGCCATAGAACGCATAAAACAACATGTGCTTTTTAATGAATAAACACAAAATGGGATCTGCAAAACTGATGACAATTTTTTACCAGAATGTTAATGTAGCCCCACGAGAGAGCGTGAAAAAACTGTAAAGTATGCAATTTGCGTGAAAATTCATGTTTATGACGTCAGAAACATGCAAAAATTAGTATGAAAATGTTGTGCGGGTTGCATAAATCGAATTTTCAAATCTCTGCTACGGGGCTACAGTTGGGTTTTAAGACAAACTTACGTTATTTTTGTAAATCCCATCAAGTGTTTTGTGATATAAGTGCTTATGTTTTTCTCCGGTCTATTCCTTTAAAGGTTGCCTGTTAGTTTACCATTTTTTTCTTTTAAAAAATGGGTTTGCAAATTTTCTACTGCTATGTTTTTTTAAGTTTCATTCTATTATATTTGTCTATGATATGTTAATTAATTTACTGAATTTGTTTACATTAACAAGCTATAACTACAAGAAAAAAACTATATATTAGTTTTCTATTTGTTTAATGTTGTTAGAATTTACTAAATTAATTTATGTTTACCGTTAATGTAACGAATTTATTTGCTTTTAATAAGTCAATTGACATACTTTAATAATAAGTATAATATGAGCATCTTGTTTTCATGAATATTATTATTTGTAGATATTTAGTACAAGAATAATGAATATTGGATTTGAATTTGCATAAATATGCTAAGAAAACATCGCATGATGTGGCAATTACTTAATCAATGATTGTTACTATTGGTGACATGTAATCAATCAAATGTGTGCGGGGAAACGACAGAAGATCTCTATCCTCTAGCACTGCAGTACTGTAGTACCATTCTTTGTTTTGTTTTATTGTCAACCAAGAAACAGGCAGTTTTACTTGTCCAGTACATTCATGGTGATACACAGTACACACAGTACATATAATCAAATTACATGCAGAGTTACATATCATTTACAATATATTATTATAGAATCATACAAACACCTAATGTAATAGATATTTTTTTAAAGTAACAGTCCAGCTCCAGACCTAACAACATGCCCTTTTAATTCATTAAACATAAAATGGGACACCCAAAAGCATGTTCAATTTTTATTCTTACTCAAATGTAAATCCACAAGAGAGCGCGAAAAAGTTGTAAAGTAGTCAAAATGCACAAAGTTTGACGTCATGATTGTTCACATTCAATAGAAAAATTGTGAGGGTTGCATAAGCTGAAAATTTCCTTATACGTTTAGGACGTCAAAATTAGGTTCTTGGACAAAATAATTGTATTTTTGAAAATTCCTTTTTGTGTTTAATAAATTAAAAAGGCATGTTCTATGGTCTGGGCGGCTCCTTTAAGCAAACTACTGCAGTTAGAACGTAGATATTTTAATGATACATACCAATCATGTTTTAAGTTTATAAATAAATACATAAATAAAAACAAGAATAAAAAATTTTCCCCGGTAAGAATTTTTAAAATAAAATTCAGTGGCAACGTTTATAACATACATTATATAAAAATTGGCTACTTTGTTTAAACTTTACTTTTTTTTTTTTTTTTTTTTTTTTTTTTTTTTTTTGTAGAAAGTTACTCAATTATATTTTTGTAGAAATTTTAACAATGCTGGATATTATATAATAATAAAATATTGTTCAATATAAAATTTTCAAAATTGACATATAATTGAATTTATTGACTAGTTTTTTTTAATATCAAATAATAAAAATAATAACAATAATATATTGTTTGTATTGTTATTATTTACAAAATGAAAGTTTCAATTTAAATGTAAATTGCCCGCGAGATCAAACGATTTTATAATAGCCGTATATAACCAGGTTTTGGATTAAATTATATTTTGAACTGTTTGATACACACACAAACACACAGTGTACAGATTATTATTGTAAATACATGAGAATATGTTTATATTGATATATTTAATGCTACCAATAATGACAGCATTTATTATTAACCAAAAAAAAATAGCAGAATATGTACAGTTTTGGTCAAAATAAATGATAATGATTTTTTTTTATTTGCTTTGCTTTTATGTTTTGTTTATTTTATTTATTTACATTGGACAAATAGAAAGCTAAAATATTCAAAGTAATTGAATTGCAGATTTTTCATTTACAATTTTGCTTTTAGCGATGCAATAATAGTTTGATGTGTCATTTAGTCGGTCTTTGCATATTTTTTACCTGCCGATACTTTCATTTCTATTTAAACATTAACTAGAAATATAATGCTCTGTCTGTACAAATTTGTACAAAGGAATAGAGATATTATTATGTATGTTATATTATATAGTCTATATTATATAATATAATATTATTTTAACCCAATTTTTATTTAAACATATATGAAACACATCAGTAATATTTTTACTATGTTATTAAAATTTTAATATTTTACTGAATTTCACAGCATAAATTGTTTTAAAATGCCTTTTCCGAGATAATAAGCTAACCGTTGGAATGTAGAAATCACAAAGCAGAATGTATTTATGTATATTTATGAGCACTGTTTATGGTATTTATAAATTTTAAAGAAAAGAAAATTCTGCATACTATGCTATTTAATAAAAAGAAAATGTCTAAAATATTGAAGTGATCATTTCCTTCTTCTATATGGTATGATTTTCAATAACTATTTTGTACGTGATCAAAATATTAAATTGAACTGAAAATATCATACTATTTCTACATTCTCTTCTTATCCGTGTTCATTCAGAGATAATCGTAATATTAATTAATATTTACTTGCGTAATATGTAAATATCAAAAGTTACGAATAAACACACGAATTCACTGTAAGATTTTCATGTAATTCAAATATTTGAATTCTTTACCTTGAAATCAGTAAGAAGGAGAAAACTGCTAAAGCGAACGCTCAAGGCGTCTACTCCATATTCCATGTATCTCTCGTTTACTCTACAATATTCATAATAATAGAGGCAATAGTTTTACAACTGAAATTAATATCAATATTATATTAAATTTTAATTTTTTTAGTAAATAATATAAATTTATAAAATAAATAATGTTGAAGCATTATTTGTAAGGAAAATTAATTTTTGCACCCTTAGCAATGAATCTTTTTACCGTACTCTTATTGGAAGCATCCTCTTTTTTAATTTGAAAATTTTTAAGTGTTTACAGTTTGTGAAATATTATTAACAATATTATACTATTGATCATTCAAATATTATTACTTTTTTTTTCTACAAGGAGAAAATAAGTTACGTAATATATGCTACAGTAATTGGTTACTAAATTACAAAGATATCATTAAATTCCATTACAGTGTACAATATGTCATCATTACAAATATCAAACGTACGTTTACATAATTATAAAACAAGCAATACACATTTTTATCGTTCGTTCGTGGTAAAATCATTGAAATTGTAAAAATCTTTTTAATAACAATTCTTGCAACCTATTTTTAATTATATGTGGTACAGTTTTTGATGTTAGCGGATTTGCAATTTGACAAGTGGTATACTAAATTCTAGGCTTTACTGACTTAAAACTATTGAAAACTTAAAACTATTAAAACTATTATGAAATATATTGTATTCCTGTATAAATATTTTTGTAATCAATATGTACTAATTGGTATTATGATCAATAAAGAAACTGAAACTGAAAGAAAGCCTGACGTGTTGCTGTACATTGGAATTGCATTTATGTTGTACTGTAAATAAACATTACTAGTATGCTATGTAACACAGTCATTATGAAATGAAGCAAAAATTATATTATTATTTTATAGCTTAAATTAAGTTACCGTAATTAATGACGCAATTTTTTTTTTGTTCATGCATACAAGCCGATAAAATTGTACAAAAATGTAGAAACGTAAAATTTAATTAGCAGCGTCATGTGTTGAAATAGCATTTTAAGTTATTAAAATAATTTTTTTTATTATTTGATATAATAAAAAATTATAATAATACAAGTAAAAATATAAATGATATATAATACAAAAGAACATATTGCAAAGTAAAATTTAATATCATAAAAATTAATGTGCTATCAATATTGACACAGCATAATAATAATACTAATAAATGGAGCTATATATTTATATATATCATATTTTGATTGAAAACATATAAAAATAAATCAGTTGATGGCAAAGAAAAGGGGTTAATGTGTTTCATAATGTCAACAATATATAACAATTGAGGTCACTTGTGAATTCAGTTATGATAGAAGAGTCGCCATATTTTTATTACCTAAAGTCCCAGACAAGTTTGTGCAAAAAGTAATCATGGGGGTTTCTCAAACACTCTAACGTCAACACTAGAAATATATAACAATATTATATTTGCACTCAAATACGTATTGAATTTACTCAGCATCTTTACTAAGGAAAATCAATATTTTATTTCACCTTCGTTTTATTACGTTATTTTGAGGCACTAGATCAGTAGAGAGAGTGCTTGTTTACTTAAGCACAGGTGGATGCGTTGATTTTGATTCATATATTACATCAAATTAGTAATTTTAAATTACATCCTAACACATATTTAAAATAATGTTACATACTATTCTATTTTAATATTATTATTTTATTAAAAGCTATAGTCTTATATATCTGAAATTATTTAGTTTTTTTTTTTTTTTTTTTTTTTTTTTTTTTGCTTGCTATTTTGTGTTATCGTGTTATCGTGCTATACACCAATCCCAGTCCCAGTCAAGACATTGTCTTATCGACAGGTAAGGACTTTCCAATTAATGGAGAAGCACACACGGGCCGGTCAGTAGTACCTTAAATTCAATTGTAATAGCTACCTATGATTGAAATTTCAGTGCCCATGACTATTTGACAAGAGAGAAAAATTATTATGATTAGCATGAGGCTGTAGAGTAAAATTTGAAATTTCAAAGAATTGGAATTAAAGTTTTTGCTCGGTGGTACTTTTTTTTTTTCACATTCAGAATTGTTTTATCTTTAACTATCGTTATGAAAAAAAAAAAAAAAAAAAAAAAAAAAAAACTTCATTTCAAATTTAAATCCAAATTACTCAAAGAAAATGCTGCTCATATTACCATATGATCCGATTGACCTTAAAGCATCCCTAAAATATAACAATCGGTGTATAATAAAAATAAATGGGCTCATAAGTATAAAAAAATAAATGAAAGCATAAAATCAAAAAATAAATATCTTTATTATTATATATAAAATAATAATATTAACGATTATTTTATACTTTGTTCTGTCTAGTCAAGTTTATGTCTTTGATTTTGTTCTTCCTCTAGAGGATACTGAAACTAAAATAATATGTTTATCACGATGTCATGTATATATTATACTGTACGTGTGTGTGTGTGTGTGTGTGTGTGTGTGTGTGGTATTAAAAATACAAAACATAAAGTTGTTAATGTGGTTGGAGGACATAATTTGACCTACTTTTATAGTATAGAGTAGTGTATGAAAGAAAAATACTGTTAATTATATTAGTTTTAGAATTGTGTAGTGAGAGAAAAAATTTTCTACCAGTGCATGTTTCAATGAGACGTGAGGTGTGAAACATGTTAACTTTCTTCTATTAAAATAATAATATTAAAGTTGAAAATTACTGCTCATGAGATTTGACTCAGTGTTGACTAGAATCTAATTTCTTGTTTATTTGTATTTGTGTATTTGCATATTTTATAGATAATTACGAGAAAAAGGAAAAGGGAAAAGTATATAATTGCTGGTCAACACGTAAAAATCCTTAAAGGCGTAGAACATCTTGCACAAAAAAGTTGTGTAATATCCTAACAAACTTAAAAATCAACGTGAATTTGGCCGAAGTCATTGATTTCTAATTTATTTTCCATTCACAAAATGCCACTGGTGGTCACTGACGTCACAGCTCACCCGGTTTACGCGCGCGTAAAACAAGCGAGCTGTGACGTCAGTGACCGCCAGTGGCATTTTGTGAATGGAAAATAAATTAGAAATCAATGACTTCGGCCAAATCAACGTTGAGTTTCAGGTTTCTTAGTATATTACTCAATTTTTTTTTTGTTCAAGGTGTTCTACGCCTTTAAGGAATCCATCACATAAAATAATTTATATTATAAAAGGTTTAAATTGTCAATTTTTGGGACCAAGTGTAAAATTTTGCAATAATTGAAATAACAATTTACCTACATTTAACTTGTGAGTAATTGTTTAACTTATGCGTGTATATATTTTTATTCCTAAATATAATCTATAATAAGAAATTTCAAAATTTTGGATTTTATACACAAATATGTCATTTTACTTATTTTGATTTTATTTCATTATTATTAATATTTTACTCTTTCCTTCAAATTATTTTAGTACATTTTCTATAGTTTTGTAGTAAATATATTATACAACATTAATAAAAAGTAAATTAATTTTAGAAATGCGCTTTTATCTGATATACAATTATAGGCAATTAGTATGAAGCAGTAAATAGAGAAATAAATATAATCAGCACGGTAGCAATAGTATGAAGTTAACTAGGTGTTGTACGTGACGACTGCAATAGCACGGGGAGAAAGACTCATTTCTCGCTTACAAGAAGTGAAACTCGAGTACAAGTAAGGCGACAGCGTGAACACAAAACGAGAGCTGCTCAAATCATTATTGACCAATACACGCTTTTTTTCTCTCTCTCTTTTTCTCTCTCACTCTTTCTCTATACAGTTGACCAGTTTTCTTGAGCTTCAGGGTATACCAAAGTAACAAGGAAGAGAAAATTATTCGCTTGAATGAGAAGGCTAGGCTGTATTAAAGCAATTTCATCCTTTTGCAGTAAACACGCTACATGAGAGAAAAAGAGATTGCTGCTTCAAATTTATAGTCTCCCTAGTTGAAACCTATGTTCCCGTAATAAAATTTAGATCAAGAGTTACGCAATTGAAATTGAAGTAACAATTGAAGAAGAATTTTGAAATGTAAAATTTTCAATTGAATCATGAAATGTGGTAATATAATATTTATGTAATGATAAGACGTATTTAAGTAAGCTTGTCAGAGTCAATAATTTTTATTTTAAATTGTCCTAAGTTTACAATTAAAATGATATTTTTAACACAAAATCTTACATTAGAAATTGTGACATTATATTTCCAGTTTTTTTTTTTTTAACTTTGTAAAATTAAAATACACACTTAATTAATGTTAAGATATAGTGAATTTAATTACGAGGATTTAATTTACATTGTAAGGATTAAATTACCTGTTTTAAATCACTAAAAATTGTGACCAAAATTTTAGCACCAGTAACACCTATTACTTAAATTAAAGTAAAGCATAGATAAATTATTTAGTTTTCATGGACAATAATTTAAGAATAGAATTATCACAAACAATAAAATAAATTTGAAATATGTGTTGTTTTTTTAGCATTTTATAACACTATAATACTTAATTTTTTTTTTTTAATTCAATTCAAAATATTTTGGATTGCAATTAATATCTAAGTAAATCAAGAAATTCATTTTAATTGCAAACTTCCTGTTCATCTAGAAACTATATTTCCGATGTTAGTTTCCTGGTTATTACAAAGTTGATCTCACTCAGAGAAGTGGTCTCTCCATGCACCGGGCAATGCAAGACCACAATGGAGAGAGAATTCCAAGTGAAGCGAAACACAATAAAGCTTGTAACACTTCAATGCTTTATATTGATTTACTATACATACTATACGATACAATATCATATAACTATATTATTATACTTAGTTCTAACTATAATGTTATATTATTATTATTGTAGATCATAGTAAGTATAAGCCATTTAGTTTTATACCATGTAGAAAATTATTAATAAGGATAAGCTCTTTTACAAGGAATTATAATTATGAAAATAATTATACATTTTAATTAGAAAATTTTGTTGATCAATATTTTATTAACTAGTTTTCACAGCATGCTTCTGGTATAAGGTTTTGATTTGTGTATAATATAGCAATAATTTACCTAATAGATATTAACTAAAAAAATATATATATATAATTAAAGTTACAGTAAAAAATAATTTTTTAAAAATATTTAACAATAATATTAAACAACATTTAAATTTTATATTTATTATTTAATTATAATTAGAGTCACTTAAAATTGTTAAGATACTAAACTTAAAAATTTCAGATTTTAGTTGTTGTTGTGGGTGACTTAAATAACTTAATAAAAACATTCAATGCTGAACCTATTATGCTGTTTATATAAATAGCATAATATTTAATGACAATTTAATTTCTTAACACGCAAATTATTAATGAAATACACTTTTCATATTTATTATTAATTCATGAATAAGTAACATGTAATATATAGCTATGATCACTCATTTATATTGTTAAAGATATCTGAGTTTAAAAGGTAAACGGAAATTGGCCGGCGAACCAGGTTGCGGAACAGGGCTGTATAATGTATCCTATATATTGAGTAGCACAAAGGTTTAATCTTATAAAAAAATTCTGCATTATCAGAGAACCACGTTAGTGAGTGCATATGTCACCTTCGGTGTCTTTGAAATAAAATACATTCATTTTTATTTTAGTCTTCAGTGTTCAAGATCTATAAAATAACATAAAAAATAGAAAAGAGCTTAAAGAGATTCTGCACTAAAAAAATATCCTCTTTGATAAATCAAACGATTGGACCTTTATACATAAATAAATGATATCTGTTAGGCCTTCTGTAGCCTCACCTGGGGAAAACCTTGTAAAGTAGTCCATACGCTTTATAATTTCTATTGTAAACCTGGATTTTGTGACGTCATCATTTCCAAAATTACCTAATTTTCAACCTTTTTGTAAGCTTACAAAAGGGTTAAGAGACATAATATATATGATGGTTCTATTTCATAATTTAGCTGGTTATTTTGAGTACAGGATCTCTTTATGTAAAAATTATTTCAACTTAAAATTTATTAGAAGCCGATTTAAAAAATGATTTCGTATTGCAATATTAAAATTCATTAATTATAAAAGTTTAATGTTAAACACATTTCTTGCTTTTTACATGTTTAAATTACAAGAGTATACAAAATAATTTTCTAACATAAGTAATATGCTATCTTTTTAATACGTTTATACAAGAAATAATTATCTAATTTAATTTAAGCTTGTTATTCAGCTATAGAAAAAGTTTATAAAGCTAGATGATTATACCTGCTTCTATATATTAAAAAAAGAGGCAAAAAAAAACTAACTTACTCCTTAAATCAAATATTGATTTATTCAAAAAGAGAAAAAGGTATCGTATACATTTTTTTATATGTATTTATATGAGAAAATCTAAGGCACAGTAAGCAAGCGGCAACAAAATTCCAAATATCCCCGGCAGTTCCATTTATCCCTATCTATTTTGTTCAATGGGCCTTACAGAACGGTTTGAAGTAGCAATTTCCGAGGCTGATCAATCTCTTCTCTCTTTCTCTCTCTCTCTCTCTTTAGCAAGATCTTTGAATACATTGACTCAGTAACTCAAGTCACATAATATGCATACAAAGTTAGCAGCAGCAATTGAATACAGGCAAACACGATCTCATTTTAGACGATTTACATTTACAGAGCAATTAAACAACCAGGGAGAGAGAGAGAGAGAGAGAGAGAGAGAGAGAGAGAGAGAGAGAGAGAGACGAGTCAGTGTATGTCTTTGTGAAAGGGTTCACTTCACGATTGTCTTTTATTACAATAATAACGTTTCTCTATTGTGTGTTTCTCTCAGGCCAAAGTTCAAATTATATCAAACAAGGAAAATTATTGTTGTTTTAGATATGATCATTGATTACTACCTTCGTATTATTTAGTCTACAACTATTATCATTCTAATTGCTTTTCTTATTTTTTAAAAATATTTTAATGAGAACTTTCATAAAATAAAGTTTGACATTTTGGTATTTAATAATTAATGAGATAATGTGAATGCAGGTTTGAGTTAAACTTAAACTGAATATTATACTGTAATTGCATTAAATGATATTATATTTAAAATACAACCCAGGTTTATGCATAGAAACTATCTACGTGTTTTCAATCTAGAAGCTAGTTAATAATCTAGTTAGTTTATTTCTAGTTATTAATAATAGTTCATATCTCAGAATTAGAACTTATAGTGCTTTACAACTAAGTTTTGCAATATACCAACAGTTGAAGACATAAACCAGTTAGTTTACTAAAAAAAGAGAGACAGAGACAGACAAATATATGATACAATTAGGTTATAATGGAACAGTTGCATGTTATACTTTAAATAAAGTAAAAGCATAAGGAATAAAATAATTTTTTTAGTCTATTGTCAAATGAATAACCATTTACAATTATAAATTGTAAAATATTTACAAAAAACTATTTGTAAACTTTTCAATAGATTGATTTTTAAATTATAATTTAAAAATGATTAGAAAACTGTAGTATACGCAGCAAAATTTTGAAAAGTTTTATTTTTGTGTGCAAAAGTATTGATGTTCTTACGACATCGATAAGAAAATACATTAGCGTTTTCTGTGTCGAGTTGGTAAATATTCACACACATTAAGAGCAAATTAGAATGTGACAAGCTTGCCATATATAGAGATATCAGACTTAAGTATGATGAGAGATGACAAATATAAAAATTATCACACAAAATAATTATCGTTAACTCTAATATTCAAAGTTTAAAATTATCATGGTTGAGGAATTTGGAGTAGTTTTTAAAGTAGTATTAAAAGAAATGTTACCATATATATATTTTTTCGTAATATTAAAATAATTTAATGTAATTTTATTTAATAAACGCAGGTAAATTTAGTGTTTATGCATGTAGGTTACATACACATTTTATATTATATCTCTTATGTACAGAAACAAGAAAAATCATTTGTTTTGTTGAACCGGGTAGTTCATAGTAACAAGAGTTACATCAAGTCTTGGTATTGTCACATACTATTATTATTGGTATTGTCATAATATGCAATGACCTTACAATGGCAGCACTCATTGTTATTAATACTCGGTGATCTAACTCTATGGCTTGCCTCCGCACCGCACTAAAAACTCACGCGCTTAAACACATGTTGAGATACCATCGGTTAACACCACGCACCTACTAGCTGGTCATCAAGGCCAGCCAGCATAGACTTGGTAACCTAGTAACGAACGCTGATCTTCTCCATGCCATACATATTCACTGCGCCACATGGACCGTTAACTTTTTTTTTTTTTTGTATGTGTTTTCAAAACATGATCTGACTAATTTCATAAATGTTCAGAACTATGATGTTAACTTCTATTACTAGAAAACATTAAGAAATAAATTATTTTAGAAAAAAAAAAGAAAGAAAGAAAGAAAAAGAAAGAAGAAGAAGAAGACCAACTTTTGTTGCGTGAGAAATGTTCTCAAAATAGCTGAATTCGTTGAGCTGAGCCCCTGAAAGGTTATGCAATTTGTTAAGCATATGTACACAAAAAAATGCCTATATGTTCAGGGGCTCTTTTAGCTTACATTGGTTAAAGTTTTGGGCTTTCCTTGAGCTCCTGATTCCCCTATACTAACAGTATAAACAATGTATATTCCACAACACGTATATCTAAGAAGTATTGTAATTGACTATAACTTTATGTATAATAAGTATAAAGCAAGCAAATATACTTTATGTGAATTTATATTATTATTACTAGTTGTTCTTAAAGAAAGAGAACAAGACAATAATAGTGTTAAGATTATATATAATTTAAATTACAAACTCAACAGGTGATGTATCAAGTTACTTTACAACATCGAGTTTTAGAGAAGGAGAGAGAGAGAGAGAGAGGAATCGCTTGTGATGAGAAAGAGAGAATGCACCACGTGGGTTTTGAAGAGAGAGAGAGAGAAAAAAAAGAAGGCGGGGCAAAACATACATGCCTTGTCTGCTTGTTGGAGGATGTAGATGCGCGTGCTCCGATGTTTAGGAGGATCGATGTATATTATACAACACAGGGTAAAGGCAGCCTTACTCATTCTCTCGTCTTGTGTTCTCACAGTCGCTTACTGTAATCCTCACTGGCAAGCACATTCACAAAATCCTCTCGCTCTCACTAACTTGCTCCGCGCAAGCAACGTCGTGTGACAACCACGTGCGCTTCTCTCAACAATATAAGACCCATTCACGTTATTATTATTATTATATATCAGTATTAAATAGACAATGATACAGAGTTAAGTAATAATAATCATGCAATATAATATCTTAATTATTTTTATTTTAATTTCATTTCTGTCAGCTTTGCCGCAAGTACCTGGTAAGTACACCATTAAATTTTACTATTTTAACTTACTATAATTTAAATAAATATATTGTTATCTTAAAACTGTAACTCTTGGAATTGAAAGACAAATCACTGAATCACAAAATTTTTATGCTGATTGAATAACTATTAAATATAGTGTAATATACAATTTCTATGACCTACAATTTTATTATAATACTATATTATAGTAATATCATAAATTTATAAAGAGAAATGCATTAATTAAAGTCTCCATATTAATGAAGGTTCATAAGGGAAATGTAGTTAAAATTCATCTCTTAGTTTTTGTTAATATCGTTACTTGAAGTCTATTATAAATTAAAAAATGTATAATTGAAATTATATTAAAATTGCAATTAATTCAATCATAAACTGCTTCATTTCCTATATTTAAAAGAAAAAAACTTCAAGTGTTGAAGTCTAATCTTGCAGCATTTTTATTATTATCGCAGTTAAAAATTGCTGTGTAAGCTACAAAAGCTATAATATCTGTCAAGTTAGGAAAGTGCGAAAGAGAAAAAAAAAATCTCAAGAAAGGTGTGATAATAAGAAGTCAGGCATGACAAGAATTGCAACGTTTCTTGTTTCAATTTTTTAACGTTATATATATACGTAGCTTATCAAACATGTATTATAATATCTCAAGTTTTATTCTTATATAATTCTTTAACTTCCCATATGAATTGTAAGCTTAACATACGCATGTAGTAGTATGTAAACTTTCATTTGTATGAGTTTTATTTTTCATAAGCTTTTTACAAGGAAAAAAAATATAACATTCATATACAAATTTACAACAAAAAATGTAAATAAAATAAACGAGTTAAGTTTCAAGAAACGTGTCAGTATTTACATAAAGTAATATTCGCATTTTAGTTTGTAAAATTCTAAAGTAAACTTCTCTGTAAAGATCGTTTTATAAAATTTGTAAACAAACTTTTTAGTGAAAACTTATCAGAGTCTAAAAAAAAAAATGTGTTTTTCTCATTACGTGTATATATAAATTTTCCAGTAAGTTTTAAAAGTTGTACAATAATTACAATTTCTTTCCATGTTTCCTTTGTACATTCTGTAGTTATTAATGACGTGTTATTTTGAAGCAGTATCAAAAGTAAAAATAATAATAAAATAGTTTAGAGGTAAAAATTTTATATTACTAAACAACATAATAAATTATAATAAACTTCAATATCCATATTTTACTATAAAAAAAATATATCACTATATAGTAGAAAATAAAGTTAATTAAGTTTTATAAAATAATAAGACGTGTTATTTATCAATTTAATTAAATGATATGCATTAACGAGGCCAAGGTTTGTTATTGTTATGTTCTCATATATTCGTGATATGATGAGTATTGTATAATTAATTAATTTACATTTCATAGAAACTCATATCATACGCCTTTACTGTGATTTGAAAGTAAGAACAGAATAATTTGTATATGTGTCAATCATTAAAAGTAGCTCAAAATTCACTAAATTATATATAAATTAAAACCTAGCATAAGTTTTGTAAAGTAATTTCTTTAATGAAAAGTGCAAATATTTGGTCTTGAACAAATTATTATTTGAATGATATTTTGACTTAAATTATTTCAACTTTTTTTTAAATCTTGTAATTTTGAATAAATGTATTATAGATAATCATTCATTATTAAATACCACAAAATGTATAAAATGTAAATACATATTCAATTAAAAAACTTATAATTGTGAAATATATTGTAAAATTTGCATGAAACGTTAAGTTAGTAAATAATTAAATATTTAAATTTTAGTTAAAAAATGTTCCAACTTGTTTATAACGTTATATACAGTATATCAAATAAATAAAAAAACTGGCTGTCCTGCAAAACTGTTGTGTTCAACTAAGCGGTTGTTACCTGATTTCGTCACTCAATTGCCATTATTTATTTATATTAATCAGTAATAAGGCTTAAATAATAAATTATTCACAAATTAAGTTTAAGTAACAAACTATTTGTTTAAAAACTTGGCTGTATCAATAGCACAGAAAATCATGCCGTTTTTTTATGTTATCTATGTGACCAAAGAAATAATATAAAATCATTAATTTCAATATTATATTTTAATGTATTTTACATTCCAAGCATGCAAAAATCCGTTTAAAAAATATAAGTTAGTATTCATCTTTCAGCAAAAACGATTATCAGTGGGCAGTTATTTCTACCCACCCCCTTCACTTTTCAGCTGCAAATTTTGCTTTTTTATATTAAAATATTTTTTTTAAATTGCTAATTCTTACATAAAACAAACTTAATAGGATACAGTTTACAAAGTTTTAAAGTAAAAAACGTTATTTTCATATTTTTGACAATTAAAATTACATTCAGCGTTTTTTTTTTTTTTTTTTTTTTTTTTTTTTCTTTCCGTAAGTACTATACAAATTTCTATATTTACGCCAGAAATTGACAATATAGAAATAGTTGTGGGTATTTATCAAGTTTGGATGTAAAATCATGTACTAAACGTAGCACGTCCTTATAACAACTTTCTAACATGGAGAGAGAGAGAGAGAGAGAGAGAGAAAAAGAGAGAAAAAAGTTGAAGATGGATCATCATAAGCCATAATATAAATCCAATATAAAAAATGTGGGTACAAAGAATATTTGATTTCAAGTCACGATGAGTAACGTAAAACCCTTCATATTACCCTTCAATGCAATTGATGATGGTCAGACCAAAACAAACAACTTTAAATGTGAGTTTAAAACCCATGTCTTATTTCAAAGTATTCATACACAAATATTTAATCTCAGATATTTTAGAATGTTCAGGCATTCTGTTGCAACAGATAACTAACTTAAATTAATTTCGTAAAAATCATACAAATTCAGAGGCCAATAATACTAATAAAGTACTTGCAAATGACTTTGGGTTCCCGTCTTGATTTAATTTTTTTATATAGAAATAAAAAAGCTATAATTTGTAGGGGAAAAAAAATGTTGGAATTTTTAATGTAGTTTACTGAGCTTTAAAGCTATTATTTTCCTAAATGTCAAGTAATTTGGTTACAAATTATTTTGTTATCCAAATAACTTGAAATTCAGGGAAATAAAGTATTTAAGGTTCAGTAAGCTACAGCAAAAATTTCAATGTTACAAGAAACACAAATTTCTAACTTATAGCTACTTCATTTCTCCATAGCAATTGAGACAATAACACAAAGTCGTCTGCTAGCACTTTGTTAGTATTGTTAGGCTTTAGATTTTTTTTTTATCCAAACCCCTTTTTTCCGAGTCTTATTGATTGCTTTTAAAAATTACAAGAAATAAAATTTTATAGTTGTATAGTCTACCCATAAATATATTAGTAAAACAAAATCTAGTGTCTTTTATGCAGACTTGGTCACGTTACTGATTTTTTGTACCTTCGTTACGTTACTCACTACTCGACGAAAAAGCAATGACGTTACGTTACTCGTTATAGTTTCTGAAAAGTAATGAGACTACGTTACTCACTACTTTTGAAAGTAGTAAAGTTACTTTTAACGTTACTGTACGGTTATGTTATTTATTTCAAAAGAAATCTTATTAAATAAAAACATTTTCAAAAACATGTTAAAATATTGTGTGTGTTTTCCAATAAATTATAAATATATAAATTTAAATAAAAAACATAACAGTAATTTTGAATTATTATATAATGACAAAAAGCATATTCATGTACTGTACTTATGGATTTAGAAGCTTATCTTTAAGTGCTTGAAATATTAGTAAGTAGTGTCGTTACATGGCAAAAATTACTTGAAAAAGTAACTCGTTACCGTTACTCGTTACTACTACCAAAAAGTAATGACTTATTTTTAAACAAAAAGTAGTGAAATTAGGTAATAACGTAGTTACTTGTAACGACGTTACTGCCCATGTCTGCTTTTATGTTGTATGCAAATATATTAAAAAATATAATAAATAAATAAGTTGATTGCAATTTCAATATGAAATGATTAGTAAACAATTGGGAGCGGAAATGAATACAAACACAAACATTTTATTCCATCGGAAGCAAATATAATAAGTAAGTTATAAATTTGAAATTTTGTTGAATTCACTTGGAATGTAATTTTGAAACATAATAAACCATGGTTTAGAATAAGGAAATAGAAAGACAGAACGTTTCCTTCGGTAATTGTTATTAAATATTGTAGCGTTGATAATTACATTACAAAATGAGAATAAATTATGAAAGAAGTTGGAAAAATAATAATTGATTTAGTTTGATTTTTTTTTATAATATGGACAATATTATTGATTTTTTTATTAAAAAATTGTGCTTATCGCCCCAAGTTAATAACATTAATAGAAATAACTAAGGATAGAAAATATCTAGCCACATAAACGTATTTAAAAAAATAGAAAAATAATAATATTGAAAAAACGCTAGTTTTTCAGATTTATTCATTTGATATTTCTTCAAATTTTATTGAGTTTAGGAAGAAAGTCTCAACGTTTATAATCAATGAATGTTCTTTTATCTAAATAATATTTTTCAGACACAATTAATTTAAATAATAATTACTACCCCAAAACTTTAAAAATTAAGTGTATTTTTTGTATATTTTTGCTGACAAATATACATCACTACTCGTTTACCTAAAAAAAAAAATCATCTTTCAATTAAACGCTAGTTAATCTTATCATAAAATTAACGTATACGTATATTTAACTAAGGTTTTAAATTACAAATAACATTTAACACCACCAAAATATAATCAAAGCAAAACAAAATGATATAATTTCAATGTAAATCCAGTTATACACATTTATAAATTTTTGATAGCGCAAAAGTTTAATGAAAAGAATGAGAAAAAAATGTGTTTGATTTGAAGTACAAGTGTGCCTTGTTGAAGGAATTCTCACTCTTAACTTTTTTCTAAACATTTTAAGTTGATACAAAATCTGTGAGTTACAATCTTTTTTTTTTTTTTTTATTATTATTAAATTTTTTTTAAGGGAATTAATTTATAAAATACTTTTATGTTTGTGCTAGCTCTCTATGGTTTACAAGGTCTATATTACAATTTAATTTCCTGATTAATAAACATATTAATTTATTTTGTTATTCTCCATCACCCTACCAAATATAATTTTTTTAAAGTACAAAAATTAGAATTAAAAATACATATTCTCGATGTTTGTACTTTATTAAAAAAAAAGATTGTAAAACATAATTTTTATACAGTTATATTACGCAGCTACAAGAGAAATACTTGCTTGGAGTGTTGGGACTTACTAATCCCCTTGTTATGATATCAATATCACGCGCTTGCTTACAAGGGACACGTAAAAGTGTATGTGTGTAAAAAACCCACGAGAATTTGCTGTCACTCAAAATCTTATAAGATGTTGTGCTTTTTTTTTTTTTTTTTTTTTTTTTTGCTCTTTCCCGCAGGCCTCTTTTACTTGAGTCTGTCTATAACACAGCACCGTAAGCAATACCGATATTGTATTATTTTTCTTAAATTCATCACTTACGATTCGTAATATGTTTGTAACAACTACCCTCAAGCAATTTAATATAAAGCAAGAATAATAACAAAAAAATAAAATACAAACAAATATAATATTTCAATTCTTCCTATACATTTTCCTTTATACTGTATAAATAAATTGGTTGAAATTTAATATGCCAAAAACAAAACACATACAGAAGATATTGAATATGTTTAAATTTTACTTTTAAATTTATATTCTAATAACATTATATTTGGAAGTAGATGCAACGAAGAGATTATGTATTGTTGTGGATGTTTCACTTTCAATTCCTGGCATTGTTTCTCCCGCATCTCAATATGCATTGTTGACCAAATATTATATAGACTCGATATAGTTTAGATAAGAAATATTCATGTGAACAGTATGTTCATTGTCTTGCCAAGCTTTGCAATGCTTTCCAATACCTAGTTGTGGGTATACATTTAACTAAAGTATCTTCTACAATAGTCCTCTCTTTTTTAAAACTAGAAATATAAAGTTAAAGCATTTGATTTTGATATTTTGTCTCAGTTTCCAGTATACAGTTGACAAAAAGTTTAATCACTTGGAAATATAATTATATAATTATATATATATATATATATATATATATATATATATATATATATATATATATATATATATATATATATAAATATATATATATATATATATATATATATATAATTCTAAAAAGTAGTATGCATATTATATACTAATATCAAAATTAATAATAAAATAACATTAATTTAAGTTTTGGTCAACTCATTCATAAAAAGTAATGATTGTACTTTTAAAAAGTGTGGGAATTTAATATTTTATATTAGTGACCAAAATAATAATACTGTACTCTTCTGTACTCAGTAAAATTTTGAGTCTTCCAACGAAAAAAAAAAAAAAAAAAAAAAAAGAATACCAGCATATAAATAATAATAAAGCTTTTACTTAAACCATTTTTACGTAAAATGAATTGTTAAAAAAAAAATGTTGCATTTATTAAGACTAAAAAAGCACCTTAATATCAACAAATTAGCCTTTAAGTAATTTGACATTCTGAAATTGCTTTGTAACTTAATACGTAATATATAAACTGTATACTATATAATTGTTTTATATAACAAGAACTATAATACTTGTTAAAATACTTTAAAAGGGTAAAACGACGTAATAAAACTACTCGTATAAACATAACCACTTTAAAGACGTTCACTAATTTGAATAAATAATATTAAATTAGCTGTGTAAATAATATTATGTTTTCCTGTTGACATACAGAATTCAAGGTACTTCAAATAGAGTGAAATATTTTCGGCTGTGGCTTAAAAATTGTTTAGTGTGTAATAAAATAAATATATAATAATAATAATTACAAAATGCCAGTCAAAAAAAAAAAAAAAAAAAAAGAAAAAGAAAAAGAAAAGAAAAAGAAAAAGAAAAGAAAAGGAAAATGAAATTTCACATCACAAAATATTAGCTGTTGTACAGCAATGTATGTTATCGGTGAGGGTGAAAATATTTTAAAACGTACAAATGTGCATAGAGCTCTTTATTAACAAATTTCCAACCTCGGTGCCGTAATTAAAAAAAAACAGGTCTTGCAATGCTAAACGACAGGAAATAAAGCTTTTCTTTAAGACTGTAAGCAATTTTCAACACACTGGTAAGTTTCATTAAATCTTTGCAGTTCAAGAATGATGCTAATATATATATATATATATATATATATATATATATATATATATATATATATATATATATATATATATATATATATATATATAGTTTTTTTAAACCAATTCAAAACTGTTGGCACAGATTTTAACGATCAAATCGACTAAAGACTGTATATTTTAGTAAAATAACAAAGAAAGAAATAAAATTGTTTTTCAATTCCATTTCTTTTTTGAAGCACTTGAAATTCGAGAAAAGTCAATAACGTATTGACAACAAGGATTTCTTAGTCATTGAAAGAGGTATTCACCGCTGTAAGCTGCAACCTCTAGTTAAACCTTAGTTATCTTTTTTTAATTGTTGCAACAATCAAAATAACAACTTAACTGCGGTTTAACTAGTTAGTTAGCGTCGCAGCTTACGGGGGTAAGTGTGTATTATGACTTCTTTATTCACAATAGGGAAATCTCAAAAAAAAAAAAAAAAAAAAAAAAACTACTACTACTGCAGAGTAAGAGACAATAATTGAGAAAATTAAATCTTACTTCTTTAACAATCTCACGCAGACTAATTTAATTTACAATCACTGCTTATTAATTAATATATATAATTTAACTTCATATTGGAGACATGTCTAAATTTCAGACTTTAATTTAATTCATTTCCCTTTTAAGCATAACTTTTATTGTATAGTTCGTGTAAAATATATTTTACCACTCACTTTATTATTTATATATATATAAAAACAACGAAAAAACGAAAAGAGTAAGTTTGGTTTAGGCAAGGAAAGCAAATAAAATCATTTTTAATCACTTAAAAGTATGATTTGTAGGCTATTATCAGTTTGCTCTCAAACTAATGTGTGTGATATGATACGTAGAGGATGATCTCCAAAAAAATCTGAAACTGTCACTTGAGAAAATAAAAGTAAAAATATATTTTAAACATTCAACTTTGTGGGTCTACTCCGTTCTCTAAAGTATTAAACATCAAACAGCAATTTAAAATATTGACATAAAAATATTTAAAAATAAAGACAATATTTAAAAAATGGTTGTAATGAAAAATTTAATAAATTTGAGCATCGCATATACTATTTTTTTTAAATCCATATTAAACTTTTTATTGCTATTGTTGAAAAAAAAAAACACGACAAAATAAATAAATTTCAATTAAGTAAAACATCTGATGATTATTATCAATAAATGGTAAACGTGTGGTAGTTTTTAAAATATATATATAAATATATTTTTTTTACTGTAATAAATAAAAAATATTTGACAATAAAAAACGAAATGAATTTATTATCACCACATAAACACAAATGTAACAAAAAAACGTTTAAAATGTATATGCTGTAAATAATTATTTCAAGTGCTGAAATCTAAAACAAAATTATTTTCTAGGTATAATATTTTAACTTTTCATAGAAATCTTCATAATATACTTCATTTTTTCCTTATTTTTTTATATGCCTATTAAGAATTTTTTTCATTTACGAATAGCATTTTAAATAAAAAAAAATGCTTTTAAATTATCATGCATAACGATATTGCATAATATGATAGTTTAATTAGTTTAGTTTGGTATTTTTTTTATATATTCTTGAACAAAGACGATTGTTTTATTTTATTTCATTTATTTTATTATATTCATTTACCACCGTAACTTGCAATACCTAATCTCTAGTTAAACCCCAGCTAAGTTTGTTTGCTTCTTTCTTGCAACAATGATAACAAGCTTAACTATGGCTTAACTTCAGGTTGCAATTTACGGCAGCTAGTCTGTTGAAAATAGAATTCAGGTATATTTATATACACTTGATAATTGCAGCAATCTTGGCCATTGTTGCTGTATTTTGAATAATTTTAAAGTTTACGTAAATATTACTATTTATTTGTTGTGAAATTAAAAAGAAAAAAAAAAAAAAAATTTTACAAAAATATCTTAGAACTCAATACTTTGTGACATGTATTTTGAACATATAGAGAGGAATTTAAATGATTATTATTATTATTATTTTTTTTGGTATAAGTGAATGACTTTTGGAATATTTTTACATCATTCTGTAACGAAACATGAGTAGAAAAAAGTGATATTATTTACATTAAACGTAAGATATTGTGCAAACGACTAATAGTTTTATTCATGCCAAGTTGAAGAAATTTCTCGTAATTTTCGTATCATTAAAAGAATTTAAATAAATAAATATAAATAAAAAGTTTTATTTTGATGGTTTTTCTTAACTTTACCACCAAATTTTTCTTCAAAGTTCTGGTGCAAATGTGACGTTTTAAATGTAAATATTAATATAAAATTTTCATGAAATTATGAGCTTTTTTTTTTTTTTTTTTTTTTTTTTTTTTTGAAAAATTATAAAACAAAATTTAAATATTACTTTGTGCAGGCAATTAAGTAAAGCCTGTTAAGCTTGTATTCCATTGTTTTTAAACTTTCATTTTGAAACAAAAATCTCTTTTATTATTTGTTCCTTTCCTTTTTATATATATATATAAAAAAATACTCCTTTATTTTACAAACAGGTAGAGAAATAAAAGAGAAGCAAATTAAGTTCTAAAATTTTCAAGCATTGACGCATTAATTAATTTACAAGAGTACAAAATTGTCTTATAGATTTTTTTTTAAGAAATGAATCCTTGAGTTGATATTTATATGTGAAAATGTTGACATATTTTATAATTGCACAGAAATAGCTAATAAAACTTTAAATAAATTAATTTTGTGTATTTTAATTATTATATATAATATTGTGTACTTCTTTAAAACATTTTGATATTCACAAAAATCAGCATTTTAATTAGCTGACGGAAGATTCAGATTTTTTAAAATTCTGCAAAAATGTATTTGATCGACGATCATTTTGCCATGACGTCATGCTAAAAAAATACTACAAGTCAGCGTGGTGGGGGTAGTACATGTACTGTACATCAGGGGCGGACTGGACCTCCACGGCCCTTCGAGATAACTATAGAGACGGCCCCCATCCGCGGGGGGGTCTGGGGGGCAAAGCCCCCCAGAATAGCGCCGCAGGCGAAAATTTTACGAAAAAGGGGGCGTGGCTAGCTAATTTTAAGTAAAAATTACAATCATTTACGTAAGAAAGCAAAAAAAAACAAAACAAAACAAAACAAACAGGGCAAGAATAGAAAATTCGTGTGTAATAAAATATAATATTTCTTTGACATGACTAGTAACCTGCGATATCAAATTTTTTGTATGAATATTGCTTTGTCAAAGTGCATCATCTTTTGAAGAAAAAAAAACTGACAAGAATTCTGAAAGTCCGTCATGAGACATTGGGTTGAGATTCATTTATTTCTATTTAAAACTTTTATTTTCAACCTTTATATTGAAGGATCAGTCATCACAATTTAATAAGATCTTATTAAAATTATATCAATTTATAAACTATATATATATATATATATATATATATATATATATATATATATATATATATATATATATATATATATATATATATATATATATATATATATATATATATATATATATATATATATATATATATATATATATATATATATATATATATAAGATTCAAAAATTTCCTTCCTTTCCTTTCCTTCCTTCCTGCTTTTTTTTTTTTTTTTTTTTTTTTTTTTTTTTTTTTTTTTTTTTTTTTTTTTTGCCGTTTGTTGCGAAGACGGCCCGGCGGCCCTCTTTAGCCGCGGCCCTTCGAGATAATCTCGAAATCTCGGCGCTCAATCCGCCACTGCTGTACATCTAACATAGCAAGTTCATTATGACGTCAATGTCCTTAGACTGAGTGAAAATTTTGCCGTAATTAGTGATGGTGAATATATTTCCTCCTGCTGTGTAGGCAACCAGTTGGGTACAACCGTTGTGCGGGTTGCATAAAGTTTATTTATATTTCATTTCAACTTCTCGTCTCTTACTGTTACAATTGTAAGAGGGGGACAAATTAAATGCAAAAGGCATAATTTTGTAGTTGCAAATTGTATATTTGCCTGAAAATTATATTTGATTTTTTTATTTTTATTATTAGTTTATTTTCGTATTTAGTTACTTAAAGGAATTGACCAGAGAAAAACATAAGCATTTATATCACAAAACACTTGATGGGACTTACATAAATAACTTTAGTTTGTCTCAAAACCAAACTGTGGCTCCATAGCAGTGATCAAAATTTTCGATTTATGCAACCCGCACAACAGTTTCATACTAATTTTTGCATCTTTCTGACGTCATAAACATGACAAGTAACTCAAATTGCATACTTTATAGTATTTTCACGCTCTCTCGTGGGGCTACATTAACATTCTGGTAAAAATTGTCATCAGTTTTAAAGATCCCATTTCGTGTTTATTCATTAATAAGCACATATCATTTTATGTGGTCTATGGCTTTAATATTTTATAATTAATTTTAAAATATTTGGGTTGAGTAAAAAAAAGTACATTTGACTCTCAACATGTACGATTTCTGTGTTTGTATTTTAAAAAAATAAATCCCTTTGAAACTGAAGCCATATTATAACAAAATGCACAGTATTTTTCTTTTTTCTAAAAATTAAATGAAAGTAATAAAAAAAAAATACTTCATATCATATGAATGTAGCTATAAAAAAAACTAATGCCACATTCATATAACTTTGAATTGAGAAAAGTCAAAAGAAAGAAAAAAAAAGTTAAACGAACCCATATATAGTTGATAGAAGATATAATAAATTTGTTGATATCAAATAATACTTTGTGGTAAAGACATTATAGTAAGTTTAGAGATAGATAGAGAAAGAGTAATATTTAGTGTGATGAAGGGTTACAGGTGTTGACACGCATGTTATATCAGTAAGGATTATCTGTCTGGCAGGCAGGCAGGCAGGCAGGCAAGTGGTAGCACATCAGGGTAGACACATGTTTGCCTGCTTGGTTTGCCTTGGCCCAGTGCCCAGCATCATGTGTATGTATGTATATATATGTGTGTGTGTGCCATTCTACTCTTCTTTGACACCTTTTATTGCACTCACATTACGTATTACAACACTGGGGTCGTTTCTATTATAGTACGTATAATTTTACTCTATTATCACTCCTTTATATTAATGTATTATACTTATAATTAGAATTGTAATTAAAACATCTCATAAATAAATGTCATAAATTAATATATTCAAAAGTATATATTTTACCTCATTTTTGGGGTTAATACTCAAAATTTCTATAACGATACTATATTCTAGCCTCACATACTATAACAACAATAATATCGTTACTTTTAAAATATTGCCCACGATAACGATACTATATCGATAATGATAATTTTCGATAAAGATAACTATAAATCTACTGTAATGTTTTTACTGAAATAAAATATTTTAAATCTTGCTTCATGACTGTACTATATATTTAAAATAATTACTCGTTTCATTTACATTCTTGGTTTATTTTATTATTATTATTCTTTTTTTTTTTTTTTTTTTTTTTTTTTTTTTTTGCATTTTTCTTTTGTGTGTATTTTTTTCTTTGTTTTTCAGCAAAAAGTATCGTTATCGATGCGTCGATTTTTGTTAGTTTATAACGATAACTTTTATAAAACTGTTACTCTATGACGCATCAATAACCAACTATCGTTAAAGTATCGTTATCGTAAATACGATAATCGAACCCAAGACTGAGTATGAGCATAAAATATAATTTACATTTTTTTTAACAAGTAAGATTTTGAAAAGTATTAATGTTTAATGTTTATGTATTGTGTGCACTGTGCATGGTTGTGTGGAATCACTATATTTTAAATAGATAACAGTTACTTGTCTGCGAAACATTCAATTCCACATATATATTCAAGAAAAGCTTGTTGTTACTAAAATTTATACTAGTACTAGTCTAACATGATTCTGCTGTATTTATTTAGGGGAGGGGGAGATGTTTATTGTCTTGACTTTCAAAATTAATATTTGCACAAATTGTCAAGTATTACATCTCTCTCTCTCTCTCTCTCTCTCTCTCTCTCTCTCTCTCTCTCTCTCTCTCTCTCTCTCTCTCTCTCTCTCTCTCTCTCTCTCTCTCTCCCATCCTCTCTCCCTCTCTAACTTTCACTCACAATTTTCGTTCCCTAGTGATGATATTTTCATATTTGTAAATAATTAAAGTACATATTTCAAATTTTGTATATAAATTATATAAAAAAAATCAATATCGATTGTAACATTATAGATACATAAGTCTATCATTTAGATTTTTCGTTGTCATTATTATTTAATAACGTAAAAAGTGACGTGTTTGCAATTTCACGGTGTGTACATTCATGCCGTTGCTATGGTGACCGCAGCATGGAGCTGTACATACATGCACAGGATATAAAGTACACTTTTGTATGTCATATACTCTTCGTATTTTATAAACTATCAGTAATATATGGACTTAAATGACATGATACATTTTTATTCTTTAGTAATCGAGCTTTGTCTTTTATAAAAATTAACTTTTGAACTTACAAGAAGACATTTTAGAAGAAAAAAGTTCATTTCTTAATATTGTCATTATCATTTAAATTATTCCATTCATCTTTCTAGTCCTGCTATAAGTGTGATATACAAAATGGATATATCAAACAGTTTTAAAACTTAGAAGCAGGGTAAGGCATCCCAAAGAAAACTTCTTTAGGGTGATTAAGCTTCAATAAAACACGTAAATATTTCTTATAATTCATCATCAACATAATATATTATATATGTATATGATATACGTAGGTGATTCAAAGTCTTAGCAGAACATTTATGTATATAAAATTCTGTCTGAATAATCGTAAACTTTTATTAAATCTTACAAACAACATTTTTAAATATTCATAACATAGCACAGGAAAATACTATTAAATGCAAAACATTAGATGTTATTTTGTACTTTAAACAACATTCTTGTTATTGCAATATAAACACATTAAAAAAAATAATTGCTTAAACATTAAAATTGCATATAATATGCAATATGAACTCATATCTACATTATTTTTCAATAAAAAAAAAGTACGTCAGCAATCAATCAATCACTCAATCATGAAGCTAAATATTCAATGAATTGCAAAAATGGATATATATTATACAATTTGATTATCATTACAATAATTATAAATTAGTAACAACATTCCTAATATCATTAACAATACATATAAATTCAACCTACTATTTTTAATACCAAACCTTAAAGTATTTTAATAATTTTGTTATATATATACATACATATACAGTATATTTTTTCAATCAATCAATTACTACAAAATATTTTGTATACCTATTGAGGTATAAAATATAATATTATATATAAAATTTCCGTTATACATAGTGAAGGAATTTATTATGTGTTTTGGATATTGTTTTTTAAGCGGCGTGAGATATTTGCTCCACACACGTAAAATATGCAAGCTGTTGAAAATATTTCAAGCGTTATAAATGATTTTTTTTAAAGGTATGTTGGCTTATACATCATTTCATTTATTCTCGGCCCAGATAATCGGTTTAAAATTATATTCTATATGGATAAACACAATCTATATATTGTATGTATATATATATATATATATATATATATATATATATATATATATATATATATATATATATATATATATATATAATATCATTTTAAATTGATCGGTTTTCTAGACTTCAAAAATATATAAAATTACAAAGTAAACTTTTATAACTAATCAATTAAATTGTGATGTAATAAAAAGTAATAGGCTAATAGTTATAGTAAAAAATATGAAGAGCGTGATTTGCTGATAAGATTATCACTTTATATAATATTGGTTTTGATAAACAAACAAAAATCTCACATGCAAATTAAAAAAACTTGATTTATGCTGTGTTCATGTCTCATTACAATATAAAAGTTAGTATATTGCAACAATTTAAATAAATATGCTGTATTATATAATTTTAAATATCATGAAAAACACACATCATTTAATGCAATACTGTATAGTATAAATACTATAAATTATGTCGTAAGGAATCAATTTTACTGAAAATAAGATGTAGCATAAATATTATGTATTTATTTCTAGTCGTGCAGTTACAGTTTATTCTATAGTCAACATAGAATATACAATTTAATTGATTTATAGACCATTTACACATCAACTATAGTTAATTAATTATAAATAATTAAAAAAATAAATTGTTGTTTTGATTTGACAGAATAAACAGATTCTGTAGAGATTCCGTTCTGTTCTGTCAGTTGGCTCATTAGAAAATAAGTATAATCTAAAAATAAGATTTGCAACCAAAATCTTAAATAAATAAAGAATTTTTTAATGGTATGTAAAGCAATATATAAAATTATGAGAAATTAGATTTTTCAAACTTAAGATACATAATTATAGAAGCTTAGTTTCATTCGGGTACAAGCAAGGCATCCTAAAAATGTTGTATTCTTTAGGATGCTTTGGTACAAGGCATTGTTGATTTTTCTAATATTATTAGTATTTTCAAATAAAGTTTTTGGGTTGGATTACAAAAAGAAAATAACTTATTAAAATTTTCAGCCATCTAAAATTAGAAAATTTAAATTAAAAACCATATATTATATCAAATAAATTAATGAATATAACGAATACAATAAAAAAAACATGAAATAAAATAATTTTTTTAATATACATTGTATTAAATTATATCAAATAAATTAAATGTAAAATTTTCAACCTAAATTATATTTTATACAGCAATATAATAGACAAATATAATTAGTAATATTGATATAATAATCAGTAAAAGCAATTTAATATTATATATTACATTATTGTCTAAAAATAAATATAATAATATTATTAAACAATATGATGAGAGAGATAGAGCGAGAGAGAGAGAGAGAGAGAGAGAGAGAGAGAGAGAGAGAGAGAGAGAGAGAGAGAGAGAGAGAGAGAGAGGTTATTATGATATTGGTTTCATGCTATACTAACAGCATACAAAAGTAAATGTAATAATTGCTTTAAAGCAATAAAGTGACCAAACTATGACAGCAGCTCTGGAGCCCTTACTGCCCCCTCGCGGAGCCAATAAACAATAGTGACGTCACTATAATAAACCTCTCGCTAGCTCATGATGAGTGAGGAAAGAGAGAGAGAGAGAGAGAGAGAGAGAGAGAGAGAGAGAGAGAGAGAGAGAGAGAGAGAGAGAGAGAGAGAGAGAGAGAGAGAGAGAGAGAGAGAGAGAGAGAGAGAGAGAGAGAGAGAGAGAGAGAGAGAGAGAGAGAGAGAGAGAGAGGAGGGGGGGTCATTACTAGGATCCACATGGCCCTCTAAGGACGCGCACTCGTGTAGAGAACGTGCCAACAAATCCATTATACGAGTATATTAGTCAGTAACAGTATATCTGCATTAACACGCTCTTCTTGCGACATCGAAGTTGCCATAATATATCATAAATTTTACTTTTTTTATGGTATAATATTAATATTGACTTTTTATAATATGAAGTCGTGTATATAGTTCAGTAATCTACAGTAAATTTTATAGGAATTCATGGTATTAAATTAAGACTACAATAATTTGAAAATATTAATATTTAGAATTCTCTAATCTTTAGTAGAATAAAAAACTACTAATTTTGAAAATAAAGAAAAAATTAATTTAAAAAAAATACTGCTGACAACAGTTAAGAAAGATGAAATTGTTTTATTGAAAGACTCAATTTTTATTGCCTTCACAAAGACTTTTAACACAAATTTTGTTATTAAAAAAATCTAAATAATAACACTTTTCGTAGATAAATTTGTGTTTAATCTGTTTTATCTTATAGGTGTATCTAATTTTAATTCAAATAAGGATTTCGATTTTTTCAAGTTATTTTGTTACTTTTGTAAATTAAATAGTACAGTACATTCTTAAAAAATGTTAAATTGTGGATTCAAATTCTCAAACCCTGCTTTGTAATTTCTAATTTTGTAAGTTTGATGATTGCTAGATATTACTATTATAGCGAAAACTATGTGCAAGTAGTTATTTAAATATATATTTATCTCATATTTTTAAAATATGGTAATTTTTATCTAATTACTATGTACTAAATTGAACCTATACTATGAAAGTCTCTGACATCAAACCTATGTTCAAAAGTTATAAGGGAACCATGTAAGTGCGTCCTTTTTTAACCACTAAATAAATTTTATTTGTTATTATCATTAAATCCATGACTCATATTATAATGTCTTGTTAACATGGTACAATTTTTTCAATATTCAGTATAGATTTTATTTATTGCAAACTGCATTAAAAAGAATTAAATTTTCATTCAAACAAATAAGTCATAACACTTTAATTTATTTTTAAATGACAAATAAATTCTCAATTCTTATACATGTATATTTTTTAACTCATTAAAATATTACAAAAACTTACTGCATATTTAAAATTGAAATATCGGAAAGTGTAACGTATAATACGGTGTTAAGTTTCTGTTTAAAGAAATGATATTCTATATTCAGGTGACAAAAAAACAATTTAAACAATTGAAGATATTTTTCTTTTCTCGTCTCTTTTATTTTTGTATATAAAAGGAAACACAGAAGTTTTTAACATAAGAATTTTCACCTTTGCTGTTTTTTTTTTTTTTTTTTTTTTTTCTTTTTTTCCTTTCTTTTTCTTTTTAAAAGTTTAGAACTCACGCCCAAAGGCAATATTGACG